>JAWWEV010000018.1:14080230-14310544 GCA_035583235.1 Hafferia zeledoni | reverse complement strand
TGTGAACACAGAATTTCAGTCTCACACAGTCAAACCCTTTTTGTAACAACATGTTCCTGATGATAAATACTATAAAAACCTCACATTTTTCCCCCTCAATTACATTGTTTTCCAGCTTGGGATGGGGTTTTATAAATAGTTTCCATAATGGAAATACAAGCCCTTTTAATTCATTACCTACCCTTGCTCATTCTCTTTAGACTCTTTCCAGCTTCACCAATATATGAATATAAGAAGAGAAATTATTCTTTAGATTTTCTTTTATCTCTGCTTGTGATATCTTGTTGGTGAGAAATTTTTCATAAACTAACTGAATATGAATGAGTACTTGAAGTCCTTCACCTAGTATTTGATCTGCAGGTGGATGGTTAATGAAGCAGCTTTCTGTCCTGCCACCAGGAGCACTGGATTCAACAGAATCCACCAGGGCAGACCATGGAAGTGTCCTGAGGCCAAGCTTGCTTTGCAGAGCAAAATGGATCTGCTTTAGTGGAGAAAATTCAACATGGAGGCTTTCCTGCAAGAGTCACACCAGAAGTTCAAGCCAGGCTTGCCCCTTCCATGGCAAAGGTTGAATTTGACCACATTGAATTTGGCTCCCTGATAAACAGGCCACTTACAGAGTTTTTAAGAAGTGGGTCATAGCTCAGAAGAAAAAGGACAGGTAAATAAGGGATAACAGCCTTCAAATCTCAGTTAATCAGCTTCTGAGTAGAGTTAGTGCACAGAGCCTTCAGAGGACATCTTATGAGATGCCATCACTGTAAGCACTGCATGGTGACCCTCTCTGAGCCTGGATGCTTTGCATGTGGGTAACTAACACTACTAGTTGGGCAGCAAGAGTGCAGGATGCTTTGGGTAAGGTATCAGGTGATCAGTGAAGTTACTCGTGTAATTTCCCTCTCTCAAACATGTGCAGGAGACTCCCTGAAGTCAAGGTTTGCCTCCCTGAAGTCAAGGTTTACCTCCCTGTAGCCTCTGCATTACCTTCTTTCACAAACTACTCACCTTTGGGAACAGCTGAGATAACATGAAGGTAAAATTAATTCTAGCGTATGTTATAAAAATTCTGATAGTGGTGACAGCCACTTCATCAGTTTGATGTGGTGGCAAGGAATAACTGCTGCCAAAAGACATAGACTTATACAAGACTTTTGGTTTTAAAAAACACTGGGTTTGAGACTTTATTAAATAAGAAAGCAAGCTTGTGTCTAATATGCAAATTCTGTAGTCTTCAATGCTTCTGAGTGATGCATCAATCTGTTTTTCTTACACAGAAATAGTCCCCTACCCACCAGTGGGTAGAATATGTTAACTAATTAGTAAAGCCCTAGGAGCACCATCACTGATGACAGCACTGATAGCCTTGTGGAGCTGGCTTGGGAAGAGAGGAATATGGAAGGGGAAGACATTATTTTAATTTAAAATACTGCGAGCAATGTCAAACAGAAATGGATGTGTTTGGGCTGTCTTGTTCTTTCCAAATGTTAATTTTTAGACTGAGCCCATCTACATTCTACTTGTGTTTTAAGATGTTCATTTAACAGGAGTTTCTGGACTGATATGAATAATACATACAGAGTACACATTAGTACAGCAGAGTAATTTCCCTGAATGGAATAACTCTGGGAGCTGTTATTTGCATTCCAGCTGTACCGAGAGGCCTGTTCAGGAGAGGAGCCCCTTTGTGGCAAATACCACCAGCCATCCAAGGTTAGGGGATCAGGTTTTCATTCCCCTGAAAGTTACAGTGATTTAGCAGGATTTTTCATGATTCTGGCTCATGTCCTTTCCATGTCCTTAGGCCTCACTTCTGGGGTCTTTAGGTGTGTGTCCCTCTCAGGTTATGAAGGTTTTACTGAGGTGTGTACAGTGTTCGTGGGGGTGGAACTCCTGCTCCCAGGGGTGGTCCTGGGGCTTGTACATCCATGGGGGTGATAACAGAGCATTCAGAGCACCCAATTCCCCACACCTGAGCAGTTCAGTTATGACTCTTGCATTCATTTGGTTCAGTTCATTCAGCCAACCTGTGAGAATTAATTTTTCTTTCTACTGGGTTAGTTTGCTGTTGGCTTAGCAAGCTAAAAACTCTTGCAGAAATCAGATAAGTCAGCATAAGACATAAGAAAAGAGCTCACAGAATTGATCAGGCAAGTTCTTCCAAAACCTCCAAATGTGAAAATCAAACAGAGGCAGGAAGGTTTGTCACCCAAAAGCAGTGATTGTATAAAAATTTACATTTTAATTTGCTCAAGATTTTTCTGTGAAAAATAACACAGCCTACTTAAACCTTTTCTTATTTTTCTATTAGCATAAGAAAAAGTATCCCTGAAAGTGCCTGGAAAGCTGATTTTATAATCTCTGTGTTCATATGACTGGTTAAAAATTCTCCAAATAGTTACATTCCAATTGTATTTGGGCAACAATGTGAATGAAACTTCATAGAAGTGGCTGTGAAAACTTAATGAGATTCTTGAAAGGCAGTGGAAGCATATTCCTCCTTAATGCTTGAGAGCACAGCCCAGCCCAAAAGCCTCTTGAGTGCAGTGTGGGGGGAAGGAACAGGTTGTCCTCAGTGCAGGAATGGCCATCTCACATGCACAAGGCATGCAGAGGGGTTGTGGCTCAGCTGAGCAGATGGTACCAGTTCTGCTCCTGGGTGAGGAGCTGCCCTTTCTGAACAGGGCAAGCTGCAGAAAGCTCTAGAACCACATCAGAGCAACAGCTTTTCCCAGCCCTCTGTGCAAAGTGGAGATGTGACACACAAAGGCACCAGTAGCTGTGTTAGGGCACAGAAAGGGACAAGCTGACCCATGGGCCTGATCCTGTAATACACTCTGGGCAGGGGCACTCCACGGGCACAGCAACAGCTTTCCCTGTGATTCTCTGGGATGTGGGGACACAGCAGGAACTGGAGCCATGGGAACCTGAGGGGGGAAATATGGAGATGACCTTTCTGCATTGTTCTCTTAGCTACTGCAGTTTGCCAAAAGCTGCTTTACCATATTGTGCATAGGTGGTGCATATAACACTGTAACTCATCCTTCTGGCTTTGGCTGGCATGTTTTATCTAGGATCTGTCATGTTTTGTAGGGCAAAGAAAGTGGAACTGCTATTCATATGCAAAGAATTAAAGGCACAAAATGGGAGGAAATCTTGTATAAAACAGTTGTTAAAGGTTCTTCCAGAGGGCTTCTTTTTTTTCACTATATAGAAATCCATTTTGCAGTTTAAAACATTTTTTCTTTTTTCTTCTTTTTTCCAAACTTTTGTAACAATAGAAACAAAACTATTTGGTTGTAGCATTTCCTTTGTATATAAAAGCCTGAATTTTCTTCAGAGTGTATTCAGTGCATATTACAGCAGTGGACTGACATCCTTGTCTGCATCCATCTGTACCAGCAACGAGGTTACCACCTCCAGCTTTTTGTCACCTCCCGCCAGCCAGAAATTACCCCCCTTACTGTTCTGTTGCCAGTGCTCCAAGGCTGGACCATTGCCTGTTTGCTGCAAGGAAAATCAGCTAGGTAACCTCACATCACCTATTTGCACTGTTTAAAGTAGTCTGACTTATATTGGTTGAATGAAATTAGGGCATGCTTACATGGACTGACCTACTGCCTGAGTTAGGAGTCAGGAAGGGATGGAAGTGGGAGGAGAGCTACAGGCAGTGATCCTTGACTGAGCAAGGTGTTTGTTCATGGCCTGAGACATGTGCATGCAGGGATTTGATAACTTCTGGAAATCTACCTTACTGATTTTTCTTCTTAATTCCTTACACCTTCCAAGTGGAGGTCAGATATATTGGCTTGTGTGCAAAGCTCAGCTCTACTGCAGACATTATAATCCTTTCACTGTAGCATAAATGTACAGAAATTAGCTATAAATAGAATCTATGCATCTTATTGTCATCTTCTAGCAAGCAGTAATATCAGTTTGTCAAATTCCTGTGGCCAGAAATAATACCTAATTGTTTCCCCTTATTAAACTACAGAAAGCTCTGTAATGATCCAAAGGCCTTCCTTCATCTCTGAGCCATCATTTGGTTCATCTCTAGTGACCAACCTGGAGCACAGTCAAAGGGTTACACAGGTAGACAGTCACTTGCCTCTGTGTGTCATGCCTGGAACACCAAGTAGGTGAGTTTATCAGCTTTGTTATTTGGCACTACATTTGAGCTCAGCCTAGAATTCTCAGAGCTGAGTTTTTACATAAAAAGTTATAATAGTCATAGTTCATGTGGCTAAGTCACAGAAGGTGATAATGTACCATACACTGCCAGAACATTTTGTTTTCCATGTCTTCTCTCTCCAATTTCATTGCATAATTTCCTTTTCCCTCTGGTCCATCTCTTCAAAGCTATGATAATATCCAGTAAACATTCATATCAGATCCTCTTTTTAAAAAAAAACCCCTCAAACACATTGTGTTCAATATTTGCTTTAGGAAATATTGTCTCCTGTTGCATTGTGCTGTTTTATGTGGACTGAGCAAATCCACATGCCCACATATGCATTTCAGATCTTCCCTGTCATATAGCGAAGCAACCAAACATAGCACAGTGACGTGGGGGTTCTCAAAAAAGATGCTGTTTGTGCTGCTGCACATGGAACATTCACCCTGTCCTCAGAGCAAGTTCTAGAGCTCTCCAGTCTCCCTGAATCACCTCATGTCTTGACACTTAAAAACCAAACCAAACCAAATTCACCATCACCTCTGCTAACTTGATCAGTATAATTTTGCATGAGAAAAGAAATTATCTCAGAGTGGAGACTGCTTTTTAGGCTGGGATAATGTGAATATTTCAATGCCAGCTGCCAACTGCAGAGTCAGCTTCAGCCAAGTTTGTTCTCATTCATGTGTGCATCTTGGCTGAAGAATGGCATTTCTGATCTGGTAAAAATAGGAAATAAGCTGAGCATCACCAGCATACTAATGCAACCCGAATTTCATCACAGCTGGTGGTAGACCAGTGAATCCTGCTGAGTGAACCCCACAGCCCTGAGACCAGTCACACCAGCCAGTTCCCAGGTTCTCCTTGGAGACCTCCACTGAAAAAAAAAAGCCCTGTAGGAAGAGCCCAGTTTACTCCAACAGGGCAACAGCTTTCTTGGGTTTATCAAAGGCTCATAAGGGTAATGAAACCAGCATGGACAGCTGGACACACAATTTTTAGTCAAGGAGATCTGCCTTCTTCTACCCTTCACTGACAGGGAATGATGAGAGCAGAAACATTCTGGGTCACTGCTTCACTGTTCTAGTGCTCTTCATATTGCCATGAGGAGAGAAATAGATACAAAGTGCATTCATAATATTTGGGACAATGTGGGAATTAGTGGTGTAGTGACAGATAAGCAAAGGTTAAGCATCCCTAGACCAGCATGTCAGAACCTTGTCTGCTGCTGGAATTTTGTCCTCTCTGCAGTGCACATTATAGATCTCAGTTGCAAGAACTATTTTCTTTCTGTTCTTTAATGACAGAAGAAATGAAAACAGGATGATTTTCAGTCAGGGAATTGTGGGTGTTGTCTTTAAAAACGAATATAACGGGTTTAATTTAAGAAAAACTTTTCAAGATTGATATAATGACCAAAAACCCCCAAAAAACAAAAGGAAAGAATGTTGCTAGCAATAATTTTTTAACTGTGTGATCAGACACTTGACAAATGTGCTTCTAGAAGGAAAAAAGTAGATATATTTGAACTTAATTCATCACAGAATTAGTTGTTATTAGACTGAAACTATAGGGCAATATATATATATTTTTAATATATTTAAATAGATTTTCAAATAGATTTTTATCTCCCTAGGATACTGGGGGGAAAGCTTGTTAGTGAGCCATTTTGTATGAAAAGGGCAGGTGAGTCTGGCCAAGGTTGTCAGCAGAAATGAGATCTTGCCTGTGAGGGTTTCTGCTGTGTTCTCTTTTTTCCAAGTACTAACTTGCCTCTGTTGTGGAAATAAAATAAAATAACCCATCTTGTGGTAATAGAGCATTCTGATAGCTACAGCTGGGGGACATGTTAGCAGGAGCTTTGTGTCCTGGAGACTCCTGATCATATTGATTTTGATAGAATAAGTACGGGGAGAAAACAAGGTAAAAGTAGGGACATACAAGCCTCGAGACAGACACGTAGATAATAACTCCACTGTTGAGGATGGCATTTGATATTGAGAGCTGTTACTTCTCAGCAAGAAGTTCAGGTTAATAAAAAGCTGTGAATTGATCTGAGCTGGCGTATTTAAGAAATGTAAATTTTAAAAGGAAGTATGAAGTGAGTGAAGTCGTTGTACAGTAGGTTCCATTATGTTGTTCTGTTTATAGAATTATTGATTTTCCAGGCATGTAAGGTAACTATTTCTCTATAGGAATTGAGAAAATATGTTTATTTTCCTGTACATGAAAATGCTCCTGTATTTCTGCCTAAGTGTTATGGAGGTTATTTCTTTAATTATTCATTCCGTAAAGTCTCGATTATTTAAGTGACTTTACCTTAACCTAAAGAAAGAAAGAAAAATAAATAACTTCCATCAACCATCAAGAGTGGGACAAGCCAGTTCAAAGTGGCAGAAGATGGTTTATGAGAATTTAATTATAGCAAAAAAAAAAAACAAAACAAAACAAACCCCAACTTATACTGAGCTAATTGAAGAAAAGAAAGTTAAAGACAACTTTAAAGAGAAAAAAACCTAAAACACCCACCCCACCACTGCACCTCAATTTTAGTTCAGTGCTGTGATGGTTATCCTGCCTATTTTGAGTGTTCCTGGTGCAATCTGGACAACACAGAATGAGAATTTATAATCAAATTGATTGTGAGGAACACATTGGCTGCTGTCACTGACAGCGATGAGCAAATGTCTCTGCTCTGCTTTGCAGCGTTTGCCATTGCCCCAGTCCTGCTGTGTCTGATACTGCTGAGGGGACATTGCTGTGATTGCATTTAATGATTACATTGACATTTCAGTCTTGGCTGTTTGACAGGGGTTTGGGGTTTTTTTTTGTTTGTTTAGGTTTTGTTTGTTTTTGTTTTGGTTTTGTGATGTTATTTGTATTTTTTAAGTGTATGTCTGACAATAGACAGACCATATCCCACTGTGGTGAGTGCTGGTGTGCATTATTGCTCCTCAGGCCCCTGTAGCTCTCAGCTGGAGATAAATCACACATTTTCCATGGGGGCTGGCTCAGTGGTTACAAATGGAAGTCAAGCTATTTGTCGCCTTTCTTTTTCATTTTGCTTTGCAGCAGCATCATGGATTTAGTTCAGATTTATGGGAAACTGCCTCAACTAAACACTGCCATGGCAAGCACCAAAGCCACTCTGTACTCAGTTCATTCGGAATTAGAACCATCTATTACCCCTCTACAGTGAGTTTAATAACTCCCATAATTTTCTGCTATAGATTCACATAAAGGGCATGTTATTTTTTAAAAGAGAAATACATTTCCCCTCTACCTGGACCTGACAAATCTATTAGCCAAACCTTCCATTAGCTGACAGAATAGTTTCTTTTATTTTGCACAGGTTCTTTCCTCACCTTTAAGGTAATTAACTGTAATTATGCTGCTATGTAATTATAGTGTTGATGTCATGGGAATCCACTGGCTGGATTTGAGGTTCTCCCACAGGAATGCCCTTTTAGAGCAAATCTCCCCATCTTGCCATGCTTTGTATTGAGGAGTGATCTGGGAGCACACCAAGCAGACTCCTTACAGGGTAACCCACCCCAACCCTGTGCTCTGGGAGGTACCTCACATGTCCTGCTTGGGATGGGTTCTCCAGAACTGGAGTGGGACCAGTCCAGAGGGATTCCCACCACTGCCCTCCCACAGAGCCTGCTCTGGGCTCATTGGGTGTTCACATCAAATGTCTCACTGCTCAGGTCTGTTCCTATTGCACTGTAGGGCCTCTTACAGTAGACATAATCTAAATTTGATGAATGATGTAGTTCTGAGTCTCTATAACAAGATGAATAACTGGTCATAGAGAAGAAAAAGTAGTAAGAGCAAATAAAAAAAAATTTAAAGGAGAAATAATAGATTAAATAAAATGCACTTCTAGTGTCCTTCCTATAGACCACATAAATTCATATTCTTGTGGAAGCTGAGGAGACTGTGGATTAAATATGAAATTCCTTGTTCTGTTTTTGTATTCAGTCACAATACTGCATGGAGTGTGTACTCAAAACTAAAACCAAAGCAGAAAGAAAATGTCTCTTTATTAATTGAATGTTGAGGCCTTTTTCTTGCTTTTCATATTTAAGGTGCTTATTTTCTGTCTCAAGTGATATATTTAATAAAAATTAGTTTTAAAGCCAGTGAAGAATAAAACAGAGTTAAAAAACAAGAAGGATATAAATCTCTTTCATTGCTTTGAAATTCCCTTGTTGGCATGGCCCTTTCTATTGTTTCCATTCACATTTCACTACCACATTGCAAGCAGCACTGACAGCCAGCCCTGACTTATTTTTTATTAGCAGCTCTATTGAAGAACATGAATATTTTATCTGACTACTTCACAATGCAAGAAACTTCTCAGAGAATTGCATAATTTCTATTATTTAAGAACTTGGTTGGGATGCCAAGAGCACAGCCTGATTCCAGAGCTTAATCTTCATGTACTAATATGTTCAGGAATTGCCTTTCTGTTTTTTGGCACTTTCAGGTCTGGAGGCTGTTGAAAATGCCTGCATTACATAAAACTCTAAACCTGTTGATCAAATCTTGTTTTCCTTTCACTGATTGGGTGATTTCTTTTTGCAGGAACAAACTTGATAGAAATGGTGAAGTCACCTATGTTTGAACTATGTTTGAATTTTATGGAATGGAGCAAACTGACAAAAATCACTGGCCTTGAGCAGGTCCAGGAAACCAGAGAGGTCACATAAGACTGATGAATTTAGGCTTTTATATAACATTGCATCTTCTGCTCTTGAACACTTTTCTCCTGACTATGGAAAGACACCTTGCCAAGAAAAGGTTGTCGTATTTTATCAAACATTTCATGTTTCTATGACTCCTAATGGATAGACTGAGAGTGAACAGAGAGAACCATAATTTTTATTTTGAAAAGAGAAGGATTGGAACATTTGAGTTTAGCAGAAACTACAAACCCTTTAGAATCCTATTGACCATCATATTCCATGATGAATGGATAAAGAGCCGTGTGGTGTCTGTGGTGGCTCACACAGAACTGGTGCAGGATAGATTACAGGATGGGTCAGTGCTTGTCGGGATTTCATCAAGTGGCAGAAATATTATAAACGATGGATTGATGAGGACATAGAGATCGGGGGGCCTGAGGTTGCGGACCCGAGCAAGTTGAGAGGAATTTACCAAGATTCTACCCAGTTCACCTCATACATTGATGTTTCCCCTGTTAATGGCGTTAGTCATCATGTCTACCCGTAATATTTTCCTTCAGTAATCCTATCCAGGTTGTTCTTCCCACAGACCCTCAGGGCTTTTGCCCGCCAACCTTCCCCTCATTGGTTCGGATTTGGTGCAATGCGCCACTTTTCCATATATGGTTCCATTTATGCCACGTTCTCCCATTGGTTCCTTTCTTGATTCCTCATTTGCATACCCGTTAGCCAATCAGATGTTTCCCCCCGCCCCTTTTTCTGGAAAGTTCGACCCTGACCCTATATAAGTCCCATGCTCACTAATAAACTGGCTTCTCTGGTGGACACCTGGCTCAGGGTGTGGTCCTTTCCCAGGAGCTGTGCCGGGCTGGGTGCGGGAGGAGCTGACCCTGGCTTTGAGAGGTGGCTAAAAGGGCTGATATCACTTCAAGCCTACGGCCACAATACCTCTTAGAGCCGAAGACCTGCACTTCGACTTCAGGAGCTACTTGAATTGCCACATGCTAAAATGTATGGGAAAAGTTCAAAGGTACAACAGCACCATGTCTTAATTTAGGGAAAGTGATTTAGAGATAATGTGAATAATCCTTACTAAGTGAAATTGTGCGTGAGATGTTCACACTCAACTGAGTTTTGTTTGCTTATAAATATGCATTGAACATTTGGTTATTTTCACTTTAAAGTTGCTCACTTGGCATGGTGTTACACAGACCATCTAGTCCTGAGGTACCAGAGTCATGATCCTTTATGTCACAATAACAAAAAGAGAGATCTTGAGTTTCAGTTCTCTAATTTTGCACAGTTTTTTTGTTGAAGCACAAGCTGGAAACCATCTATAATATCTCCTAAAATAAACACCATCCTCATTCTTTAGCTCAGTCCAGCTCCTGGTTATTTGGTAAATGGAGCCTCTAAGTGCACCTTCAAGAAATCCCAAGGTCCTATTATAATATCAGTGCTTGGCAACCTTTCCTTAACTCTGTAACCTTATAAATGACTTGTCAATGAGCCAACTGTGTTAGAATCGTCACAGTCAGCCAGAAAATTTTGTTCTTTCCTTTCTGAGAGTTAATTATGAGTTAGCAGTGCTTGTTTCTGTAGGGAGGTTTGTCTCCATGAGAGAAAGTGTCCCTGATACATTTGACATTAATTTCTGCCATAGTGTTTAAAAGGCTTGACTTTAGTTAGGTGTCTAGGGATTTAGTTCCAGAATTCCCATTATCCTAATTGGTTTAGCAGAATGAAGCAACTCAGTACACTTCCAGTCAATTATTTCACCCTTCAGCTGCTGGCATCATACTAAAGGAAATAGATTATGTCATTTGTGTGTTCCCAGAAATTTACCTTGTAGCTGTGCCCTGGTGTCAGGAAATCAAGTGTCTAAATAATAAAAATGCTACAAATCATTGCAAATTGCAGCAAATGACAGGGACTCCATCAGCAGCTGAGTGAGTGTCACACCTGTTTGTGGTGCTTCCTTTTCAAAAAGGGGATAACACAAACGAAAAAAGCAGTGACCTTGATTCATCTTCATAACAGGACTGTCACTGAGGGAGTGAAGGCCAGAATTTTGATGCTATTTGTGTATTAATTTTAGAGGAACTGCATTACTTTCTGCATTGTGACAAAGAAAATGCTTCACGAATGGGACCAGGAGGCTAAAAATAAGAATTCCAGTGCTGGCATTGAATACTGTCTCATAGTAACTAGAAGCTCAGGGTTTTTTGGTGCCTGATTTAAAGCAGAGGCAGTAATACTGCTCATGCTACAACTGTGACCATTAATATTACTGGTGCTTCAGAGCAGTGGAGTTCTTTAAAATACTGAGTGGTACTTTAAGGATGGTATAAAGTCCAAAGGCCTGGCTGACCATTGCAGTCCCAGGGTGTGAGGAGTTGTGTCCCATGGAAGGGACTGATGCAGATCCTGGGGCCCTTGTTCCCAGCTCTGTGATTTAAAGCTTGGCTGTGTGAAAATGTGTGCAGGATGGGAGGGCATGGCCAAGTGGAGGATGTGGTGAAGCTGCAGCTTCTGTGACTGACACAAACTCGAGGACAACTCAGAGTGACACAGCACCAGTTCAGATGATGTTTGGGTGGTGGGCTGCATGTCCAGCTAATGAAGAGCTGCCACTTGTTAATCTGCACTGAGCTGGGCCTGGCATTTTTAAAGCAGTGTTTATTCTGTGTTTCTCACTCTCTGCTTTTCACTTTTGCAAGGAATAGTAGTTGGAGACATGTCTTGCCTGTTATCTTTCAAGACTTTCCATTGTTTCCAACTTCTTGCCATAGAGGATAGTGACTTGTTTTTGGAGATCAATCTTTTAGGTGCTTTGTTCCTACATGGGAGGTTCTGCAATAAATATTTGCTAAATCTAGTTTTATTCTTGATAATACATTGGTTTTTGACTCCTGGTAAGATTTGTAGAAAATTGATCTCTAGACTAAAGGTCATACTGTGTATTATCTTAGAGACCCCAAATAGCTGATTTTAACACACTTCTTTCTCCCTTCTTTCAAATAAATCCCTCTACTGCTCTGTAGCAGTGCTTTTTACTAATGAGACCTATTGCCAGGCTTCCCTGTTATGGCACTTTGTTAGAAATGTGCCTGAGATACAAAAGAGATGTCTCACTGGGCTTTCATCAGTTCTGAGCCACTGTCAGAATCAGGATCAGTGTTTTACTTGGAGCTCAGTGACTCAGTTCAGATCTTTCTAATTCTCAAGGGGGGGCCGCTTACAGGGGAAAAATACCAGTTTTCATACAGACTTCTCTTCAAATTCCTGCATCAAACACTGACTTAAAAGAACAGCAGAGTAGCTGAGATGGGTATGAATTGTCTGTACCCTGATAGAAAGTTTAAAATAGAGCACCATTATAATAAGCAAGGCCAGATGTCTTCATTTTCTCACTAAGAGTCTGTTTAGACATTCGTGGAGTGCCTTTGTTTTGGAAAATTTCAGCATATCTCTGCTTCTGGAGATATGTCCTACATGGATCAGTCACCATCCTACCAAAAACCCATTCCCATGCAATGGGCCAACCCACGTTTCTAAAGAGGAGCCAGTGCTCTGATTCTTCCAAAGATGTGAGCAAATTCTGCCCCATATTGAGTGCCCTTTGGCTGCAGGTAAAGAATTCAACAGCTTGTGGGAGTGCTAATTAGTGCTAATAATAACTTCAGTGACCTGCCCTGGCTTTAAAATGCCCGACAGAAATCACTCTGTCCTTGAAGGACTGAGATTTTGTTTCTGTGCCTGTCTGATCAGGGGCCCTCATGCCTACATGTCTCTGTTTAGTGATCACACACAATTAACTAAGTGGGTGCATGTGCGTGGATGAAAACCCAAGTGGGTGGTGTTGGAGAATCAAGAGGAAAAAAAGCAGAGATCTCCCAAAAATACTACACCAGAATTCCATTATTACGGGGATTTCTCCTGGAGGTTAAATAGCCTTGTTAAAACCAGGAGTAAAAAGGGAATGCGTTAGATTAGGAATTGGATTACTCAAAATTAAACTTTGTCTCTCTAATTTTGGTACTTTTTCTGTGGTTAATTTGCTGAAATTTGTATAGAGTGTCTGAGGGAAATGAAAGCTTTAATTTGAGCATGTACTCAAAAAGCTCCAAAGTATGAAATTTTTATTTTATCTGGCTAACAGGTTGCTGATGGCGCAGAAAACAATTGTGTTTTCAAGGATATTGCCCTAGACCTTTCCAATATAAATATTATTAACACTAACCAGAACGAGTTACATTATTTTATGAGCAGGAATGATAAATTAGGGGATTTTCTGACTTCCCTTTCTTTTGTCAAAGTGATTTTTGAAAAGCAATCAAATTAGAGAGGGGGAAAACACTTCAGTGAGGCTGAGCAGCTGTACTGGCCCAGTGCAGAGAATCAGGGAGTGTCTGCACCAGTGCCCTGAGGCTGCTTAAGCTGTTGGTGCCACCAGTGTGGGATGAACTACAGCCTTTCCCTTTGACTTTAAACTGTCTGCCATCACTGAACACTGCCTAAATACAAAGCACAAAATAATCAAGTGTTATTTTTAGTCTTGTTTTGGTTATACTGTTAAAGGGCATTCTAGAAATCAAAGAGCAAAGAATAGTCACATTTGATTGCCTTATTATGGTCAATTAAGCTTACTCGGGAACACAGTCATGTATTGAGGGAATAACTTGCTGCACAGCAAGAGGAAGCGTGTTGGTTTGCTGCATTTTCCAGCTACCCACACCATCCAAGAGTGTGCAATATACAAGGAAGGTAGAAATATCCAGGCAGTGTCAGCTCACAGAAAATCCATGGGGAGATCTACTGCATTGTAATGAAATAAAGGAATATCTGAATCACACAGTCTTCCATCTGGAAATTCCAGGGATCCAGAGTGTTGTGGCTATATTTTCTTTGAAAAGCAGGAATACAGCTACTCAGTTCCTGAATTGTGACTTAAAGTAGGTTACAGAGTAGCTGTAAGAGATTCTTCAATCATTTGTTAAAGACCCAAGATTTGGGGTTTTTCATTACTCTGGACTTGGTCCAGAATGTCTAAAGGGAGGTCAGAAGCAATGGAGTGCTGTGGCTGCAGAGTGCTGAGTGCTGCCCCCAGGGATGGCCTGGGGAAATGCTGCTCCCAGGGATGGGCTGGGGGCAGTGCTGCCACCAGGGATGGGCTGGGGAAATGCTGCCCCCAGGGATGGGCTGGGGGCAGTGCTGCCACCAGGGATGGGCTGGGGAAATGCTGCTCCCATGGGTGGGCTGGGGGAACTCCTCCTGAGCTCGCCCTGCCCAGGTCCTGAGCAGGTGCAGTGTTAACTCTCAGGTGTGTGAGGGTTCTGTTCCCTTCTGCACATTGGGACTATTGTTTTCAAAATATCCAAAGTGATCCCTTTTTTAAAAGCCAGTGTAAGAACTGGCAAAGCTTTTGGAAAGAGTGGCTCCTAAAGGTGTCTGTGCCCTAAGAGAAATGTGAAAACTTCCCACTGCTCTGTGAGACACACTCTGTACTGGTGTAGAATGGAGGCTGAAGGTCACCAATTCACATGTAGGATGAAAAACCTCATGCTTGGCACACACTCTCTGTGTATTTGACGGTATTTGAAATGCTGTTTGTTAACTTTCTGCCTCCAGGAATGCTTTCTGTATTTCTTTTTTCCATGCTGACCTTGGTGTGTCCCAGAGAGCAGTAAGTGTAGGGCAGCTGGAAGCAGGTGGAATACTGTCCCTCTGGGGAAGGCAATGCCAGGCACTGCCCCTGTGACCTGGCAGACGACTGCAGGAGGCCAGCAAGCCTGGGGACCATGAGGTGCCAGCTGCCCAGCTGGAGCAGAGGTGGCTGAATTGTACCCAGTAGTCAATGGCAAACAGAAGAGTAACTTCAGCACCGCACGCTGAAATGTTCCTTGTAGGAATCTTTTTAGAGCTTTATTGACTAAGCTACAGACAAAGATTTCTGATAAAAGCAACCTCAGTATCTCAGCTTTCATGATTCTATGGTGTCATCTACTAAGTAAACAATGATTTATGATGTTTCTTACAAAAATACTGTTCCCAATTAGAAGAACAAGCTTTAATTTATTTTCCCAGGTAAGCAGAAGGTAACCGTGATGGATAAAGAGCACAGTAGATTTTCAGATGATGTGCCAGCTGGCTCTCTGTGCTGCAGAGATCCAATCACTAGTGCTTTATGCTTGTGGCTGAGTCTTTATATTTGAATATTCCTTCCTTTCTTCCTTTTCCTACCTTGACCATACTCTAATTCTAAAGTATGGTCTAATTCTCTGCTCATTTTTGTTCTAGCAGAAGAAACAGGCCAGAGAATCAACTGTAATGTAGTCACAGTTCCCTCCATTGGCTCTGTACTCCAGAGGGAGAAACATATCCCCCATTAACTGTCTACTATTCATTAAAAAATAGACAAAACTGCTTTGGGGTTACTTTCAGGTGTCAGAGAGGAATCCATTTGCCTCCTGGTTGCAGCTGGTCCTTAACCTGACAAGCAGGTTTGAGGAATCCTACACAGATTCAGTCTGTGCAAGTCTTGCTCTTGCTGGTGAACCTCTGCTCTGGGACATGCTTCATCCAGCTTACTCTCATTTGCATAAAGACATTAAGTGCAATTAGTGCTGTCAGGTTGCCTTGTAGTTTAGCTGGGCACTGTTGTGTGGGTGGCAATCTATTTGTTGTCACAGACAAGCTATTTTAGTCAAGATCAGTTATGAAATTGTTCAGCTATTTGAAAGGTCTGGAAGGTGGAGTGAATCACGGAAGGGTGAAACTGCAGCATTAACAGGGACTGGAGAATGAGATGAGACATTGAAAAAGAGTTGAAGTAGCTACTAAGGACTTCATTCCACACCTGTAGAAGGTTTTGAGGATTCTTACATAATGTAATTCTGTAAGAAAGATGAATGGTTTGCAGATCATGCATTTGGCACAATAAACTGGCGGTTAAGCCTTTCCCACATGTCCTAAAAGCACTGCTAATTCATATTATTTCTTCCTCACAGTTTAGGTCCTGAAAATAATATTCTGCTTCAGTAATAAAAATCAGTTCCAGAAATGCAGTAGCTTTTGTGTCTTTCTGGAAATAATGATAAGGGATTTAAATAGTATCCATAATTTTTACAAATTATTAAATTTTCTTTAAAATTTCTTGGAGGATTGTAAGCTCAGGTGAAAGCATGGCCTGAATAATACCATTCCAAATATTTTGGTTTGAGTGACTAAAATGTGCCCAAACATCTCCCCCTTAAAACAGAATATCAGTTCCTCCCATGTCCCTTCCCTTCCTGTTTTCAGCCCCTAAAAAGGAAACCCTGAAGGCATTGGCACTGTCAAATTAAAGTACAAGTGACATAAATATGAAAGCTAGCAGTCCTATTTCACCAGAACACACAAAAAATCAAATGGGAATATAACAAATCAAAATACTACCTGTTTAAATAATGAATATAATTTCTTAACACTTTTTTTTTGTCTGAAAATACATAAAATTTCATTATTTATATTTTCATAACAGCTTGTAGAATTCCAATCAAAGATAAGTTCTGGACAAGTTTTAGTCTGAAGTCATGACAATTACTTGGACATTATGTTAATTAGACAATGATTTGCCTGGTAAATAAATCAGAATGTATTTTGATGTTTTTTTCAGTATATTAATTTTTTATTAGTACAGCTAAAGAACACACACACACACCACTCCCACCCTGATCTGACACAATCTCTAATCTGAGGGATTTTTGGAAATGCAGATCAGCAAACATATAGTTAAATCTTAATTGATGTCCTCCAACATCCCTTAAGACCCATTGCTGCTGAAAGGGAGAAGAATGGTGCTTGAAAGAGTCAAGAAAATCCTTCAGTCCCACACTACAGATTCTTTTTAGCCTGAGATGCAGGAAGTAGAGCCACAAGTGATTTAATATAGACAAGAGTTTAAAATGAAAAATTTCCTCTCAGTAGTGTTTCTATATAATTTTTTACAAAGTTAGCATTAAGATATGGGAGAACATGCCAATGTAGCAGAATTTTAGAGGAGTTTGTCAGCTCCAGACACAAAATGAAATCAAACGTGTGTGGGTTTTTATTTTTGTCCTTGGACTTGCTCTGTCATCATCTCCTCCAGGGTTCAGTGCCTTCCTCTCTAAGTTGTCTCCATCAGTTTCCCTTACTGAGTAAAGCAATATGCAAAACCAGAAAATGTTTGTTGGATCAAATATTTTAAAATAGCCGAAGTTTTAAGTCATAAAAATTGGCTTTTCGGATTGGACATGCTGGTTTCATTCCAGAGAGCAATGTGTGTTTAAACATCTCCTCTACTCATAATCGATATTTCTACATTTCTTTTTTGTCGTTTGTTGCAATTGGAGCAGCACCATGAAGTCTGGAGGCCAAGCAGGGGCCCAGATGTAAACAGTATTATTGGTAAAATATTCAAATAGATTTTAATGGACTGGGCAACCAAATCAGAGAATTTCTGTAGTTTTAGGCAACAACTCCTGTTTGTACATCCATGAAGCAACTGTCTCGTGTTAGAAGCATTTCAGCACCAGCAGAAGCTTTTGTTGGCTGACCACAGTGGTCCTGTGGAAGGGTGTGCAGGCCTGTGCAC
The DNA here is from genome assembly GCA_035583235.1 of Hafferia zeledoni. Taxonomy (NCBI): domain Eukaryota; kingdom Metazoa; phylum Chordata; class Aves; order Passeriformes; family Thamnophilidae; genus Hafferia; species Hafferia zeledoni. The sequence continues at coordinate 14,293,062 of JAWWEV010000018.1, read as the reverse complement.
TTAATGCCTCCTGACAATATTAGCAACTCTAACAATTTTTAAAAATTAAAATGAACAAGCAAGAAGGTTGTCATAGTAATAGAACTTTAAACCCAGCATATTTTTCTAGAAGAAAGGCTACAGAGTGTGAAAGTGGTAATTTCTTTTTTTACATGGAACATAGACATGAAACATTTCTTTTGCAAGAATTGTAATTCACTTTTGGCCTGTTGCCAAAGCAGTGAACTTTATCACCCAGTCCTGGCATGTGCAGATAGATGGCCCCTTCTGCCTCTTTTGCCAGTTATTGCTCATGTTGCCAGGAAATCTTAATCATGCTGCTTGGAAGTGGCTGCTGGCCCATCCACCTGCTGCCAAGCCAGTCCCTGTGTGAGGAGCCCCACTCAGCTTCAGCAAAGAGTCTCTTAGCTCTAGATAACATATAGGAAAAAAGGTCACTGTGCTAAGGCCTCCCAAGGGGACCATATGGTGTTATGAGCTACATCATCACTATTGTACTGCTGTTGATGCAACTCTATTAATAACCCTGAAGCTCCACATGGATTGGGCTTAACTGGGTTTTCCAAAAGAAAATGTGCAATATAAACTTAGAGCAAAACACGAAATAAGCAGAGAATAAAAATGTTCTCTTCAATAATGAATGTTTTTATTGTTACTTATTTTTCATTAGAACTCTATGTATTTAAAGCCAACTATAACCTTCTCTAGTTTGAGGGGAAAAGGAAGAAAATCAGTTAAGCAGTTCGATTGCAGTGACACTTTATCAAGAACTGTTCCATATTCTCAAGTGTCATATGAGTTCACCCACTGTTCATACAGCAATGGCCAGAAGGATGGAAAGCTTTAGTCATATGAATTATAATCTCCTGAATTTAAGGTGAATTTAAGCTCCTCATTAAGATGCTCAGTCACTTGCATTAGAAGAATTATTGAAACTTGTTTCATGCGTGGATTGGTCCTTTGTCAATCAAATTCCCATTATTGTCTCTTTTCTTGGACCAATATTTTGGTATGTCATAAAATTTAGGTCCTGAATCCCTGTTTAAATGACCTCAGTGGGAGTGATGTGAATTTCAGCTTGAGGTGGAGCACAAGCTCCATTCAAGCAAATAAGAAATATTAATGGTTTTTAGTCTTGTTTCTGGGGGTTGTAATCATGGTGTGATTCTGCATATGCAGAAGAGGGAGAAAAAAGAATATTTTTTTTTCCCCAGGAATTTTTGAGCCAGTTTAATCTAATTTCATAGCACTTTTCTCACACTGGAAGGATGTCTGGATCACTGATATCCTGTGACCTTGTTGGCTTTAGTCTCTGTTCTTCTGTCATTTAGTATAAACACATATCACACAGAATTAATGAAAAGTTATTGCACAGGTTATTATTACACTGAATATACTTCAAGGAATTAAAAAGAAGGTCTTCTCTACGTTTTTAGCACTTATGGTGGACTTTTTAAAGAAATGTTAGATAGTACAAGTGCTATTCACCTTCAATGTCAAAGGTAACCTTGGCCTCATCTTAGCAGACTTTAGTTCTCTCTCTCTGCAGTTTAAATGGCTTTTGAATCTTCTGTGTTTCTTGCATTTTTAATAATTTTTCAGCTTCGGGTAGAAATTATTATTTCTCACAGTGTATACTCCATACACTGCATTTTATTGAGGCATTTTGTCTAGGCTTTGGAGGATTTGATATACAAACCTATCTTTTGTGTGTCTGTAATTCGCTTGGGGAGTAAAGAAAACAGCTGTTCAGATTTCTGTATAACCCATTCCTGTGATCTGTGTTCCATTACTGAGGTGTTAGAACTGTAATACATAAACCATGGCAGAACTGGCTGACAACTAAGGTGTTACCTTCTCTCTTGGGCAAGAACAGCCCAGCTCAGCTGCCAGGGAAGTGCTGGCTCACCAGCCACATCTTCATGTCAACTGCTGCAGAACTGCCCTGCACAATGAAGTGCAATAATGGAATACATTCCCACCTAGTTTTATGTTTACAGAAGAAGAATCAAAATAAATAGGAGCTTATGTTGAAATGTTTTTCACATGCTTTTAGAAAGAATCATCTTGGCTCAGCTTCAGGGATGTTATTTTTAGGTGATTACTTCTGGTTTTGGGATCCTGCTTTTAGATAATGAACATTTGCCAAAAATGACAAACTTCTTTCCTACTGTATAAATGTACAAGAAACTCACGATGTTTCAGAAATTCAGTTTTAAATGTGATGTTTTCTCTTCTTGATAATGCAAGTCTTGTTCTACATAATTAAGTATAAGAACTTAGAGTGCGTATCTTTTATATAACTTGATCAAAATGATTTACATACACTTATCTAAATTGATTTACCTGCTGCATTCTGAATCCTATAAATTCTGATTTTGCAATGTAATTTCTTTTACTGTGTAAGTGGATTCAATGATACAGAAAAAAAAATTGAAGCAGAGTTGTTTATTTTCTGGGTACAAATGAATGAGCAGAGTGATTGTTCCTTCAGAGAGAGGTTCCCTGATAGGCAATTGCTTGTGCTAGAATTCCATACCAGCCAGCCATCCTTGAGAAGGCTTTGCAGCTCCTTTTAGTTACACTGTTCATTGCTGCAGTTCCTGCTCAAGGAAGAACAAGGGAGCTCCAAGGTGGGAGGATATCCAGGTGAAACAGGTCCTGAAAGCTGCCTCCACTTGAGAGCATTAAAAGGCCTCTTAAGTAGAGCTAAAAACTTTGCTGCCCTTCCTTAGTGAGACAGAATTGCCCTGTAGTCCACATGCCATTGTGGGAGTTGAATTTGCCTCTTTGAGAAGTGACTGAGGAAAAAGACTCCCTGAGGTTCCCGAGTGGCCACCAGAGCCAAGCTGATGGCAGGGGCAGCAGAGCCAAGCTCCAAATCAGATGGGCACAGAAATGAGGAAGGGTTTGAGAACTGGGAATTACCTTGTCTTGTGGACAAGGCTGATGTGGCTGAGGTTGGATTGGAGAAGGATAACAAGGGAGTGAGAGATGCAGAAATACACATTAATGCAAAGAGATAGCTGGATTTAAAACTGATGAGCATCTGAGTTCAACATAAGGAAATACCAGGCCCTTTACCCTGTAACATCCCTCTTCAGCAGATCCAGTCAGGCTTTGAATAGCCTCTAGAAAAAAATACAGTAGATTTTTTTGCATTTTTAGGAATGAACCTGCTCTGCTTCTTAAATCAGTCTCTTGCCTCAACATACTATGAACTGGGCATCTCTACTGGTGCCAGTATGACACATGACCTGTCTTTTGTGGCCCACAAGTAAGGTTTTAAACTGCAGAAGCAATGAGCAAACAAGTGAAGTCCATTGATACAGGAGTCCTAGGTCATGAGGGGAAAGGGGGATGGAGAGAGTGAAGTGGCTGACCCTGCTCTAAAGGGTGCCACAGACAGTGGGGTAGGGGAATGTGAGCTGGGTAAGGCAAGACCTGTGTAAGAACAAGAGTGCAGTGTCTTCCTCTCTCTACCTTGTGTTTGTATTTAGGGTGAACTGAACTTTAACCACAAAGTAGAACCTGGATAGATCTGGGCAAAGATGATGTGAGAAGCCCCAGACTAAAGTTAGTGCTCTGATTTTTGGTTCTCTCAGAAATACAGGATTTGATCAGGGTTTCTAAATAGCTTTCTAAGGTTCAGCAATGGTTAAGGGTTGGCAGATCTTGCTGTCTGGTAAACCAGGCCAAGTTATGGCATTATTTGAAATTTAGAGTTCTTGGAGTGTTTTAATTCAAGGATTTTATGTTGTTCAGAATTAAACCCAAGGGGAAGCTTAATGTGCAGAATCAAAGAAAAGTGGTCCTGCCCCCTGCAGATTGAAATCACTGTGCCTATTGCATTTAAAGAATTTTTATAGCAAATAGCTTCTAAAACTGTTAATACAAATTAACATAGATACAAAACACAGCTACTGAGAGTGGCCATACATCTGTGAATATGCATATCTGGGTTTATTTCCAGCTAAGGAGAAAACTACATTTATCCCCTTCAGACTCAGACTATTAGAAATGCAGTTAAACAAGAAGGAAGACTAATTCTTGCTCTGTATGGCTCAATGATGAAGCCAAACATGGAATTGTCTTTGTCAATCACATCTGAGAGGTTCGAAGAAAGGCACTTTTGTGATGCATTTACTCAACAGTCACACAGGTATGACCCAATGTGGTGCCACAAATGCACAGGAAATGGGTGTACAAGGTAAAGATCCTTCACAACTCTGCTCTACAAAACACACTGATATGTATCTCCTTCACTGAAAGACATTCATCCTGCTTGAGATTAAAAGCAGCTCAGGAAATAAAATCTTAAACACTGTCAGATAGTGAAGAAATTTTGATCTAGAGCAGGAGACTGACTCTGTTGTACAGAATAACTTCAGCCCAAGAAGATTATAACAGGATCCCTTCAGTGTGTATTTTCAAACCAACAAATTTTAAAATCAGCTTCATCAGAAGTTTTGTTAAAGGTCAGAGTACCTTAAGTCCATAGTCTCAAATGTGTGGATTTCTACTGAGGAATGTTTGTTGTAATTACAAACAATTACATTTTCCAATAAATGCAGACAGGTAGAAATGCCATAGTTTAAGGGAGCTTAACACCCAAACCCAACATGCTGATGGTCAGTCAATGCTACTAAATTTTTATAGCATAAACACTTCTAAAATAAGTAATTGATCACTATTTATATTTAATTGTATATTACCTTTTTTCCTTCCTCCATATGTATTTGCTGAGACGATGACAGAAGAAAGCAACAAAAGTGAAACAAGTTGCAAACTTTTCATTCTTTCTTTCTGTGAATGTGAGTTCTGCTAAATTCTGCCAAGAGATGGGAAAAGAAAAAATTAGCAGTGCTTTGCAAGAAATCCTTTGCCCATTAATCATTAACCTGGAATTCTCCTGTCCCCTACCCCCATTTTTCCTTTTATGGAAGTGAAAATGGAATTTGCCTGTTTCCAATCTCCTCATTTTCATCTTATGCCACTTGTGGCACAAATATTTTGGAACTGGACCCTCCTCCCTTACTCAACAGTGCTCAGCTCTGAGCACAGGGGGTTGAGGGCATTTGTTCTGTGAGTAGCCAGCTTGAACTCAGTTGATCAACAGCTCAGCCTGAACACATTGTAAAATAATGATAAGAGCTGAAGGTTAATCTAAATATTTAATTAGCATTGACAAATCCCAGCAAGGGAAGCATCAAAATTTTATATATATGGAACACTTTTCTTAGTTGTAAAATTGGTATCAGATTTTGGATAATTGTGAAGTGTTTCTTTTCAAATTAAGTGAACATATTTAAACACATAAAAGATTTATGGACAAAGCACAATTAACCAGTATCTCTCCAATTATAGTAAAAAAACTGTAAGAAAGTATATGTAGGAGTCATTTCAGAGAGAAAGTTTCTGTTAATATGGTGTGGTTTCTGCTGGAAATCAGAGCAGAATCTGAATTGCAGCAGTATGTGTATATGCCCTAAGGAACAGGTGTGTGGTGCAAAGTGTGAAGGGACAAAAATTACTCTTAGGCAGCAAGAAGGCAGCAAGTATTACACCAAGGTGGATTTCACACATGAGCAGGACACAGTGGTGTCCTTTGGGATATTTTACATCAGTCTGGAGCATCACAGTTTTCCCACATCAGTTCTGGAGACACACTCCAGCTCACTTTAAAGGAATCAAGTGCCAATTAGGATGGAGCTGTGGCAGCACAGGCCTTGGCATGGCCTGAAAACCAACCTGCACTTCCACTAATCAGGAATAAAGGAGAAAAATGCAGACCACTTCCTTTCCTTGCTCACTTCAAGATGCTTTGAGTCTAGGACACAGCAGAGGGCTAAAAAACCCTACAAGCAATCCCTGAGGTCACACCAGTCACCACAGTGGCAGTGATTTAGCACAGCCTTGCAGTGAACCTCGAAAAATGTAAGCTGAACATGATGTGAAGATGACAGATCTGCCTGACAGGTTGAATGGTGGTACGAGCCAGTGTAATCAAGAAAGTAGAGAGCATTTAGGGGAAAAAGATTGCAAGCTCTGCTTTCTGCAGACAGGAATTGTTCTGGAACAAGGTGGTAGATCTGCCAGGGACAGAACAGGCTGTTGGATCTCTGTGAAGAGATTTCCTGAAAATAAAGACTATAGAGATCAGTCTTTGGATTTACTTCTCACTATAGAACCCGTGTAGGAAACCAGAATGACATTATGGGAATCATATGAAGAATTGCTTAAAGTGGTAAGAGGAAAACTGGGAAAAGAAGGAGGACGAACCTGCCTTCCTTTGGCAGGTTTTCACTTAATTTGGCAATTCTGTGTCAGTCACTGCTAATATTTATTTGTCCTTTCAGTGTTCACAGAATAGCAGTGATAATGGTGAGAGCACTAAGCAGTGTTGTGGGAATAGTTGTACAGCATTTGAACAAGAGTTTTCCCAGAGCGTATTCAGGATGAGTTTATGTAGCACAAAATTGCATGTTATGGCACATTAGTCCACAGAGAGCAGATGTGATGGGTTCCAGAGAAAGGAGCTGCTCCCAGTGGCCTCTGAAATATTGTCACACAACGTGGTTTTGGAGTGTGAGGTTAAGTTTTCTTTTCTTCTCCATTTGATTTGCATGAGTAATTCCAATTATCTTTATTATCTACTCATAAAGAAAAGAATGGGTCTCCTGCAATGTAATGAACATTAGAGGTAGGAAAATCCTGATAAATAATTTTCCTGTGAACCCAAATTCTTTGCCATTTTCAGCATATTTATCTGGCCACTTGGTAACTACTTTGCTTGAGCTGCTCTCTCAGATGGGTTAATTGCTGTTTGTATTGGTTTTGTGTATATAAAATTCTCTGAATATACAACCTAAATTGTTTTAGGAATTAGTTCTTGATGTAAAAAGCATAACAACAAAGGGTCTTTGGTATATTATGAGAACATAAAAAGTGGAGATAGGTATTTATCAGTAGGGACTGTGGCATAGCTGCTCAGAGTTACTGGCAGTGTGCTGCATCACATACTGAAGTGGCTTTCTTCCAGCCACATTTGGATCTGTATGAGATGCAGTGAATGGCAGCTGCAACATTCTCAGAGAAAATCATTGCAGAAAAGAGAATCCTCTGGAAAAGAAGAGAATGCTCTGGGTCTTCATAGTAGTCCATCCTGGAGGATGCTGTCTGGGTGCAAGCGGGTCCAGTGAGGCACTACGAGCTGGGCCATGGGGGCTGCAGGGCTGCCCTGCTGCATCCTGGGCCACTGGCAGGGACAAGACTTACAGCAGCTGAAGGAACACAGGCACTAGGAAACCGGGAACAGACATCTCAGGGACTACAAAGAAAGCTGGGAGTTGGTGGAGGAAAATGACACCTGGAAGATGCAGGTGGCACTGTGTCCTGATGGTGCTTTGAAGAGTGAGTGGAAAGTTTATATTCTTTAGAATTGGCTATGTTTGTTGCTCTGGGTAAGGCAAGTAGATGATTTGATATTTGCAAAACCTTGATTCTTTAAAAATATCAGAAATTAAGTTCTTAAATGTAAGGTTTGAATATGGGTATGGTTAAATAAATTAACCTTAAAATTTAAAGGATCTATTTTAAAAAAATAGTTATCCTGTCAATGGGATCTCTCTTTCCCACAACACCCAGCACCTGCACATTACTTCATCATCTGCATTGAAATCACTCACATCTACTGTAGTGATCTGGATTCTAAATTTAGAAGTAAATAATCCAAACTGCTCTCGTGTGAAGCAGATAGAGTGCACATTTAGTATTGCATGGAGGCTTATGCTTTGCCTGCTTTATGTGAAATGGTATCTTTTCTTGAACACAGTGTTCAACCCCAATTTCTAGCTTATGTTGTGTGTTTAGGTCTAGTTTGCATATACTGGAAGAGGGTTTGCTAACCTTCTCTCCTCTGCTGAGATGCTGCTTGTACAACACATACCCAGGAGGTAAACTCTCAATCATCATCCCCATCTGCTTCTTGGCTAATGCTCCAATTATAGTTAGACCTCTTGCACATATTCACATCTCAAATAAAATGGATGGTTTCACTGTTGAGAAGCAGCATGTGACTAATGATGCATTGTGCCATGCAGGTTTTTGCTTAAATGCATCTTTCTAATGAAGTTAAATAAAGCAACACAGGGCAGAAATTTGTAAGGCTTACAGTCCTGCTTTTTCCCCCAGACCACTCTGATCATCAGGATAGTTTTCAATCACCTGAAGACCAATAATGCCATAGTACAAGATGTTCTTTCAAGTTTAGAAGAGATTTTATGAGCCAGAACTTCAGCTACCATAAATTGGCTTCTGTGCAGCTCTAACAATTTTTACCAGCTGAGGATCCACCCTGTGTTCCTATAATAACCCAGTAGCATCTGAAAAAAGATTCATGTGATGGTTATGCTAATACATCTGAGGTTATAGAGCAAGAAAATTTTTATGTGGTTGAATTTTTAATGCAGTTTTTAAATCCAGAATTTATTCTGCCTGTTTTATCTTTCCTGGGATTTTTAAATATCAAATAACTCTGAAAAGACAGCTTTAGATGGAGTTTTGTGTGTGGATTCATGGCCTATGTCAAACATACAGCAGCTGCATGAGTATGAAACTTCCTTTACAGCAATAGCTATTGAGCCATCAGACTTTTCAGTACTAAATTCACAACTAAATAAATGAAAAACAAACTTTGTTTTCTGATATGAAAGAAAACCACTCATTTGCTTGAGCAGAGTGTTGTGAAATATGAATTTCCCCTGCAAGATGCATTTCGTAGTCTGTAGCCCCTGATAAGGTCGTCTTCTTCCATGACTCATCACCCAGAATATTATCTGACTTTTCTTGGATGCACATTTGGGACTAGGCATTGCATTCTTTCAATTTTAAGTTTGGGTGCAAGTTTAGCACATTTTGTATATTTGTGCCTTTTAATAATTTTTGAAATATGCTACACTGAGTAATTGATATCATAAGCAGCTGCAAACAAAGACAAGAACCCAAGTACAACTGCCAAACATAAATACAGTTATACAATAATGGGTCATCTGCTCCTACTTCCAACTTAAAAAAAAGGCATTTTTTAGTTTGTTTACTTCAGCTGAGTGCTTTTTGTAACAATGCATTACTTGTTTCGTTGCCTCAGAGGAATGCTGTTTCTTGGCTTGTGTGTTTGTCTTTCTCAAGGGGACACTGTGCTCACTTGGGGTTGTCTCTGAAAGCCTGACAAATCAGAAAAGCACAGATTAGAGGAACCAAAAAAAAGGGCAGAACAAATCCCAGCACATCTGGACTGCCCATGCTCTTCCATTGTGTGTGGAGTATTGTGTGCTTGCTGCTGCCCCTGCCCAGAGTAGGTGAGCAGCTTCCCTGCCTTTCCTTGCAGTCAGTTCTGTCCTTCAGCACACAGGGATAAACTCCTGCACAGTTTTGCACCACTGGAAAGGGTAGTGCAGCTGCAGACTTTTTATCCACCTGCATTCTGGCTTGCTTTGGATTTTCACTGTTGTCAGTGCCCTGTTTCAGGGCTGACTGTACAGCCTGTAAAATTTTGCATTGAATTTATTGTTGTTACAGCAGCTTTTTCAGAGAGCTGTGACATGCAGAAAAGCTTCCACGAATCAGCACTGTGGTGTCAACAGATGTAACTGTGAAGAACAGATGTGCTTTTGCAAAGCCCAGCCTGCTGCTGAGGACACTTCCCTTCATTGGTCTGTGGAAGAAGCAGATGAACACCTGCAATAAAGCTCATTGGAAGGCTGAGACCCAGCCCAAGCTCCTTCCCCAGCGAGGTCTGAGCCTTGTGGTTTTAAGCAAAACCAACAGAAGAGCAATGGCTTTTGAAGCTGCCTTGCTTGTTCACCTTCCTCACATCAAACAGAAACGTATCTGGAACAGATGAATCCACAGTAAAACCAACAGCCACTGTGTTTAGGAGGGAGAATTTGGAACAACAAACAGAGAGCAGGCTTACTTCAGATATTGATTGATGGCTCTTATGGGCAAAGAAGGCAGCAAGGACAAGACAACCAAGGCTTCTTGTAGGTAACATACTTCAAGAGGATACACATGAAAGCACTTAAACAAAAGGCAGAGAACCATGTCAAAGTAAAGGAACTTGAAAAACACTAAACATTCAAGTGCTGATTGATGATGACTCTTAGAACTTAATGTGCTCACAGGAGCAAAACCTGGATCTCTGTGGAGCTGCTGTCACTGAAACTGAGTCTTTGTGAAAAGGGAAGAACAAATAGATAAGAAAGCTGAAAGAGGAAGAATAGGACTAATACATACAGAGTAAATGTGGGAGGAGCAGATTGTTTGAGATGGTTAATTATCGACCCCAGATGTTTTGTTTGTTCCGGGGCCTGACACTGCTCTTGCTAGTCCTAGCAGAACTTGGATTGGGTAGACCCTTGGACCTGATGTATTGTGGCAGTTCCTGCATTTCTAAAAGATTAGACAAGATTAAAGGATAGAAAATTGGCTTACTTGAGGGATGAAGAAGTCTTAAATACTTTAAGCATCAGTTAGGATAAACATGCATTTAAAATCCTCCCCAAACTTTCTGAAAATCTGGTCTGAAAAACTGCCTGAAAATGTTCCAGATTGGTAAAAGAATTGTTGACTTTGAAATGAATGTAGCCCACTAGAAAGAATTTAAATGCTTATTTCTCTTAGTCCTGGAACTGCAAATCTTTGATGTCTGGATAAACCATAGAAGAATTGATTAAGTACATTGGTATTCCAAAGTCCATAGATGTTGAAATGATTCACAGCTACAAATCAGTCAGTATTAGATTTGAGGTGACCATGACCATAAATCCAAACAATCTCTTGGTAGTGTCCTGTAAATACTGATGTTCCACAACTGAAATGGGAAGAGCTATTAAGGCCTGCATTTAGCACAGATGTTTTCTCTTATAACAGATTAGTAAAATTTCAGTATTCAATGGGCCTTTAACACCCACCCTCCATCTGTGGTATTCGTTGTGGAATAAGCCAAAAAAGCAGACATGTCATTAAAAAGAAACCCCATCAGAGTGTTTTCTCTAACTCCACTTTCTTTTTTTTCCTGTATTCCTTCATTTGTGTGTGGAAACATTTTATGGGTGGCAACATGGATCAGACAAAGCTAGTTCTCCATCTGGGAGTCACACTCACTGCAGACAAGTGCACTGCAAACAAGCCCTTGAGCATATGCTGCATCCCGAAGTGCTAATTGAGAAAGTCTGATTATGTCACTCGGGTAAGAATAATGTTCTCTGCCAAATGACCAGTTTGTGCTTGTGGCTTTTGGGTGGCTGTTGTTCACCCAAGTGGTAGAGGAGTGCCTTTACTTTGCAGAGGAAGCTGAGCAAAGGGCAGAAGGGCAGCACTGCTGAGGGATGGGATGAGCAGTGACTGGGTGGGAGTAACAGGGTCAATAACCAAGAGACCTGCCACAGACACACTCAAATAAAATTGTGGCAAAACTCCTCTCTCAGTAACTTGTTTGGGATATAAAGGAGGGGAAGGAACCAAGCATAGCAGTGTCTCTGACCATAACACAAATTGCAAGCACATACAAATGTACTGTGCAAACACTTCTCAGGTTTCTTCCAGGCATGTTTATGCAGGGTTGAATGTCAGCCTTCTTTTCTCAGTCACAAAAATACAGGTGTTGGATATATGGCAGCAAAGACCTGGGACTTGGGGATTACTTAGATTTTTACTTTTGTTCTGTTTTCTTCTATAATTCACTGTGAGTCTTCACCAAAAAAGTCTGTAATGCCATATGAGACAAAACAATAATATCCAGTATAATGTTCAAGGGGTACAGTGTCCTGCAAAAGTGACTTGAGAGCTCATAGACCTACTTGAATATAAGAGAGAGATGTTAAAAGCTTGGCCTACATAGTTATTGAAAAGAATTTTAAAGCCTTGGTAAGAATCACAGGTACCAAGAAAAGAAGTAGATTTTTGATGCTACAACTGCACATTTTTACAGTGAGGGGAATCCTGGGATATCTTTATCAAGTGATAAATCCCAGGATATCAGTGAGATCAAGTGCATCCTCAGCATGGGTGGTACTGAGATTCAATGCTTTTTGCTTTTTGTATCTTTATGAATTGATCATTTCCTCCCGTATTCTTTACTTCCTCCCTGACACTGGTGAACTGTGGTTCAAACTCACCTGACCGTGGGGTTGTCAAGCAAACCACACGTGTCTCCCACCTACTGTACTGTTGCTTACTATTAAAAGGAGGTCACTTAGAAAAACAACGTACCACATACTGTGCAGCATTGGTAATTTTTTGTAAAAAAATACCCCCAAAGCAGGTGTATTAAATGGCAGCATTAATGTAATTTACAGTTTGGAAAGCCAAAAAACCCAGCTATGTTTCTCAGGATGTTTTTTCTGAGTGGTTTTGTTGTTGGTTAAGAAACACCTTTAAACATTCCACAATCAATGAAGTTGTAAGCAGTAACATTGTATCTAGTGTTTAGGTTAGGAACCAGGTGTTTGGATCTGGTTTCTCTCTGGAGCTCCAATTTCCTGTCATCAGTTCCCGGGTAAGTCACTCCACTTTCTGCAGGTTCAGGTGTCCCCTCAGCTAAAGGCAGTTTAATAGTGCTTATTTTCGTGGAGTGTGGTGAGGGTCTGTAAATGCCACTGTATTTTCTGAAGGTGTTATATAAGTCAAAGTAATAATTTTCTATCTATTTGAATACTTCAATCTAACAGATGGGAGCAAAGCTTAAGTAAAAGGTTGAACATTTTTTTTCCTTGCGTATTTCTGCTATTTTTATATCTCAGAACTCATTCTGAAATGAACATAAATGTTAACACATTTCACGCACAGGGTTGTGTTCCCACATCAAACCTTTAACTTCAGATGTGTTGGTTTTAGACCACACAGGGCAGACTGTAAGAGGAGGGAGACAACCATCCCTTCCATGTGGTGTTTGGCTGCAGCTCAGCTTTGCTGCTCTGGAGAGGGGCTCTGCTTCCCCCATCACTGCCCACCCTGCTGGCATCCTGCACGTGTGTCCTGCCTCATAGAAATAATGCAAAGAAGTTGATGACTGCCTTTTGCAGCCTCCTGGGCTGCTCAGCTTTCTGGGGGTTTTAGTAACTGTAGGTTGCTGGCAGCCCTGGGTGGGTTGGGCTCCATTGGCAGTGGCACCCACGGGCAGGGCTGTGTCCCCACCACCTGCTGCAGGAGAGAACCTTGGGCCTTCTGCTCGCACAGCCAGTGTCAAAATCAGATTTCTTTGCACAAGCCCTTGCTGCTCCAGCTCTGATTCCAGCATTTCCTTGAGTTCATTGCTCTGCCCTGCCTTGGTTTGCAGTTTCAATCAATGCTACTTTTTCTAGGGTGTCTGACTTGGGAACATGATACTTGTCTTTTCCAAAACCTTGACATGTGATGTGTTATTTATTAAATAACTTGCAGGACAAAGCAGCAGTGTCAGTGTTGTGAATTTTCAGGATGACTAATAGGTTTGTGGTGACTGGGGAATAGGAAATCAGTCTAAAAAAATGCAGTTATTATGGAGAAGAGCAGCACCACTGCAAAGGCCTCATCCATGGGTGCAAACCTTCTTAAGCCCATCATTTCTGTGGCACCACGGACCTGCTCCTCTCTATCTGTGAGTGTCCCTTTACTGTCATGAGCATGAAACCCATGAAATCCAGGGCCTTCCACCACCCTTGGGAAGAGCCCAGAACAGGCAGCTGGCCCTGCCCCTGGAGATTCAAGAGCTGTGTCCTGCTATGTGCTTCTTGATTTTTGGTGTTCTAATTATAACTTCAAAATTATTATTTGTTCTTAAATTCCAAACTTCATTTGGCATCTTGTACTGGAATTTCCTGCAGAGGAAGAATTCAGACTATTGGATAGAAACCTTTCTTGTCATATTCCCTCACAGATGGTTCAATCTGCCCTGCAGTTTGTGCCTCACAGACACTTAATCTGGCAGTGCAGGAATACACATTTAAAAATGCAGGTTCTGGGAGCAGCCTCAACTCTGTTCTGTGCCCTGACATTGAAGAATTCAGTCCTTGCCCTCCTTAAAAACGCCAAGAGTAGTGTTTTTCAGCCACCAAGTATATTGTGGGAAATAACTCTCTAAAATCTAGATATAACCAGGAATATGTGTTGCTGCAATACACTGACAGTGTTCACAAACTTACACCACTGGCTTGGGGCAGTTTCCTAAAGGTGACTGAGAAAAGCAAGACCATTCGTCATAGAACTGAATTTACTCATCTCTTCCAGAGAAAAAAAGAGGGCTAAGTCAAAAGACTGAAAAACGTTGCACCAAACAAAGCATTTTCAAAACTTTGGCAAAAAATTGGATAAATGCTTTATGCTATATATTTGTTAGGTCACATTGTTCACTCTGCCTGTTTAAACCATTTTGTCCAATATACAGTTTCTAAAATCTTACTGAATTACATGTAAATGTTTCTCTTGTAATCGGTTCTGAGAAGTCTTATAATGAAAAATAGTATAAGAATGCTAAATATGCTGTGGGTTCATTTGTGTTACTGGCAAATTCCAGAAATGCATAATTTATTATACATGCAGTAATTTCACTTTGATACAGAAGGTCTAATAAAGATGCACCTTTGCTCAGGGCCTTGAATCTTAAGTCAGAAGAGTATTTGGAAAGCAATTTGTAACTCAAAATTTGGGATTTTTTTCTTTATAGAACTACAGCACCATTTTAATCCTCTTAATTATTTTAGAAAAACTTACTGTGTTTCTGACAATGACATTCTCTACTGAAAAAATGTGTCTTCCAGTCTGTTTGTTCCAGATTAGTGAAGTTACCATGTGAAATTCTACAAAAGTTATTACACTTTAAATACATCAGGTTTCTTTAATGCAGAAGAGGTAAAATTGAATTCCATTTGCTCTGAAATTACAGCCTCCAAATGGCAGAAAACAAATTCCTCAAAACGTTACCCCTGTCTGTCCATTCTGTCCAGTATTTGTCAGGAGATAAATTAACACAAAAATTCAAGTAAGTCATTTACTCATACTTTAAGGCTGAGTGGAACATTTAGTGTCACATTTTCCACTTCTTTTTGCTGCAGAAATAAGAAATTCAAATCAAGAAGTGAGAATGTGATTACATTTTTAGAGGTCATATATAATGTAAATTTTGAAATGGGTGCAGGAGGTTTCCATAATTCTATTTAGTAAAAAAAAAAAAAGCCTGCATAAAAGCTTTTAAAGCTCTCCTTAGGGATCCCAGTGAGGTGGTGATAACTTTTGTTCTGAATTAATCTTATAAAATTTCACAGTAGCAAAAATCGTGAACATTTAAAGAAATAATGCAACTTTAGGAACAGATCTGAAATATTCCAACTAGCATAACCTGAGGTCAAACTTTCAAAGAAATTGCACATTCCTGATGTTAATTGTCTTTTAATTGCTCTCCTCTGAAAACAATCAATTTCAAAATAAGTGGAAGTTCAGTAATAGGTAGTTTTTACAGGAATCACTCACTAAGAGGGGTTTAAGGTCATGCATAAACATGTATCACAAAATCACAGAATGGTGTGAGTTGGAAGGACCCTTGAAGGTCACCTCGTTCCACCCCGTGCCATGGGCAGGGACACCTTCCCCTGTCCCAGGTTGCTCCAAGCCCCATCCACCCTGGCCTTGGACACTCCCAGGGATGAGGCAGCCACACCTCTGGGCAACCTGTGCCAGGGCCTGCCCACCCTCAGAGCCAAGAATTTCTCCCTAATGTCTAATGTTCCCTCTTTCATTTTAAAGCCTTTGCCCCTTGGCTTATCACTCCATGCCCTTGCCCCATGCAAAGTCCCTCTCCAGCTTTCTTGTAGCCCTCTTGAGGCACTGAGAGGGGCTCCAAGGTCTTCCTGGAGCTGTTTCTTCTCCAGGCTGAGCAGCCCCAGCTCCCTCAGCCTCTTGTCACAGCAGAGGTGCTCGAGCCCACTGATCCTGTTTGTGACCATCCTCTGGCCTCACCCCAGTGGGTCCCCGCCCTTATGCTGGGGGTCCCAGAGCTGGCCACGGCACTGCAGGTCTCTCACAGGGTGGGGGAGAGGGGCAGAATCCCCTCCCTCTCCCTGCTGGTCTCCCTTCTTGTGATGCAGCCCAGGATACAAATGGCTTGCTGGGCTGCAAATGCACAAGTGCCACTGGCTCCTGCCCAGCCTCTCACCCAGCAACACCCCCCAAGTCCTTCTCCCCAGGGCTGCTCTCACCCCATGCTCTGCCCAGCCTGCATTTGTGCTTGGGATTGCCCTGGCCTGTGCAGGACCTTGCACTTGGCCTTGTGGAACTTCATGATGTTCACACAGCCTCACCTCTCCCCCCTCTCAGGGTCCCTCTGGATGACATCCCTTCCCTCCCAGTTTCATTTTTACATTTTCCAGTTTTATTTTTCCATTTAGACTTAGGCAGAGTTGGTCTAAGTCAAAGAACTGGTGTATTTTCCAGATTCTTTTTGATTTAGGTATAGGTTCTTGGTACTGTTTTTCCCTTTTTCAAGGCTTTGTTTCCTGCATTGCAATACCTGTTCCCTTTGAGACAAATAAAATGCATAATGAAATTAAGTTCTTACTGGGAATTACAGGATGTGTGTATCCTATTTTAGATTTCATAGCAAGGGGTATCCAGGCTGTATCACTGGCAAACCATTAGAGCTGTAGTCCTTAGAGAGCCATTAGTACTGATATGAAGCATATCACATATAGCCGGTGTTCCTCAGGAGTTATGACAGCCTAAGGAAGGCAGGGTTGGACATACTATGTTTTACTTGTGTTATGTTTTGAGCCCTGTATCCCTGTATTTTGCTGATAGGTTGTCAGGGAAGCTGTTAGTCTGGATTACATGGTGATGATTTCATTTTATGCAACAAAACAAAAAAAAGCAGCAAAAAGAAATTGCTTTTGGCAGTAGATGATCCCATTACTTGGAAGAAAAAATTACTCGATGTTAAATTAAATGCTCATCAAAATGAACACAGTAGAATGCAACAACAAATAATTTAGATAACAGCTTCGAAATAAGGATTCAGACAATATTTTCTCTTTCATTTAGTGCATGTGATTTGCTAAATCAAAGCCATGGAAGCAAAGTTGTGCTGAGCACTTGGCTTTGTAGTGGTAGCTACTGGTAATGACCTGCATGGCCCAGTTACTATAGATGTGAAAACAGCTGACATTGTACACTGTTGGCAGGATCCTGATGTGGAAAATATCCAGGTGTACCATAATTTCTGAAAGGAAGTGCTTCCCTACAAGGCTGCCTATTTTCACTGTGGCCTTTGGAATAGGAGTGGTGGTCTTGTGTTAAGGAAGCTGGTTTGGATTTTGTCCAGGCAGATTGGGTGCACTGAGACCAGTGGGTGCAGAGAAGGAACACCCCTGAAAACCTGACCCTTTTAAAATAGTTGACCCTGTATCCCAAGGAATGAACCCAGCATGAGTCTGGAGAATTGAGCTGGAATGGCACAGAGCCAGGTGCAGCAGAGCTCTGGGATGAGCCCTGGGAGGCTGCTCATGGCATCAGCCCTGCAGAACTCTGGGCACCTCCTTCCCAAGCTGCAGCCAAATGCCATGGTGATTGTTTTCTGCAACAGACTGGTTTATGAGGAGAAAAACTTTTAGTCCCAGAAGTGAATAAGATTCCTTAAAAATGTGGGCTGCCAAATGTGGAACTACAATATATACAAAGCCATAAATCTAGCAAAAGCTGCAGTGGTTAGTACGGTGCCTTCTGGGAAATAGGTTTTGTTTTTCCATTTCTTTCAAGATTTGTTGTACTGTTTTGAGTGACAGAAGCTCAGATCTGTAGAAAATGGAACACTTCAGAAGTCAGTATGTGCTTTTCCCTGGACAGGCACTCTGGTCACTTGAAAGAATACTGATCCTCTGCCTTTGGTGATGACAAATCAGATGCCCTTTAAAAATACTCCCAAATAATATATTTATTGCAGATCTACTGGGGAATTTTTATGGTGTGCTTTCTAGATTACTATGGTATAACAGTTTTAAGTAAAGGCAACATGAGTGTCACATCTTTTAACTTCAACTACTAACTTGAAACCAAAAAAACATCCTTTGTCTACAGATGTTGGCCTTTGTTCAGTCAACCTTTGAAGAAACGGAATGTGCCTTTTGTATGAATCAGGACAAGACTGAAACACATGGGGCAATTTGCTCTCTGCATTTGAAGTTAAGGTTTGACATAACAAAGGATATTACAAGAAACTGTGGTGAATTTTAAAAAATCAGTACTGGGCTGAAGTTTATTGCCTGTACTGTTCTTGCAGATCAAGGATATGCTAATGTGGTCTAGGGTTACTTTAGTATTTCGCAGCCTCCCATTCCCTCAGGGTGTGTTTTAAGCACACATATCACTCACTTTTATAATAGAATAACTTGATAAAACCTTCTCCTTTGTGTTGGCCTCCTGAGGTAAAAACTCACAGATATGTTAAGTCTCCCACTGTTTGTTCCAACTTCATTATGTTTGATGAAAAACATATCTTGGTCATATCTCGTGACATGCAGCATTTCCTCAATAACCAGATTGCTGTAAGAGGACATTATTTACCTGGATAATGAAATTGTATCCAAGTTATTTCCTGGTCTTCTTTGTATGATACATTTCGAAAATGGACAACATTAGCAGCTTTTGCACAGCATGATGGAAAACCTTGAAAAGGACTTTTGTCTTTAGGGATGGATGAGTGGAATCGTTACAGTCTTCCTGAAGGATGTACTGTGCAGCTTTTTATTCTCTGTGCAGGAAGAGGTGTGAGTATATTCTAAATATAATTGTGGGTCAGTGTAAATGTTGGGCTCTGTGAACTCCCTGACTGAAACCAGACCTATCAATTATGTCAGTGGGAGGATACCACCAGGATCAAAAGTAGATTATAGGCCTGGCTAAGGCTGCCCTCACAGCTTTGCTGGTACAGCAATCTTGGTGTGCTCCCCTAGCAAAGAACATGTCACTGATGTGGCTGCACCATGTTCCAGATTGAAAGACTGGGAGTGAAAGATGCTCCCTTGAAAAAAAATGTTGTCCATATAATTGTCTTGCTGCACTACAGCTTTTGGTTATGCAAATAATCACGTGTGAGTTCTGTCCATGTTCATGTCTGGAGTATTTGCAGCTCTGATTGTGAACACAGAAGCCTGGCTTTCAGCAAATAAACCAAAAGGACTAAGCCAAACCCTTGCCCTGTGCCCTGCTGAAGGAGTTGAGCAACCATAGGATTCTCTGTGTGACATGGGACAGGGATAGAAACAATTATTGACCTGGGACAACCACAAATAATCCTAGGGCATCCAAATTTCAGTGAGCCATCCAGTTAAAATTACAAAGGACACTTTTCTTTCCAATCTTTGTTTTGATGAGGAAGCAGAAAAATCAGCTTCTTACAGAAACCTAATTTGCTCTAAAACCATTGTATGGGAAAGTTCTTGATTTTCCTCCTAAGACAAAACTATTACTTTTAAAAAATTAAGGCTTCTTAGTGTGCACTTTCACCTTACAAAGGCATGGGGTTTATAACTAAGGGATTGCAAGGCATAGAATGTAGAAGGAGTGAGAGATGATGAATGCAGAATCTTTGTTACACAAAGAAGTGGAAAGTATTGATCAAAAAAGTGCTTTGAGGCAAACCAATTAGGGACCCATTGACAGCAAAATGACCTGCTCATCCATCTTTCAAATGAAATTTAAAACTTAGGTCCACATTATTTGTGCTCATTTTAAACACTTGAACATTTTTACTGAAGCCTGAATGCTGTTAATTTTGGGCTCCTGGCCGAATTCCAAACTGAACAATTATTCTGCTTACTCCTTTCCTAAATTACAGCAGCAGCTTCATTAGGAACAAATGCATTCCTACTTTGCTGACCTAAACTGCTCTTATATTGCTATGCACTGTTAACTGTTACTGCATTTCCAACCAAGGCTGGCTGCATTTGCATGGCAGACTAAATGACCTCTGGACAAAGCATGTGTATCTTTAGTTTGTTTAAAAGGCTTTGGAACAAAAGGTACTGTTTGTATAATTGCTATCACAGGAATAATTTCAGGCCTAGAACGTGCAGGTGTTGAAGTGTGTTCACTGAGCAGGGGAAGCTGTTGGCATTCAGAGATGTAGGTGGATGAAAGGAAGGGACTGTCTGGGGACAGAGGCTGTTTGCTCATGGCTGGAAAGTTGTGGCCGCTGATTATCGTGGACAAGGGACTTCCACTGAGAAGCACTGCAAAATTACAGAGCAAAATGGGGAGCAAAGAGAGAGGGGAGACTTACTAAAACCAGGGGCCTCAGTGCTTTCTGGATATCTGTTTCTGTAGAATGAGGCTTGCTAGTGAGATGCAGGTGGGTTTTTTTCTTTCCAGAAGTAAAGGAGATTATGTTATTGAGAAGTCTGATAAAAGATTCCAGAAATTCTATGCATGGTTTCTTAAGGTTTCATATTTTCTTCTTATTATGTTATAACTTCTTTTAAAAGTGTCCATACCTTGCCTGAAACGTGAAGAAAAGCCTGAAACAGTGTAAGATATGAGCAAGAGGCTTTTATATACTTTATCTTCCTACTGTGCTGTTTCACTACAGCATAATCCTTGCTCTCACCACCTGAACTACTTGCCCAGAGTGTTTTTAAGCTTAGATGTTCAGCCACACAACTGTCCCTAAAAATATCCAGAACAGTTTAAACACAAACAGCTAAGTGAAGAAGTTGTTTCTGTGAAGCTGTTGCAGTTGTGGGAGAGCCACATGGCAAGAAAGCCCTGCAATGCAAACAGTGGTTAGGGTGGCAGCAAGGAACAGAGTCTGACCCCAAGGTCTTGGCTTTCATTAACCTTTGTCTCTGTGTTGCAATCACAAGCTCTGCCTGATCCTTTCAGACAGCCTGAGAGGGGAATACACTGTAGAGCTGGGCAATTTTCTCCCTGTAGATGAGTTTAGCCAGCACAAAGCAGAGCTGTGCTCCCATTCTCCTGAGTGTGAGCAGCTCCCCTCTCTGTCTCTGTCAGCAGCTTTGGAGTCAGGAAAAATCACAAATTTATTTCCAGTACCGAAGCTATTACTAAAATATGGTTTTATTATCTAATAAATCAGAGCAGTACTTAGCAGAACAGAGAAGATACAACCCTCTCCAGAGGGCTGGTGAGGTCTTGAGCCAGAAGTGTGTGCAGTGGCCCAGAGCCCAAGCTCCTGCAGAGCTCCCCACGTCTCTGAGCAAGTGGCTGACCGTGCCTGTGCTGGGCATCCCCTCTGCTTTGTGCAGGACCCACGAGGGGGACGGGGTGCAGATGTTTGGCAGCAGGAACACTGTGGTGCTTTGAGCTCCCCAGCTTTTTCTACCTTGGGGAATGCAGCTGACATCTCCAAACTGGAGCGAATGGTTTGAGCACTGGCCTGTTGGCTGTGGGTTTGTAAAGCACAGCACAAACCCCTGGGGAAGAGCAGTATTTGGAAGATAACACAAATATACATGGATTTTAAAGTAGTGTATGCTTTGGAATAAAGGTGCCATATTTTTTGTGCTGTATTCAGGAGTTCATGGCAAACTTGGATATGACTATTCAGGATCTGTTGTTGTGTGACTGGTACAAGAATCTAAATCCCTACACTTACTCTTTCCTAACAGTGAAGATTTATACCAGAAGTGTTCATTCATTAGTTGTCTGAAATTATTGTGGTCATGCTTCTATACATTACTAGGATCCATTCTCAGTGCTGTTAGGATATATTACTGTTCTTCCTGTTGTTTAGTGTTAAAATTAAAAGCATCAGTTCCCTCCAAAATGTCAATGTTTCTCATCAAGGAAAAGAACAAAATAAAAATCATATCATACACATCACCAGGACTGCTGAACATTGTGGATGGTCCCCTAATCCCTCCCAGAAAAAAAAAAGTGCATTTAGAGAAACTGAAGCATCTTTGAACAGTCTGTTGTGAGTAAAATGGATTCATTTTGCAACAGACTTTATTTGCTATGAATAATTTGATGAGCTTTATTTAATTGGCAGACACAACAATAACCACTCGTATCACATTTCCCACAGGCTCCAAATAATGTCAGAGCCCTTTTGCACAGTTAAATGGTTACTAGTTTTCATCTTTCAACATCTGTTTTAGTCAATCTTGCCAAGTATCCATTCACTGGTGTTATAATATGATGTTAAATATTCAAAATTACAAAAGAGCTTTAGCATTTATTTCTCTCATTTTGGATTCCGGAACTTTGTCTATCGTTCACTGAACTTTAGGAGAAAACACAGAAATCTATCAATAAAAGAGAAAGGGAAACACAGCAAGTGCAACATTAACAGTTCCAGCAGAATTCTGGGTTCTAGTTTGGATTTCAGTAGAATATAGACATCTAGAGCACTTAGGAAAATTAGTGGTTTTTTAATCAAAACAAAAACAAGACACAGCTTTTTCCTGCCTTGCTATAATAGTTCAATTCACCAATATTAAATTATATTGGAAAACCTATTAAAAGCGAAATAATATTTACATGTCAGCAATTCTCATCCTAATGTGGTAGATAATGGAGACAGCACTGCAATATTTGGGTCCCAGGATGAGCCAGCTCTTTTTGTCTTGAAAGACCAGCACTGGATATTAAGAATAACAGTAGATTTCTAAACTTCTCATACAAACCCATCAGTCTTTTCACTAATATTCTCATTCATAAGCAACAAGAGATCTCATGCTAATTTTAAGCCTTCATTCTAACCTCTCTGTACAAAAGCATCTCAGTAAAAGACTTCAGCCTGAACAGAATTCAGACCACAATGTAATTCTCATTGTATACAAAAAACATGTGCTTACCCAACTTGGCCTTACTTGATGATATGTTCCAGATTGGCATGAACTATTTTATGAAATGAAAATTGAAAAAAGATGCTAATGAAGATTCCTTCCTTGGAAACAGTGGATAGGTAATGTCACAAGCCAACAATTCTCAATTTTATATCCCCTTCCACAGAAGGCATAGCTCTGTCACATATTTGAATGGCTGTTTTTTCAAAATTGGCATGTCCTTCAAAATATTGCTAAATAAGATCATTGTGTACCACATTCTTGTGCCAAAACACACAAAATGCACTATATAAGTCACATATGCATTTAGACATCCAGGACAGGATCTCAGAATAGGCTTTTTTTAACTGTAAATAACAAACCTCTATTATGAGTTAAATGCTATTCTCCCTGTGAGACAACCATAACATTTATTTACCCAAACTCAGCAGAATGGCCTCTCAAATTATAGCAAACCAGAGACAGAAGAGAAAGACAGAGGAGTTTTAGGCCCAGATCCCAGGCATTTTTAAATCAAAGGCTGATCTGTCATTCTCTAACAGAGACCAGTATTTTGCCTGTAATGACCAGTTCCTTTGATGTGGCTTTCTGGCCAGGAATCGTGTGTGAGGGAGAGCAGAGTTCCTGTTATGACCAAGGAGGCACAAGCCTGTGTGTAAATAAAAATGTGCACAGTGGGTTCCCTGCATGCTGGATCTCATACTAGAAAACAGGTCCTTGTAATCAAATATAAATTTTGAAGGAAATAGAAATCAAAATGAATCCTTACATGGGATTTAACTGAGCAGATGCAAGGAAAAATACAAACCCACTGCTCATGGCAAAGGTTTATGTGACATCCAGCAGCAGGTAGTGGCTTGTTATCCTGCCATTCGTTGTGACTGAAAATATTGTAAGTCTATTTTGCAGGATGTCATGGAGGAGTATCCTAAAAAGCAGGATTTTTTGGAAGCCAGTAAACCTGTGTTTCAGACAGAAAGGTTCTGCCTCATTACTTTCCTTGCTTTCTTCAAGGATGCAGCATCTGTGGCTGGTGTGGGTGAGGCCACTGTAATGCAGTGCATGTGCAAACAGAAGAAGATGATACCAGGCTTTAGTGAGAATTGCACAGCAGGAGAAAAAGCATGTCATGGATAAAAATCCACTTTTGAACAGGATGCTGAGTGTGATTATTAAACAATGGTGTGTTTCCTTACAGATCTGAGGGGGAGCTCTTGTTTATCACGGCATCTACTGCAATAGCAATGCTCAAATAACCAATTACTTAAAAAACCAAAACTGAAGGTAAAGAAATTGCAGAATAATGCAACTATGTCCAAGGAGACTTAACTATTTAAGATCCTAGAGGAGCTAAATTACCAGACAAGTACAATGCAGAGAGACTTAACAGTCTCAAGTTCACATAAGTATGTATTGCATGTGTTAAGAGCATATTCACAGTAAAACTGAGTTAGAGGATTTTAAGAATTCTGACTGCTTTCATCTTGAAGAAAACACTTGAACAGCTGTCCCAGTGAGTTAAAGAACTGAACTCTGCACAGGGCTTGAGGGGAAAAGGGGCTTGCCTAAGAGTTTCTGAAGAATATATTTCCCAGCCTAGCAAAATCAGATGCAAATCATACCTGGCAAAAGGCAAGGACATGGGCCTTGTTTTCTTTCCCAGGGACATTTGCCTTCTGGGTTAGGTGAGGGAATCTATGGGTGTTTAATCACAGTTTTGGGGATTCAGCTCCAGTACAGCATGTTCTCCTGACTGAACTGCAGGCTGCCATTCCACTTTGCATCCCTCTGACAGCTTCCCTCGTGTGAGGAGCCCAATCAGCATCTGTTTGCAGAGCAAAGTGCACTGAAATCTCAGTCTCTGAGACCCTTTAGAGTCACAACTCCAGCAAAGAGAATATTCACAGCAGGTGTGAAGAAAATGAAGGAGGGAGAAAAGACAGTGTTAAGAAGAGGCTGAACAGAAGTGTTAAATTTTCATCTGTAGTTTGTGGCATAGTTGAAGACCAATCCAATCAGTGGACACAGCTCTCCAGATTTCAAGAAGGCAGGAAAATCAGGTTTATAGTTTAATTTATATGCCTGGATTTTACTCCCCCCCTACACTGCCCTCGTGTGGTCTTAGTTCCAGCACAAAAATTCAACTAGAAACACAAAAAAATGACATTTGGGGTTTTGGAGTAGTGTGAGGCCAATTGTATCATAATCATCCTGATCTGGGTGCTTAATTCAGGGTGTTTTAACAAATCCTACTGTTCTGGGATAAAATCTCACAGTACAGATTAGAACCTGTTGTTATTTGATTAGAACAGTTGTTCTTAATCTGCTTGTCAGCCCCTGTGCTCTAAGAGCAGGTGTTACTATGGCCAGTTTCTTACCCTATTTTAGCCTCTGGGTTTATGTCTCCAGGTTGCTCTTGTGTGGCTTATGTGGAATGAGTTGGTGGTTTCAGACCTGGCCACCGGAGATGGGTGGTCACATAATGAAAATCAGTCTGTCCAAGCAAATGGCATGTTTAGCACTATCAGATCTCTGACACAGACAGGTGAGGGCTCTGGGGGTAGCAGAGCTGCACCACTTTCTCTCAGACATGATTCCTACACCAGAGTCACTGGTTAATGAGGGTAAAACTCCTCCTAACCAGAGAATGTGCTGAATGTGTTTCACTGATCTCTAGAAGAGTTCTGTCTCTAAGGCACGTGTCCATTCACAGCTCTGAACTGCCCAGAAGTGTGAAGGAAATCCCGTGAGACTGGCAGGACAAAACTGCTCATGCCAGCAGTGCCATCACAGGGCGATTTTGTGCCCCCCCCAGCCCCAGCAGTGCCTGAGCAAGACCTGACTGAGCCCACTGTACCACCTGGCTGTGGTAAAAGACAGGACTGCCTGGTTCTCACAGTCACCTCTTATTCCTGCCTTGCACCCAAGTGCTGCTGAGGTCAGGACCCTGTTTTCCAGGGATCCAGGGCTCACAGTGCCTGCAGCACAGGCAAGTGTAACTCTGATGAAGTCAGTGGCAGTGCTGTGGCTCACACTGAGTTGTGGCCTAGAAATGCTGGTACCCCAGTAAGTTGTTGGGCAGTGCTTTGCTTTAACTGCTGCCTAAACTAATACTGAAACGCAGCACAGAAGGGCACTCAGCCAGAGCTCTGGGTTCTCTTCCTGGCTTGGCCACAGTCATGCTCCATCTGATTCGCTGTCTGTCACACAGGAATAGTAATATTGTAAAGTGCTTAGATAGCTACAGTGCACTATGTAAGAATGAATCATTACTGTGGAGTTTGGGAGCCAAATTTTGACCTTTCCCTGCACTCATATGTCATTAAATTGCCATAAGCCTGTCTGAAGAAATAATTTAACCAGCAGGCTGGAGCTGAGCAAGGGCTGCAAAAACCACTCACAACACAGATCCAGTTGAAGGCTGTTGTCCCACCATCAAAACAGAACAGGAGAGAACAGATTTAGGCAACAACAAATCTTAGCAACCATCTCACACAACCCCTTCTAACAGAGGCAACATGATGGAAGTTCATTTGTGGGTGAAGGAAAATCTCAAGAGAAGCAAGAGGTAAGAGAACCAACTGTTGTGAAACTGTGTATGATGGGGCCTGATGGCCACCTGACCCCGGCTGTCTCCTCAAATCCTGTCCTGCTTGTTGGTGACTGCCCCTTTCCTTCAGTTCAGGCACTCTTCTCTTTAGGCAAACACAAATAACAGCTATGTACGTTTGGTTTAAGAGAGACAGCAAAGGAAGCAGAAAGAATAAAAATAAGTTTTCCAGGAGAAACCACAGTGTGATCTTGGATAGGCTGTAGCAATTCTGAGGACAAAACAGCTAATGGCTCCATTAGCAGGCAGAACTCTTGCAGCTTTACAAGAGGGGAAAGGTATGGGGATTTTTTGGCAACCCACCCAGTGCTCTGACTTGCACATTTCAGAAAAGGCAAAAGGTGCTGCTAGAACATATGAGAGCAAACCCCTTAGAAATCAGTAACAGAATGTGAAAAAAACTTGTTTTCGGTTGTGAGTCATCCTTTATAGAATAAAATACTACCCAACATACTCTGAGTGTCAGTATGGAGGTCCTGATTAAGCACAGAGTAAACATTTGACCAGTCATAAAAATGAGGGTTCATTTATTTGAAGATGATCTGAAAATTATTGGTTTGTGGAAAAAAGCTCCTTCCAAAGAGGATTCCAACACAGAAGGAATATGATTTGCAAATAACCACGATCTGTACATTCCAATTGTATCAGAAGAGAAAGCATCTGAAATACAAGGCTGTGAAAACAGAGATTTTACAGCTCTTTTTCTAAGTGTTCTCCCTAATTTTCTGCAAGTTTCATGTTCTCCCCATTGTTGGCCCCAGAGCTCCCTTTCCCATTAGTGTTCCTTGTTGTTTCCTTCTATGCTAAATTACATGCAGATTGCCACAGGTGCTTCTGGTATCCTTGATCCCAGTGATTATCAATAAATAGGAAAGGGGAGGAGCAAGGTTTAGCAATTAACTGGACACAGAAACCCCTGAAGAGAGCAGGAGAACTTCCCTGCTCAGTGAAAGCTGCATGGACAGACGTGGGAGATTCTGCAGCCAAACTGTGCAGTGAATTGTTGTGGAAGGTACATTTCATTCATCCGTTGTGGGAATAATCCAGTGGCAGAAAGATGAAGAGTCTGACGTGCATTTTGGTACTACCTAGAATTTATAGATGTTTGAGGGGGTTTTTTTGCTTTATCATTTCTCAGGTGATGTATGTAAATGTGGATGTGCATTTATTCCTTAGAGATGGCCATTATTCCTGCTCCCTCCCCCAAGCCACCATAATTGAAAATTATCAGTTCTGATGAAAGAACTCAGCTACTGTGTATTGATTTTTACATGGAGCCCCTGTGCATATTAACACTGTGCTAAAGCCTTGTCTTCATTGTATCTAGACACTGTATTTTGCTCTCAAAGATTTGGATTAATTCCACAACGAAGCTGTTTAACACTCAGCAATCTGATCTCCATTACCAGCTGGACTGTTCTTTGGGTTGTGCCTGGAAGTTTCATTGCAACTATTTGGACCTAAACTAGAGATCAGGGAGAATTTGAGGAGGAAGAAGGAGCAAAGAAATATTTATACCTTGATTTATAACAGCAGGCACTTTAGTGTGTGCTTAGAAGGAAAGGGAACAATCTTAAATCTAGCCCTTCAAGATGAAACTTTTCACGTTTTCTTAAATTTGGATCATCCTTCAGCATATTTCTGTGGAAGTCCATTCCCCACTTTTAACAGAATGGTAAATCACTGCATCATATTTTGACTGTGCAGAGGGGAAACTTTTGTGGTGCCCTGTCCCAGTCCTACAGCAAATCAACAAGGCAGGTCACACACTCCCTTTTTACCTGCAGACCTGCCACCATCCCTTCTCCATCACCCCAAGCAGACTGTTGTGAGGTGGAGGTCCATGCACCCAAAAATGGGATCCCACTAACCCATTCTCCACCAGGGAAATGACGATTTTCAGGACAGAAAATGTCCCAAAACACTTCACCATTTGGACTGTGGGTCACACTTGCCTTGATTTTCCTGATGTGAGTCAGGAATGGCTCAGTTACCTCAGTGTAAACTGGATGAACTCTCCTGGCCTCAGTGGGATGACTGAATTTGGCCCATTGCTTTACAACTGTGCTTTGAAAACAGTCACTCCTCTGGCTGCAAGGAGTACTATTAAAAACAAGCAATAATTACATGTGTTGGGATATGCTCTGGATGGAAGTGTAACAAGGTAGGAATCAGATTTAATCTTGTTTTGTGCTACAGTCCTGACAACACACATGTGGCAGCTCTGGAGAAAAAAGCAGCTTCCTCATTATTCTCAGTGTGTTTTGCAGCCCACCAAGGCATTTGGGTAAGGAGACTCTCAGAACCATGTCAGGGCTGGAAAAAAATTGCCTAAAATGAGGTGTAAAGATTAACAAATAATTATTTCATTTTTTTTTTTTGCTTGAGGGATTTTTTTTTTTCAAAAAGCAGGAAGATATTTTAAAAATAATTGCATCTAATGTGAACAGTTCCATATATCTCCAATTAACAGAAAAAATGCATCAAAATTTGTGATGAATGATGTGTCTGCTTGGTCCTGTTCTCATTATATATACATCTGAAGTGGAACCAATGCCATTTATGAATAATTTAATTAAAATAATGATAAGTATTATTTTTATGGCATGCAAAATGGTAAACATTAATTCACTAAGGCTGAGAATCATGCAATGCAATCATAATTATGGGAAACTAGAATACTCAGCTGAACTGAGGCAACCAGGACTATTAACTCTTTAGAGACCTGTTTACAGCTGCCAGGGTGGAACTAACATCCTGGAAGAGTTAGCATAGTCACTACTTTGAAGTGCATAATATTTTGGAATACATCATAAAAGCAACATGTGATCTCTTCATTCTGCATGTCTTTTGAACATTCCACAGCCTCTGAACTTCTCCCAGTGTGTTATGTTTTTGTTGTGTGCCAGTCCCAGGGCTTAGCAATAAATCTCCAAGCCTGTCCTTCTGAACTGTCATCAGGTGAAAGTACAGAATAGATGATGCCCCTGGATCATTCCTGTCATGTTATCCCTCTCCTAGCTAGAACTATCAAGGTCTGCTTGACAATGAATAAAGATTCCTGTGTCCTGCACTCTCCCTAGACAGGTACTTCTCTGGCTGGCAAGGTAGAAACCTTCTGATTTCCCAACTGTCCCCTACTTTAAGTTGGGGATGTATTTTATAGCTTCTTCTCTGCTCAGGTTTTTACCCCTGCTCCTGATGTGTTTAAAGAAGACAAGCATTCTCTTTGTACTACCAGGGTAAGCAAAGAAGATGGTAGAGCCTCCCCTTGTAAGGTGGGCTCAGCTTTCCCCTGATTATTCCTTCTAGTTTGATTTCAGCTTTTTTTAATGTTGGTACCACAACAGTGCAAAGCTTTCTGTCTGGCTGTAGAGTAGAACACTTTTCAAACTGGGTCACCCTCTGCAAGGGGGAACTTTTTGTCCAAGTTCCAAGTCAAAAGCATCAGAAAGATGAGAGTTATCACCCTGAGGATCAAATACACTGAGCTTTTAAACCATAAATGCTGTGCAGGACGGTCTCTCTGTTGCTTCCAGCAGGCCAAAATGACACTGTGTGCTTAGCAAGTGACACTGCCTTTTTTGTGTATGCTCCTTTCTCTGCTTTTCGTTCTCTGATGCCTCATTTCTGACTCATCCCATGAGCTGAGCCAAGGCAGAATGGGAATGGAGAGCTGAGGCTCCATGTGTGTCTGCACCCTGGGAGCCAAGTGCAGCCCCGTTCTGGAACTCCATAAATCGCGACTGATCTACAAAACAAGAAAAAATGGGGCTAAAATTTTGATCCCAATTTACAGTAGGCAAATTTAGATTACATTTACACACTCTGAATAAAGGAGGTGATTTAATCCCTGCCACAGTGCTTTGAAAGTTCAGGTTTTTGAACATGGAATAATCACTAAATTAGGTAAAAGGTTTGCCAGCATCACTAGTTTTCATTTAAAACAGTTTGAAATGAGAACGAAACGGAATTGTCTGATTACACCATTAAAACTCACGGACCAGCCAAAAAATCTTAGTGAAGTGCCACCCAGTGGCTGTGGAGCGACACGGCCACATCTCTATTTTGCCACTTTGGTGGCAAGAAGTGCTGAATTAGTACAAATTTCATCAATATCTGAAATATCTGTAGTTCCTTAGTTTGAAGGTGAAGTACCTGTATTAGGTTTCGTTTCATTTTATGTACATTGATCAGCTTTGAGTCACTTCAGCAAGGGCAGTTTGCTATTACTAAGTCACATTTGCCAGGAGCACTCAAGTTTGTAGGTTGCCAAGAGTAGTTTTACACAGAAGGTGGATATACCAGGGCTGTTAAACAACCAAAAATATGACTTACTGTTCATATATAACATAACTGTGTTTATCTTAGAGGTTGCTCCTGTAAGTAAACACATGCATTTTTTTCCTAGAAAGCAAAATATTGTTGAACAATCTTGGACTAAGGATGAGATAACAGTTTCTGTCAGTTTACATGGTACACCTCTTGTTTTCAGGAAGTATTATTGCCACAGTAAGTTTCAGTGTTAGTCAGGAAGGTTTGAGCCTAAGTAAGTTTAAATGACAGAAAATTGCACCTTTATATGGACAGACAGCTCATTTTCTGATAGGGCTGATGGGCTTGTGTTTGTACAGCATTAATCAGTAATTAATTTCAGTCTTTGGCTCAGGTTGAAGTGTTTTCTGCAGCTGGGAATGCATGGTGTTCAGAGGTAACACTGTGGGCACCAGGAAATTCAGAAGGGCTGTAAACATCCCCTTGCCACAAATGATTCACTGTGGGAAGTTCTGTTTGCTTGTGTGAGTCCAAAAGAGATGCTGGTTTTCATGTCCCCCAGCTCCTCCTTCTCCTCTCCTCTGATACTCATCCACTACCAGATTATAAATGGAAACAAAACTTCCCTCTGGGTCTAAGTAAATGCCCCAACTCCAGCTCTTTGAGAAGTCTGGGTTGGGGTTCTCTGTCTTGGTTCTGGCCCAGGGCTGTGAGCTGAGTCCTTCACTTCTAACCAGTGTTATGAACACCAGGCATGAGGACTCCTTTGGAAAGTCAACCTGCAGAATACATTGTAGTGGTGGCCAGAGAATAACCTAACTCTGGAAAACACAGACACATTGCTGTTTTACCATAAGTCTTCTAAGAGCTCCTACAAAGCAGCAATCCAGTGACTGCTATGTTAGGGATTTGAAGCATTCTGGCAAATTGCCTCACAGGGCAAATAAGGACATCTCACAATCCAGTCTTCACAATCCTTCTTAAACAAGAGGGAGCAGCAATTTATGGCGTTCTGTCATTAGACAAATATGCAATTCTGAGATATAGCAGTGCTGAGTATTTTATTGAAACTTTTAGACATCAGCCTGCACTCTCCATATGTTCAGGGTTTTACAGGCTGTTTACATGACAAAAAGAGATTTATTCTGGTGCCAGATAGTTAATTGGTTAAATCCTTTCTATTTACCAAAAAATGTAGGCAAAAGACTTTTCCCTTCAACACACTAGGCAGATTCCTTGTTTATATTTCCAAATATTTTTTCCAGAAACTACTGTTTATACAGCTTTCTCTGAGAAAGATGATTCTTTCATTATCTTTTTACTTTTCTGTTGTTTCTGTTTTATTTTCTTAATTACATTTCATTCACTAGAGCAAGAAGATTGTTTTTCAGCCATATAGAAGTTCTAAATCCAACTTTTTAAAATGTTGCTCCTTTCTTCTGTGAGAGCGGATTTCCTTGGTAATCTGTATTTTGCATGAGATGGTAATCATGGATCCAGGAGAAAGAATAACCTACACTGTGTGTATAATTAATGCATAAATTGGAAATTTGTTATAAGCAAGAGAATGTGTTCCTGTTGTTTGGTGTTTTCTCTCTTTTCCTTCCTGTTCTGTGCTCTGTGAAGTGGAGTTGACCAAGGCCACAGTGCCAGCTTGGGTCTTGTCCCAACCCCTTGTCACAAGGTGCTCTTTGAACACTTTTTTATCTCATCTTTTCATCACTTGAGGCACTGAAACACATTGCCCAGGGAAGCTGTGGGTGCCTCATCCCTGGAAATGTCCAAGGCCAGGTTGGATGGGGCTTGGAGCAACCTGGGATGGTGGAGGTTGTCCCTGCCCATGGCAGGGAGTTGGAACAAGATGATCTTTCAGGTCCTTTCCAACCCAAACCATTCTGTGATTGTGTGAAATGCAGAGCAATATTTCCCATTCTGGTGAGCAGTGTTGTCTCTTTGAGGTTACCTCTGAAGAGTGTCTCAGTGAGTTTGGGAGCTGTAAGTCTGCAAAATTTGAAAAAAAAAAAACCAAAACCAAACCATGATATTTTTATTATATGCATTTCGGTTGGCAGAATTTCAAATAGTTAATTCTGTAAAAGAAAAGGGGGGACCCAGAGGGAATAGTCATTCCTTTAAACCAACCCCTCCTGAGAAATTCTTTGCATGACCATTCAGCTGATAGAACTGTGTGGGAGGAAGGGTTTCATTCAGAAAGGTGCAGCTGAAGGCTCAGTCTTGGTGCTGGGAGGTGTGGGTAGGGCTACTGAAGTGAAGGGAGCAACCTCTCAGACCACTGTAGCTCCTGTTACTGCCCAGTGCCTGCAGAAACCTCTCCATCTTCCACCCTCCATGCACACATCCAGAACAAACAGGGAAAGCAAACAGAAAGTGCCTTTGGCTGCTCAAACACCGGCAGTGCTTGCTGGCATTAGATGGCCAGTTCCGTGTCTCCCAGGGAGAAGGAAGGAGCACCAGTTCTTCTCAGATCTGCAACTGGCTGCACTGATGATCTACAGATGGCCACACTAGATCAGATTTTCTTGCTCTAATTCAAATGGGGAAAAAATTGAATTTGTAATGAATATGAATGTTTCCATGGATTTCAATGGGCTTCAAGTCAGGAGCTTGATGTGTAATCAAACATGGTGGGGATGAGAAGACACATGTTGAACAGAATGGTTTTGTTTATAATACAAAGACGAATTATATTTAAAAAGCAAATCGGGTTGGCAATTCTGTAAGACTATTTTATGATGTTTGTTCCTGACTTGAGAAAGCGGGAGAGCTTGGCAAGGAAATGTTTTGTCCTAAATCCTGGCAAGCATCTTCATACACTGAAAATGCTGTTTTGTCTACTTTTCATTTTCATGAATTCTGTAGACAGCAGAAAATACCCACCTGTGTGTTTGTGGGCATTTATTCTGTTGTGAAAATGTAGATTCATCATGTGAATAAAAAATCAGTGGATTAAAGATTAGGTATTGCAGCCATCTCACATGCACGTGTTGGAAACTTCGAAGTATTCTCAGTGGGCATTCGGAAGAAAAAAAATATGCAATTCAGTAGAAATACTGCCTTGATTTTCCATTCACTTATGTGAGGTTTACATTAATGTTCATTAATGCTTTCATTTGGCTTCCTCCTGACTTAGCACATGGCAAATTAAACCAGAATCTGACCTGTGTGCTTTTGCAGACTTTCACTGATTTTTGGTATGTTGCTGACCTAGCTGGAGAGCCATAACCCCAGAGGAATACTAATCAAATGATCATTAGCAAAGTGGTCTCAATGTCTTGAACTTATTTTTCATAACTTATTTGGCACCTTGGCTTTCTTGTGCTCTGGGCTTCGCTCTGCTGTCCACCAATACAAATGGTCTGCAAAAAGGTCAAAATTAGGCTTTATTAGTAATTTGAAATTGTATTTACTAAAGAAAAGTTTCTTAACTGCCTTTGCAAGTACTTCAAGAGCCTGATGACAGTAAAACTGAGCCATGCCACAGTTTTCTAGATGTCTGTAACCATCTGCTGAATTGATTTTGCCTCTCAGATTTTCTCTCCTAGAGCACCTTTAGTGTGAAGAGCTCATAAGACAGATCTACATAAACAGTTTTAAACACCTTCCCATACACTTTAGGAACAACTGCCTCCAAGAATATTGCATTAGAATTATTAGAACGGATACTTTTCAAGTATCAATACCTTACATGTATTACATTTTCATTTTTGTGTTCTTGTATGTATGACATACCCAGAAGAGACACTCCAAATTCATATTGTAATGGAGGTTCAAAGAAATAAGTCACAGGTCCTTCAGTGTAGTGTTTCACATTTAACACAGTTTGGGAGGCCTGAGATGTAGGTTAGACAGTTCCCAGGGTGTGAGGTCTAAAGAAGCTGACAAGTATCCCTGTAAGATGGTTTCAGTGTGTAGCACATCTGAACTAACCCAACTGAGGGGCACAGTAAGTTTATGGAGTCCCAGTTTCTGCTTCACTAATTGCAGTGTATTTCATACTGAGGGGAAGTGAATAATTCTGTCCTCTGCAGCAGAATTCTGTCTCTGGTGGTGATTTTGTAGTGAGGAATGTCCAACTTTTAGCATCCAACACAGAGCAGTGAAAGTTGTATGTGCAAGTATTTCAACAGCTTGTGGAGCAGCTGGCAAATTATGTGTAGGAAGGTTTGTTCTCTTGCCTGTGTATGTGCTAAATACTTACTAGTCCCCACCTTATAAACATGAAATACTAAATGATGAAAGTTAAAGTAATAACAGCTCCCATGAAAAATGTGCCTTTGTATATTATATGCTTCTTATTTCATTCTGCAATGGGAATACACCTAAACTGTCAAGTTAAGACTTAAAAATCATTCTTCACTCCCACACTAGACATTAACTTGGACTCTCTGAGTCCAAGGGCATTCAAATGTATTTTGACAAACACTGGCTGGCCAGCTGGCTAAAATTAGCAAAGGAACTGAATAGCACAGCAGCAGTAGTAAAAACCCTACCAAATATTTGTACTCATCAAATTTAAACTCCAAAAAGTGTAAGAATTCTGTAGTGGAACCTTTAACAGTTATTTTCTACCACATGGACTACACAGGAATGATGAAAACAAGTTGTAGTGCATAGTTTAAATGTTGTAGGACCAATAAATATGTAGGTAATGTACCAAACAGAAGAAAGTACAGCCTGAGAAACCACACCTTTAAATTAAGTTTATGATGAAATAATTTTGTATCAAAATAACTCCTCCTACATTTCCAGAGGGCAGAAGAAACAGTTTGCCTACATCCCATTATTAAATAAATTCTGTGTTTTACTATTAATGGAAAATTCTGAATTTAACATTTCAGAATTTCTCATGTAAAAAATTTAAAGCAATCTGTCATTTGATAGGGAATACAGTCCTAGAAATGAGACAGGACATTCCTAGAGAGCACCAGGTGAATTCCTAGAAAGTATCAGGAATATGGATAAAGTGGACTGCTGTAATTACTGGAAAGCAAATCAAGAGAGTTCTTCCAATGTGAGGACTTTCCATAAAGCTGAGGAAAAATGCCAGAAAATACCAACATTGTTTAAAGATCCTGTTAACTTTATAAATCTTCAGAAAATGTAATTTTTATACCTTTAAGCACAGGATCTTGTTTGCTTTGAAAACTTGATGCTTCATTCTGACCTTGGACAGTCTTCCTTTTCATTGTCTTAGTGCAGGTGTTCTCTCCTTCATCACGAGGAGTTGTGATTTCACAGTCAGCATCTTGTGATTTCAGATGAAGGAGAAGGAATTGAAACTAATGAACTTCAAGAAAAATAAAATTTGTCATACAAATCTTCTTAATAAATGAAGAACAGGAAAGCAGGAAAAAAGAATATAAGCTCTCAGCAGACACAGTGAGACTGTTTTCCATGAGATGTTACTGGTTCTTAATGAATTATGCAAATCTATTAAAATCTTAAATGAATTATGTGAATCTGTTAGAATATACTCTGTTTGTCAGTGCATAATAGCCCAACTTGCATGCAAAGTACATGACTAGTCTGATCTGAAATTATTTAGGAGGGTGCCAAAATAGTAATCACATACAGATAGATGTGAAGGGAAAGATGACTCTCTGAAGGAGTTCCTGCCTAGGCCTGACCATTTGTATCTCTTTGGATGAAAGTTCATCCCTCTCTTTGCTCTCCAAACTCCTGTTGGCTGCAATGTTCTCCCTTTGTTCTGGTGCCCAGCATGACCAGCAAACTGGGCTCCCAACAGCATCTCTGCCAGGCCCTGCTCTGGCTTGTGCTCTTCCAGGCAGGAGTTTCACCAGCTCAGTTTCCCTCTGCTTTCCCAGTTTTCAGCTTTCCCATTTGAGCAGAGCTGCCCAGCCCTCTGGGACAGTGGGAGATTTGGGACCAGAGGGCACTGAATACTTGGTGGGTAATTAAATAGAAGGATACCTCCTTCAGGGAAAATTCCATTTATTTCAACAGATTTTGTGCCCCACAAGTTACACTGATGTGAATATTTCATAAATACATATTTCTTGGGGAACCTGATAACCATGTTTTCATACCAGTGATGGATGAATGCACCACAGGGCTTGACCTGGCTATGAGCATTTAAAATATTGCCCACATTGAATAGTTACAAGCAGACATATGAATCTCTTGGGGCATATTCCTTCTAGATAGGAAGGTCTCTGCTGTAAATTGTTACCCTGCTTTTAGGCACCAGTTTTTGAATTCAGCCTTTATTGCAAATGTGTCTGGTTAATGTTAAATTAAAACATCCCAGGAAATCTGTACTTTTCACTGTATTTGTTATTTATGTAAATTTTTGGACATCATCCATTGCCTCAAAATCAAGTTAATTGGAAACATAAAGTACCAGGCGTGAACACAGTCTCAACAGAACATTCTGTGTCTGACACTGAACTGTTAATCTTTATTATTCTTCTAAGACATTCTCCAGATTTCTACACTGTGAAATCTTCAGATGCCAGATGAAGGCACAGTCTTTTATTCTAAATCTCATTTTTTTCCCCTGAAAAATATTCCTATTCAGCACATATTATGTAAACATTTTAATTCAGGTTGACATAAAGCTAAATCTGTGCTCTGTTGGTTTGGGCCTGCATTGCAAGGTTTGGGTACATTCAGGGGTCAGAGTTCACATCTAAGACCATGGATGCTGCACTTATTTATTTGTCTGTGGCCCATGGAATGTGTTTCTCTAAAAGAATGACAACCTACATGCAGATCTGTGGCCTCTCTGTGATGTTGCAGTGACATTTATGCAGACATAAGGCTTTGTAGAATGCTCTCAGGTTTAATAACAGGACAACTCTCTGTTGCATGGGACCATTTTCCCCACTGCAGATCTGTGTATCTTTGATAAACCTTTCCCTGCTTGGCTGAAACACTTTCAGCACAGCCCAAGATGTTTGCCCAGAAAACTGCCCAGCAGCATCAGCAATAAGCAACCATAGATAAGGACACAAAGAATTTAGCAACTATCTTTTGGCAGGTTTTTTTTCCTTCCTGTGAGGAGTCTGTTTGGGTGAAGTGTTGCACCTTGGTTTGGACAACAAATCCTGCTCGGCTGCCTGAGGACACAGGTAGGTGTGTTCAGTCAAAGTCTTTAGCCCTTCACCTGTAAGAACTTTTGCTTCAAATTACACAGTTCCTCCCTCCCTTTTAGCCACAGCTGAGTTGTGTTTCCTTTGCCTTTTGGCAAGTGTGGCTGGTCAGGCTGAAAAAGCAGAGAGGAGGTTTCCTGTGCTCACAAAACCAAGGCCAAGCCAAAGTGGGGGAATCTGCTGTGTGTTTCCCTGGGTCTGAGTGCTCCTCCAGCTCTTCCAAAAGACTTGACAGCTTTGGAGCTTTGTTTGTTCAGAAGTGATTATAGACAGTGCCCCTAAAACTTTCTCCACAGGTCCCATGGACTTTGTCAGGCACCCGACTCCTTTTTGTGACTTGCCCTCTGCAATATGGGCAGCCAAAGCCTGAGGTGACACCTGTATTTTCTTCTTGGACTTGCCCTTAGATAAAAGCTATACCTTTTATACTTGGTGCCTGCATGACTTATTTTTATTTATAGACTTAGTCACAGCTTGTGATAAATTTCTCTTTTCATGTAGAACAGAGGGGGGTTGGTTGGTGGCCTGGACTTTGGAAGAATTCAAGAGTAAACTACGGGCTATTTGCTAAAAAGCAAATTCAAACTATGAAAGGAGATAAAAATACATATCATTTATATTCCAGAACTAAATTGACTAGATCTTTTGGGTTTGCACTCATAAAACCCTGAAAATTATAATCAACTTGTAATTCTGAAAGTACTGGTTGTATTTTTTTTCCAAATGAAAAGATGAATATGATATTTCAAATTGTCTTGGAGGAGGTCAAATATGGTTTACATATATAAGAGGGGTTAAGTAAACTGTGTCAAGATTATCTGCAACATGTTTCACTGAGACTTAAACATGTCATCAGGTCTTCATGGGCCAATGTTTATAGAAGGTACAAATTGCTTTCAACTGAGGGCTCTCTGCTGAGGGTTAGAGTGTTAAAAATGTTTACCTCTCTGTTTATAGTTTTCTAAGTCTGTTTTGTTAACAGAAATACTGGCAACTGCTTTAAGTATTGCACATTTCCAAAGAGTTTGACTGATGCACGTTGTTGTAATGCATTTTTACTGCTATTATTGTGGATAAACAGGCTAAATTTTGACAATTTTAGCTGCCATGATTGTCAGTGGGCAGCTACTGAAGTATGCAAGTGTATGTAGGTCTAGATCAAAACAGTCCAGTATGAAAGGAACGATCTGTGATGTGTGTGGATCCCTCAGAAAACGCAGTTGTCCCCTCAGAGGTGTTGAGATGAAGTAGGCAGATGTTTTATGTGTTCCCATGGAGAACCTGTTCAAAGCTTGCTAAAGTCAACTTGCTTGGTAATAAAGTCCTACCTTAGTGCACTGCATCGATTCCTGTAACAAATCTGGACCTAGTCAGTCAATAAAGGCTGCAAGTCAGACCCACGGAATCTAAAAATCCTAATGCATGTCTTGACTTTGGGGATATCCTCAGTCCATTTGGGATGACTCAACTCTTGGAGTACTTTGATGTTTTTATGTGAACTTCAAACCATGCATAAGTGCGTTTTTAATAACTTAGAGAATTTAGGGAATTTTGGAGTATGTTTTCATACTCTTATACGTACATCAAACCATGAATAAATATGCTTTTAATCACTATTATTAAAGCTGAGGCAAATTTATAAGAACATGACTTGATATGAGTCAGAAATATGGAGGTTGTGTTGTACCTTTGTTTTCAGCTATCCTGGGAACTCATTAGTTTCTCATTATGTCTTTTGTCTAAACATAATTTTCTATCAAGTAATTAAGCAAGGAGCTTGCCATGTTTCTCCTAAGCACAGGCTTAAGGGTATATACAACTCTATATTGGCAAATGGTACTGTGGAAACGTTGCTCTGATTAAAAATCATGAGTTGATAAGAAAGGAGTTAGTGGCAAAAAGTTGTGGTCCCACAAGATAAAATACTATTCTGTAGCAACACTGGGCAATGTGCTAAGCCTACACTTTATATACAGCTTTTGCTATTAGCCTGCACAATTAGCCTGTCTTTTCTCAAAGTATGATAATATCTTTTGGTAATATTTTATTTTCATAGTGCTCCTAAGAGGTCAAGGATACAGAACAGAGCTCAAGTGATCTCTTTTTATTGCCTGGTTTACATAATTTTTCTTCTATTTGGTCTCTGGAAAATATTTTCTGGCTACGTTATTGTTTAATCCAGTGACTTTTGAAGGTTTTTGGGCTTGCACAAGCAATGTCATTAAGGGTACTTTGGGCCTGGTGATGGGGTATGAACATTATGGTCCTGCTCAACTCACCTTTCCAAGTATACCACAGTTTTCAAATATTGTGATTATTGGTGCAATTACTGCAAGGGTCTTGTATGTTTGGATATAACTGAGTTTTGTACCTTCATTGTAAAATTTGAAGAGTAATTTTCTTCTTTTAGTAAGCTCATGGTAAGGGCTTCTCCAGGTAACAAGGAACCAGAATCTGACTCTGAACTCTGTGCCTGGAAATCCCTCCCACCACCAAAACCAGCCTTTTCTCTCAGCATTAGTGACAAACTATATTATGAGCCATCTCAGCAGAGACGCCCAGGACTGCACACATGGTGCAGAGTAATACATCTCCCCTACAATAAATGATGGAGTTCAGGGTCAAGGATTATGTGGGGCAGCACAGGGAAGCTGAGTGTCATTATCATCCCAGTGCCAGGGGCCTCATCATTGTGCTTGGCACCACATAAAAATGTAACAAAAAGTACCTGGACTCAGGCCTTAAAATCTAATTTATGTCCTCTCCCCTTGGGCCTGGAGGACCTGAGTGTAAACAGTTCTGGTGGACTTTGTTTTATTTGTTTTGATTAGGTGGATTTGTTTTAAAGCTGTATGGTTTGGTTTCTTGTGTCTCTTGAATTTCAAAGAAACCACCTGTGATAGCAAATGGGGCTTATAATGGCTTCTATTTTCAGGAAGGATTTTGTCTTTTTGTGTCAGAATAGATTGAAATGTGTGTGTGTTCATATCCATATTTTGTTCAGCCATAAGATTTTCTTGGATCAGAAGCCTCTGCCAGTGGTATTTGCATATACATTACATTTTCAAATGGCCTGTGACTTTTGGAAGCCTTCTGCTGTGAAGACTATTCATAGCTGTGAAGACAATGTGGTTCTGAATCAAAGTTTGTCTGGTCTGTTTTCCTCCCTCAAGACTTGCTGGAGTAGTCTTTGTACTTGCTTTATCCCCATGGTAATTCCAGCTGGATTCATATCTCTTTCTAGTTGTGTTTCTAGTTGTTCTTTAGGGCAAGCATCTTCAAAAACATGTGTTGCTTCCCTGAAACATGAACTCACTGGGGATTGCAGGTGTATGAGATGAAATTCTCTCCACACTGAAGCTGAACAGGCTCTCTGCCTTAGGTGGCAGAATGGTTATGTAGCAGAAGCCTTCTGCAGTGTGTAGTCCTGTCTTGAACATCTGAGATGGAAATGAAGATAAAACAGTTCTGGTCTTGAACTTGTGCAATTTTAATGGGAAGGTCCATACTGGCTCTGGTGAGCAGCTGCAGAGAGGTTCAGGTTCACAGGTAAGTTACTGCTGGGCTTTCTCTTTTCCCCGCTCAGATTTGAATTCTTTCCTCCACCCCTCCCCACCTTCCACCCCTTCTTTTTCTTTTTTAAAAATCTTGTTTCAATAATCTGTAAATGTTCAAATCATCACATTGTTTTCCTTTGCTATGGAAAACAACTCCACTGCAGTTTAGTCCTTTTAATCTCAAATACAATTCATTTTGTAAGTCTATTGAAAAGGCATTGACAAAACACCTGACTCCTGAATTTAGCAATACTTGTTGCCAAGCATGTGCTGCTGCTCTGGCTTCGTGTTTGTTATTTGATGCCTTGGTCATGCTACAAAAAGTGTTGCATCTGTTCAGTTCTGGCTGAGACTGTTCATTTCCTTCTATTCAGATGTTGACTTTTCAAGTCTTAACATATTGTTTACTTTGCTGCTTTTTCACTCCCAGCCCTGTTTATAACTGGAAGGCATGCAAGGTTTCCTGAGAAGAGTCATGCAGTGAAGCACAGTACTGTTATTTCTTAGGGTGTGGAAAGTATTCTTCAGCTATTGCACTATTATGTGCCTAATGCTAAGGAAATAATAGTATTAGTGTGCCTAAACTGGTCCTCTTAATGGTACTGAGACTGTTAGAATTTGCATCCAAGACAGAAGTGAGTTTTGTGATAGGTGAACAGAAAAACACTCTTCTGGTGGTGTTGCTTCATACTGTTGTTTCCTTATTTCTGTGTTTCCCAGTGAAATGTACCCTATTTTCTGAAGTAACCAAGCATTTATCAGACAGCTTTTCTGGCCTCTGGCCAAAAGGCCTTGCTTTGTTTCACCAGCTTTTGAAGCTTTCTCTTCTTCTTTGTTATCACTTTGTCAGTGTAGCAAGTAGCAGCATCCTTACTCTAAATTTCTGGATGTTTGGAGCGTTTAAGGAAAGTCTGATTAAGAATTTAAAGCAGATTGTTCAGTCCTCTGACAGGTCAGAGAGGGACTATCTTAGTCTGTCCTCTGACATGGAAAAGGAGCCAGCTGGGTCATCTGTCCAAAAAGCTTGATCATTGCTGATTTAAGGTGCTGTGTTATTCCTATTCCTATTTCAGTAACACCTTTTGAAGGAAGCTGTGGTCAGCAAAAAGAGGAAAAATTAACTAAATTTGTCATGTCTAGTTTCATGCTATATGGGTTTGTCTAATGTTTGATTCAAAGAAACACCAGTGGCTAAAAATATTTACCTACTGCTCTCTCCTCTGAGACTGCCATTAGATGGTGCAAATAAGCAGAAAGACACTAACACTCACAGTACAATAAATACAAATGTATATTTGACAAGTTGGAAGTGCAAACTAGGAGATAAAAATCCAAACTATTAACTGAGCGTGGAATATTTTTTTCTGGAAAATCTTGTGCTATTTTTAATAGTAGTTTGAAAAAGGCTTTTAATATTGTACATGTTTGAAAGAAGTACTCTGTTATGCAATTGCAATTGTACTAAGCAGAAAAAGAGCAGCTGTTACTGGAAGTTACAGTTAATTGTTGTATTTTTCAGCACAAGGTTGTTTGGTGGGAACAGGGGTAAAAAAAATATGCAAGCAACTGCCAAAAAAACCAGCGTGTGAGGTGAAACTTGAATTTGCTCTCATGAGAACTTTCTAAGATTCATAAGTAAGTGAGCAAAGCTTGCTGTATTTAAATCTCTGGAGATGGATTGTGCTGTATAGAGGCAGAGCCCAGCACAAATGTTGGCAGGGAAAGGAAAGGAGAACAGAAAGTCAGGAGGAGTGATAGGAAGGTAAGGCTCAACCAGGGTGGATGGAGGATAAAGTGCCTACTGTCATAGCAAATTGTTCTTTTGTCTTGTTTAGTGGCTCCCAGAATACATTTGAAGCACCCAAACTTTCCCTCACTCCCACAGAACAGGTTTCCATGTGTTCTTTAAACAAAACAAGCGAAGCCTGTCCCTGTTACAAATCCGTGGAGTAGGAGATGGATACATTAGCTGGGGGTGTCTGTAAGCGCTGTGAGCCACATCTGATGTGATATATGTGTGCCTAAAAGCAGTCCCTGAAGAGGGGCTTAAGCAAAACATCCCACCAGGTTCTGGCTATTGTTAGAGCAGTGGGAAAGCTGCGCTGGGAAGTGTCCCTGGGCAGGCTACAGACGGCGGGGGGAAGGTCTGGGGCAGGAGCTTGGCCCTCTCCCTGGGCTGGTGGCCCCTGCCCTGGCAGTGACCAACATTCAGGTGAGCATTCCCTGCCCTGGCACTGCTTCTGGCCCTGGGAATCTGCCCCAGGGGCTGACTCTGGGAATGCAGCTGGTTAGTCAGCCTGTTCTGCCAGCACAAGGCTGTAAAACACTGTAGGTCATAACAGGCAGCTATTTATTTCTTAATGTGTCCTTAGGTGCCAGAGGGGAGATTTATTTTTTTTTATAAAAATAAAAATAGCACTGGAATGCATTTATGAGGGATTGACTGTATTTATTTTGAACCACAATATGTTCATCCAGATCCACTGACAAAGCTTCAAGAAAGTACAGTTTCCACTATACTCTGAGCTCCATTCTGATCACTTATCCTTGCCTGCATTGGCACCCATTGTAACTCCACTGCCTTCAATGAAACAGCAAGCAGTAGCCAACCTTTAGCCCAGTGCTATTTGCAGGATCACTCTCCAAATTGCTACAGTAGTACTAAGTTTAGCTCTAAAGAACAAACACATTGCCCTAGAAAAGAACAAACCGAGAATGAAAGTT
This sequence comes from Hafferia zeledoni, assembly GCA_035583235.1. NCBI lineage: Eukaryota > Metazoa > Chordata > Aves > Passeriformes > Thamnophilidae > Hafferia > Hafferia zeledoni. The sequence goes on along the minus strand of JAWWEV010000018.1, from coordinate 14,248,931 downwards.
GAGCACTGCTCTGAAATTAATTTCTTTCAACATTAAAACCATTAAGGCTGATCACTATGAATTCATTAACTAAAATGTCTTTCAGCTAGAAAAGCTTTTTCTTCTTGCCAACTGTACTATATTAATTTAACTAAATGTGACCACTGAATATCAGTTGATACTAGAAAATTGCATCATTCATGCACAGTCAAAATACTTTCTTCTTTTTTATAAAACAGATAATTTCTCTGTTAGGTTATGGAATGAGATGATTATTATTGTTCCCATTACATTATGGAGATACTGGTCATGGTTTTCTATAGGTAAGACTAAAGAGAAGTTTGTCCCAAAAGCAGGAATTCATTCTTATATTTAAAAACTTAAATTATGTAAAATCTAAGACAGGTCTACAACACCTTGTTCCTGAGTGAAATTCTGGCTTTTGTGAAGTCAGTATGAATTGTGGAATTAGTACCATGTGTCTTCAACAAGAATATTGAATGATTAATTAAAGTTTAAAAATAAATGCTTTAAGCAAACATAATTTGAGAAAAACTTGTTGAGAACACATGTAAGATATTGTTATGCTACCACACCAGTCTGTCACTGCTTATGATGTGCATGTTAATAACTTCAGACAAGTAAATACCACTGACACAGAAATTCTGTGCTTGGGAATGGCATAAACAGAAGAAACAAGATTGGATTGACAGGTAGACTCTGTTGTGATCAAAAAGATTTTGAGAAAATGTACAACTCTATGTATCTTGGCCAATGCACTGGCACCAGCAAGTGTGGGCTGGCCACTCAGAAGCCTGTCTAAATAAACCATCCCTTGCTGGTTCCTGACTGCATTCTACTTTCCCCCATGGTTTCCATGATACACTAAAGGAAGCAATATCATGAGGGATATGGAGCCTGCAGACTACGCAAAATTCTAACACAATAAGTGATAACCTGCCACTACCATTCTGGAAAAGACTGGTTGCTTCTAGTTAATGAGCTGCCTATTTTTATTTTTTGCATAGAGATTTCATATTAGATGTGGCAGAGTAAGCGCCTTTCAGACCTGGGGGCAACTCTCAGACAGTTTCTACCTCTATGATCCTCTCCAGACTGAGATGGTTGGCTCCTGCCCCAGGTATCACCAAGGGGTAAGAGACAGAGCTCCCTGTGAGGTGAGTGAGGGGCAAGAGAGGGATCAAACTGCGATGGCTTTTACACACATCTTTTGTGTAGTGCAACATATCAATATAGAGCACAGATGATGTAGTTTGTCAGTACCAATACAAGGTCTACAGTCAGGTCTAACTTTCACTTTGTTGTCTCGACTCTTCTCTGTTCCTGTAACCCTCCCTTGTTGCTGTGACCCTTCAGCCAGTGACACAGTGATGCAGTTCAGTGTGGATGGTACAGCTACAGAACAGTTTAACCCACTGCAGAGAACAGAGAAGCATTTTGCACCGGCTTGATATGTCTCTGGGAGACCTGAGTTCATTACAGTTATGTAAGTTTTCTCAGAAACATAATTAAAATTGGAATTACACTTCAAGTATACTGCAATATCTTCCTTTTTGCTTGACCTGCTGTTTTGGTGCCTTTGCTGCCATGAATTCTCTGTGGTGTCCTGGGGAATTTGGACGCAGACCATGCAGTGACACAGGCCTGACCTGCACGAGGGCTGAGGCAGGTTCTGACCACAGTATTTCTGAACCTCTTCTCTGTCTCACTGAAGTGCACAGGCCATTAGTGGCAACATAAAGGGTTCCTCACTTCACAAGTGAAGTCAGGAACGTAGTGTGAAATTGTAGGGAGCAGAGTTATAGGAATCCAAAGGGAAGAGCACCCTGGAATGGATGCATTGGAGTAGTACCTTGAAGTTTTGCCATGGAAAATAGCTCAGGAGCATTGCTGAATTGGATGACTGTTTATTCAAGATCACCACCACCAACCATGTATAGAGGTATACATTTTAGAGATGAAATTTGACTTAACTGAATACATTCAATGCACAAGGATTAAGCAGAAATAATTTCATTTTCAAGGCTGGATATTTAAAAAGTGGTGTATGTCCAACCACTTCTACTTAGTGAGACAGAACTCACACTTCAGAACTCTAATGTGGATCTGGCCTTCCTTGGGGAATTCAGATCTAGGACTAGGTCTGAGACCAGTTTCTATTTTTAATTACTGCTACAAAATTAAAAATTACTCCCACAATGCGGATGAAATCCCCCTGTGTAAATCATCATCAGCAGGACTCTTTAAAGTTTATACAGACATGGGCCTTGTGCTGACCTCTGCACAGAAGAAGCCTCTGTTGCTGGGCCATCTCCACAGGAATGAATGTTATCCAGAAAGCACAGCGGAAGAGGTTCAGATTAATATTCCATCCTAGGCTTGTAATATTGGGTAGTATAAAGGTCAAGTAAATCATCTAAAAATAACTGAATGTTACTGCTATGAAGAAGTTACAGCTCTGTGCCTTTGGTGTTGATCTTGTAACACACAGATTTTTTACCTTTTGTGATCACATTCTGAGTTACTAAACCTCATCACTGCTGATGCAATTCCTTGTTGTTCAGTAGTGGTTCCATAAAAATTCACTAAGTTATTTAAAACTGCTTCAGTTGACATTTGGGCAATTTGGGTATTGTTTTTAACGTTCAGACAAGACATTCTTAAGAAGTGAGCAATGCCCTTGCACATTAATTCAGCACTGAATCAATTAACTAGCAATGCATGCAGTTTTGTATCAATATCCTATCTATCTTCAGTTAATGAGGCAACATGATTAGGATTATATGTGCTGAATTAACAGGTCAGTGCATTATCTAACTACAATTGCATCTAGGAGATAACTTGATCTGAAAACCATAGGAAAAGAACAACAATTTACCCTTCTCATACCCAAGTTCCCAGTTTTGAGTGTGATCAGCCCAATGTTTTGTCGAAAGAGTTCAGTTTTGAGTTCTATGCAGAATTTGTTCTTCGAAAAATGAATTTCTAATTGAGACATAGCATACAGGTTTTATAAAATGGTCCCAAACAATCACTTGCACAAAAACTGCACAACAAAATGACAGAAAATTCTTCTCTTTTTACTCCATATTAGTCAGTTCATATTTGTCACGCACTTCATTTTCTCCTCCTGACTGAGGGTCTGAGTGATGAATTTCAATAAAAATAATGTATGTCATTGCTCCAAGTACACCTCCCAGCAGAGGTGCAACTATAGGGACCCACCACCAATTATTACCAGCCCTGTAAGACAAAAAAGAACACAAATTAGTGTTATTTGTAACCCTAGTGAACACCTTACTGTATATTTGTCAATGAACAGGTACAGTGGTGTGACACTCACTATGGCATAGAACTTTCTATTTTGTCTCCCATTTCTGTAAATGAACAACACCCTGCCCTGCCCAGGCTGTGATTGAAATGCTAAGAAACAAGCACCAGGCATGCTGGTCTGGTTGCACGTTAGAAAAGGCCTTTTTACTGCATGTCTATTTGGGGACAGAGGGTGATTTCTCCCCTGTGGGAAGAGGGGTCCATTGGCTCCCAGTGAAATGAGCAGGGATGTATTTATTGCCCAGCAGTCTTGACTGGGGCTGTCACCAGATGCTTGTGAATGGGCTCTCAGAGTAATCAAGGCAAATGTATGTTACAAAAATGGGTTATCTCACCCACACGGAAAGTTACAGGTTCACACCTGAAATAGTATTTGTGGTGTTCCTCTTGGCAAATGTAACAGATCGTACTTGATTTTGAGTATATTTGCCTTAAGGACTGTAAGAAAACACAAAGTGTAAAGTGGATTATTCCTGACCAGAGTCGTCAATATTCAAATTTTATTATGCATATCTTTGTGTTTAAAATGTGGTGCCTTTCAGTAAGAGGCAAATAGGCATTTAGAAGTTTTATACACCTAAAACTTAATCTTTCTTAGAATTGCTGTATTCACTAAGAATGTCTGGCAAGTTGGCTCCACTGAAATGTTTACCTTTGCTTTGTACAATTACTAGGATTTAATTTTAAATACGTGGATTTATAAACATGTTTAAAGTAAGCAGTCCACCATTGAATTGTATAAAACAATAAATAATGGCCTCTTTAAGCTTGAAAATTGGGTAGGTAGAATTGCTCTCCCTTTCCTGGAAGTCCACATCCAAACAGTAAATAACTGAGCACAGACTCTCTTAACTGTACTGGTGCATTAAGGTGTTTTGATTGGATAATGTGCTGTATTAATTGAATATGTCAGTCTGCAGTGAAAATCCAGCTACCCCAACTTCATGCATATTGAAAATGGAGATTTTTTTTCCCTTCCAGAAGTACAAAGGGAGGAATTAATCCATGAGAAGAACCTTACTGGAAGCTTCAGGGAAATTTTAAACTGGAAGGGTAGTTATTCAGGACTCGATTGTATAGATTTATGCACAAGTGAACTTGTGGCTAAGTCAGAACACAATAATAGAACTGTGCAAATATCAGTGCCCTATTCATGATACCATTATTCCTTGTTCAGAAATGTCTTGGATGTGTGTGTTTTGCCATTAGAATTATTTATATATTGCCCTGAGGATATAAAATAATTCCTGATATTGTTCTATTGACTTTATAAATCTGTTTGTTGTTGAATCGTGAATGTCTGTTAAGCCCTTGAATTCCTGGAACAAGCACAGACTAAGGTTTTATTGACTTAATCAGGACAACAAAATCTACACCCAATGCTTGCATGTATTCTGTGTGATGAATGTGTACATGGGCATGGAACAAAAAGGTGTTTCTTGGCAGGTTTCTCTCTTGGCTTGTTCCATGTTCCTCATCAGCTCCCCCATGACCTCCCAAATCACGGCCTGTATTGGCAGCAGCTGCTGCCAGCTGTGCTTTAGGCACCAGCTGTGCTTTAGGCACCCTGTGCTGGGGTTCTGGGTGTAAAACCCTTCGAGAAGGTGCTGCCAAAACTGAAGTGAGATCAGGACACGGCTGAGTTAGGAGTTTCCATGACACTGGCACAGGATCCAAAACTTTCTGTGACAAGCCCAGACAGCTTCACCAAAGGACCCTTAGTGCCCTTATTACCCGGCTTTACCCCAGGGCAGGGCACGGCTTTGCTGCCACATTGGCAGGAAACCCCTGCTCTGCCTCAGCCGTGTCCTGGTGTCCCTGGCTCTGGGGGTAGAAGGGCAGTGACTGCGAGGGGAGCACACGGACCTGCCGAGCAAACCGTGAAAATGTTCAGGAAACGACACCGTAAAACCTGCAGAGATTGGGAACTTCGGCCCATTTTAGACTTGCAGATACCCTTCTCACCGCGCAGCTGCTGCGGGACAGGGAGGTGATGCTGTTTGTAGGGTAACCCGGGCTGCGCTCCGGGAACAGTGCTCAGCATTTCTGCGGCCGCTCTGCCCGCCGAGCCCCCGTGGGGGCAGGAGATGCGTGTCCTGCCCTTCTCCAAAGAGCAGTTCTCTTCTTTCCCGGCCACTTGTCCCCGGTGGCGGCGGCCACGAGGTGTCAGCGTTACCGCGCGGAGCCCACAGCGCTGCGAGGGGCAGGAGAGCCCGAACCAGCGGGGCTGAAACATCCCAGGGCTGCTGTAAATGCTGACACCAAATACTGCTCTGTACAGCCGCCTCTCGCGGCTCGCTCTCTCTCTCTCATTGCTCTTTCATGCTCGTTTTGCTTGTCAGAATCCAGTCTGGTAATTGTACTCAAAGATCTGGGTATTTTCTCACTACAGACAAAAGTTTGCTCCCCAAAACTTTTCTTGAGCTTATCAGAGTATTAAGCATGTGCTTAAGAAAGGCTCCTGGTTGTCTCCATGGTTTTAGGATAAATCATTGGAAACACTGAGGTCTCTAAAGTCGACAGTTGTCCCCAGGGACAGTTGACATCTATGGCACAATTGACATCTGTGACACTAGATCACAGTGCAATCAGGCTTCCAAACTTTTCAGCAATGTAGTAGCTAAGTTCATGACATATTACAGGTCATGGCACGTGAGACCATGATTAATACCACAGTCAACAACTATTTTGTATTGCAAAGATATGAGAGGGGAGAATCCTAAGTGTGGGATGTCACTCTGTGTGCCCTTGTTTTTTAAAAAATATGGTCTGATGGTGCTGCTGGGGGGTAGAATTTTGGATGTAACTGGACTAGTGACCTGACCTCCTGCCAGTGGCTCCCCAGAGCTGTGTTACATCCCAGCCTTGGCTCTGGCCTGTGGTGGCACTGGGCCTGTTTCATCTATGCCATGCCTGGGGGGGTTTTTTCCATGAGAAAAGCTTTCTGCACTCTGCTCTCTTCAAGTAGCCACGTTATTTGTGTAGATAGAAATCCTAATAAATAACAGGTTATTTGTGCTTGGTGGAGTAGCTAACGTAAAATCCCTACTAACCAGAGCTCTCTAGTGGTCTGCAGTATTTCTGGAGATTCCTACTTGTAAATAAGTGGAAAAACAAACTAAACAACCCAAAAGATCTCCTCTGTGATGACAGGTTCCTCTTACTCAGATACCCCAGAGTGCCTCTTACACTGGATCAGTGTCAGCTGTGGCTCTGAGGTGCACTGATCAGCTGTGCATTTGGCCAGCCAAGAGCATGTGTGTGCGTGTGCACACACAGGCACAGGGATTTGAGGGTGTGCTCTGAAATGTGGGAAGATGAAGGCAGCTCTCTTCATTCTCTCCTTCACTCCAGGCAGGAAGTCAGGCTTTGAGCTTGTTGTGTATTTCTGCAATAACTCAGTAGTAGTAATAGGCTAAATCAATCCGATATGTCTGTGTTTTTTACAGCACCCAATAAATATTTCCACCTAACTCTCTCCTGATTTCATTTATTTTTTTCTGAAAGCTGTAAGACACAAGAAGAAAGCACTCATATTTTCAGTGACCTCTAAGAATGTCTAATACTTTGGGAAGGTTCTGCTTGAAACAATGATTGATATTGGAGATAATGCATGTTTGATTTGCCCTAGGAGCAGGAAATCCTTTTTAAAGCCCAGTTCCTAGAGGATATCTGGCTTAAAGTGCATGCATAGCTGCTTGTGGTATGCAAAGAATTACCTGTATGTATATAAAGTATGACTTGGTACCATGTTGAATCAGGATCTTACTTTCCTAGAAGCAACTTTAGCCAAGAGCATTTTACCTCATGTCCAGGGGTACTTACGTGAATACTTCCATCCCCCACCCTGCAACAGCAGTGAAGAGCCTTGGGCCCAGATCCCTGGCTGGGTTCATGGCACAGCCACTGTTCATTCCCAAGGAGCAAGTAAGAACAATTATCAGAAGTCCTACTGCGATTGGCTCCAGGCCCTTTGGGACGCTGTTATTTCTAGTGTCAAAAATAGCAAATATAGCCAGAAGAAGAACAGCTGTCGACATCACCTGGCCAAGGCAAAGAAAAGAATATTAAGCAGATTCTTTCCAATAATGAAAAAAGGGGCTGTGGCAGTTCTGTGGATTGGGGTAGCTTAGAGCTGGTATTTAGATTCATCCCACTCTACAGAGTAGCAAAATTTGGAGCTCAGTGCCTCTCTACTTCACATAATGAGAAGTTTTGATATCTGTGCTGAAAGACAAAGGCAAGAAATGTGATGAGGACATTTGGAAAAAGTAATCTGCAACAACCTGGTGTGGAAAGAATAGAGGACTTAAAAGGCATCTCCTGTGTAATGTCTGATGCTTTGTTTCCGTATTTTTCCTATCAATTGAACAGTTCTAGTCACTCAATTTTTGATGGTTCTGCCATGGTAGTGCAATCAGTTACATTGATATAGAAATGTTTTATGTACCTGTAGTTTATGCTGATAAATTAGACTAAATATGCACTTTTTTATCCAGGTATTGCGTAACATCAGGAGAAAATGTGAAATCTACAAAGTCAAAACTGTGCAGCTAAAAATCAGGAATCACCCAAACTGAGGTTGCACGTATGACTGTAACATGAGCTCTGTATTGCATATGCTAATTAAGCTGATGAAGGAAATTTTCTTGGAATTACTTCAATGGAAGTGCAGCTCTGCCTAAATCAAATGCTTTGTAAATGTTGATTTTGGTAATAATTAACTTGATGGGAAAACAGAGAGAAGCTTCAGCGATGACAAAAAATTCGATTTCTATACTGATTTAAAGAAGTTTGGGGGGTTTTAAAAATTACTTTTATTTCATCTGTTTTGAAGTTTGTTTTAAAACATCCACAGGTAAAAACATCTTAGGGAAAAATCTGTTGACTGAACCAAAGATCAGAACTGGCTTTCTTACAAAACTTCAAAATAATGTTTGGATTTTTCTGAAGCCAGATTGCACAGTCTTTTACGTAAGGAATTCATGTGCTCAGGCATTACCTAGTTTTTCATACCTTACTTCTGCAGTGTTTATTTCATGTATGACTGAAGATGGGTAAATTGATTAGAAGTAGATAAAAGACATGAACCTTAATTTTTTCTCTGTTGCATAAGTAAGATTAGAGGATACAGATTGGAAAAAGAGATTTTTTTTCAGATTCAGTCATTGGAAAAATAACAAATACAACAAATCTTTCTGCAAAGAGAAGGTTGAACAGGAGGTTTGTTGAAGCAGAAAACTCAGTTGTTTAGGGTGTGTTAAACTATCTGCTTAAGCTTTTCTTAAGGAATAATAAGTCCACAAAATGTGCTGGATTTTGATGTAAATGGATGTGACTCTGCTGAGGTTTATGGAGAAACATTGATTTATGCTGAGGAAAACCTCTTACATATATTGCATTAAAGACACGTAGAGTGCAACAATTAAGATGATCTATGTGAAAAGAACAACTTGAAATTATCTTGCTTGTAAAATATTACTAAAAGGTAACCCCCCATAAACAGCACTGCATTCTCATTGTATTTTCCACGGGGACATAGGCCAGAGACAGTGAGATTCAGCACACTCCTTAGATCTGTGGGGGGTTTTACTGCTTGCTTTTACAGTTTTTAGGAGGCTTAATTTGTGGAATTAAGACAGCAAGTGCACTTACCTGATCTGCAAATCCATTCATGAGGGACAGGTAAGGAGCTGGGTATGTTGCAAAGATTTGTGCTGTTGCATTGGGTCCTGTGACTTCCAGTTTTCCATCGCTGTACTCCATAAAGGCATCTGTGGGAAACAGCCAGTAACTGCCTGCACTGCTCCATAAACACTGGGGTTTATAGGACTAGGATATATGTGATAGGTGTGTGCACTTCTCTTTCTCAGCTGAAACAGATTTTAGGGTCCCTTTCCACCCAAATGGTGCTGCAATTCTGGGAGCAGAGTTCTGGGAGCACAGTTAATGGATTTGGGCTGATGTACTCATCACTCTCTTGTCTCATCTCTCCTCCTATGCCTTGAAGTGCTCGTTTTATGTATCACAGCTTTAAAATGGGGCTGTTTTTAAGTTGATCATTGCTGCAAACTCAGTGCCAAGGAGCATTTTGTGACTGCATTATTTTGGAAGAGGTGCTGCATCTGGCACGGTGCCCCAGGCAGTGTGTGGTGTCCTGGCTGTGCAGGGGGGGATACCCAGCCCCAGGAGTGGCTGCTGTTCCATCCAACAGTTGTGCACTTGTACAAGTAGGAGGGCACTGAGATAAAGCACTCAAATCTCCACAGACAGACATGTATAACAAACTCTAATCCATTATTTTATTAACGGATCCAGTGATGAGATGATACTTGTGAGTAAAGAAACAGCTCCCTGTCTCCTGAAGGCAACAGAAAAATCTAATTCTCCTTGTTCCTGTTTTTTTTTCTAGCTGTGCTTAAGGTCACAACATGGGTGCAGAGAATATTAAGTTGTTTACTTTGATCAGGCTCTCATCTGCAGCGTCAGATTATTTTTTTGCATTTAACTATTAGGGAAAAAAAAAGCTGAACTCCTCTGTCTGTTTTTCTGCTAGTGAGTTTTCAGTAGGCCTCAATGAGTACATGACAATCCTGCAAGTTGCAGGAAGGAAAAAGTAGAGAAGAGGCTTGGGACTTAATTACAAGAGGAGGGCAAAGTGCTTGAGCAGACTTAGGCACATGAGAAAATCCTGTGCTCCTGAATTTCAGGAAGATGTCTCTGACCCCAACCCAAAGTTCCTTATTTTGGTTCCCTACCCTGCTGCTGCCCTTTGGCAGAATAGTGATTCCATCTCCAACCCCATGTGCATCTTGGCACGCTGCTGCATCCTGGCACTGCCCTAATTCTGGCTGTCAGGCTTGAGGAGGGCTGACATTCTGAAGGAAATCCTATTCTGGAATCCCACAGCTTCCAAATTCCAACACTAACCTTAAAAACAAAAAAACAGTCTCCAAGCCCACAACAGTTAGGACAGTTCCTAAAGCTCTTTCTCCTCAGGATTACTGTGGGTACTGAGCCCTGAGCTGACATACAAAGGGCATTTCCATTTGCGTTTTTGCCCTCTTGCACCTCGCCCCAGCTCTGTCTGCAGACAGAATGCCTGTGGGAAAGGGACTTTGGAGGAGATGGGCTGGGCCAGCAGTGCAGAGTTTTGGAGCAGGGGATTGAAGCAGCTGCTCTGACTGAATGTTTTTACCTGGCCACTCAGTCTCTTACTGAGATTTTTCCTTTTGTGGCACACTGTGTAAAAAATAATCATGTCTCAAGGGTAGGGGGAATTTTTTTATTTTTTCCCCTTCAAATATGTGACCCCTTTCACTCTACCTGGAGTTCATTGCCTTGGAGAGCCACCTCTCTGAGGTGGTCTGAGGTTTGATCAGGAGGGACTTGATCTCATATCCTGTACCCTCGATGAACAATGTTGGTGATATTTGCCTACAGGCACTTGTAGCAGGTCTTTAATGTTTCTAATTTGCTTGGAAGATGGATAGCCCTATATCCTGGCTATTAAGTAATTTAAAATCCTTACTGAGAAATACATGATCTCAGAGTATCTGATTTCCCATGAATAATTTTTCTAAGTATCAGAACATTTCCTGGAGTTAGTGTTTCAGTAAATCTGTAGGATACTTGGAATGTTTGAGCCATTGTTTTTCCCTTCAAACTCTTTATGCTTCTCCCTTTCTTCTTTATGGTTTCAGCTTCAGTCCTGCCATTAGCCCTGCCTGAACAAGAGTCCTCTGCCTGCTTGACATTCATTGAAAAACTGGGGCCTTGGAGACTGCCTGACCTGCAGTTTGTCCTGTGAACATGCCTAAGGTGTACGCACCATAATAAATCCCAAAGACAGCCGCTGCTCCAACAAATGCTCCCAGGAGTTGGGCTAATATGTAAATTGGTAATTTGGTCCATTTTAATCTTCCAGTCACGCACATGGCTAATGAAACAGCTGGGTTTATGTGACCACCTGAAAAATAAATCACAAAATAAGTCACGTGGATGATTCAGATACATGAGAATAAGTGGAAGGTTTGTGAAAATGTGGGCACTTTTGAGCACAAGACTAGTACAGGCTTTTCCAGATGTTAGTCTGCAGTTAAATACTGACTGCGATGAAACTGAAACAAGCTGGATGAGATTAGAGGAGGGAGGGCAAAAGCCACCAAGGCTCATCTTTGCTCTTGGTGTTTGTGGACTGTGCTGTTTATCAGACTGCTGTGCTGCAGTCCGTGATCTGCAGATCTGTGCACAGCTTTTCTAGAAAACCTAAATCTGCCCTATCCCTTGTGATGGGAAGGTCCCTCATTCTGAACATACTCTCTCTCCCTGTGGCCTTTGGCTTCTTATTTTTAAGGGAGGTCTGGAGCAGCAGAACATTCATTCACAGGCATGTAGTACAATTAAAGGACTGTTACTGGCTTGGTCATGTGTCTTGAGACAGATCTGGAGTATGTTGGATTTAAATCATGTTTATATCACTCTTTTAGACATGGGGTTACTTAGAAACTCAGTTTTCTTGAACATAAAATAATGTCAGGGCTGTCCTGCTTCATCCTGGCTGTTGGTGAGCTGTGCCTAGATAGGATCTGAGGGACAGCAGCTCCTCATCACACATTTTCACCATGTTCTTGAGCTCTCCAGGAAGGTCAACAATAAGGAAACTGAGAAAGTATCTGTGCTGAAACAAAGTTCTATTTTCTGTGGAACTTCCTTCGTTTTTATTCAGGAATAGCTACACCTGAAGTCATGCATGAAAATGATTTCAATAACAATGGAATTCTTTTTGCCAGTTTTAGTCTCTAAAATATATTTATTATGTCATGTGATAGTCCCTTCCCTCAACGATTTGTATCATCATGGGGAAAAAGCATTGGATGCTTTTGGAGAACTTCATTGTTTATAAATATGTAGTTGCTACTTAAGAATGGCCAAATAAATAAACAGATGAAAAGGTACTTCACAGTAAAAATACAGAAACCCCTAAATTTTGCAAGGACATGGTTCCATTGCTTATTTTCCAGGTAAAGTCTTATTTCAGCCTAGATGAATATCAGAAAAAATGGCCTTTGTCTTTGGTAAAATAACTGAAAGAGTATGTCCTTTATCTGTCAAAGGTTAGTGATGGAAAAAGGGCCTCTATGTACAGTTTCTGCGTTTGTTTGCACTTCAGGTCAGAGAGTCATTATCTTATGAAATCCAGGCACCTTTGATACATAATGAACTGACAAACACAGATAACAAGCTGGATAAAACCTTTGTACCATTTCCAAGACTCTGACCTAGTAGCACCAGTCTTGAATTAATTTTGAATTCCTCACTGTGTTTCAAATTCTTCAGCACAGAGCAAATAGATAGATGGCACCTTATTTAACAGCCCTTCATGTGAATTTTGATTAGTTGTTGTCTTGTCTTTTGTTCCTTACTCAGGCTGGAATGAATAATTTTCCTTTCTTTCAACACCTGGTATTTTTCCCCACCTGTATATAATACAGGATGATTATGATGGCCAGAACAAGTCATAATAAATAATATTAGAGATGGCTGATAAATACAAAATTTGGAAAGGAAAAGTCTGGTTGAAGGCTGTCATGTGTGTTCCCCATTCTTTTGTGGTTGCAGTGATCACTACTGTGAGTTTGAAATGTTACATTGGAAAAAATAGTTGGAAATTATCTAGATATTGAGGAAAATTATATGGAGGAAAAGCAACAAGAAGAATATTCCTAAATAAAAAGCTAAAATTCACCAAGCATGCAGATTGTATTTTTTGTTACCATGAATTTAGGATTTCATAAAGAACTGAAGCAAAATATTTTAGCAGTATTAAATATGTGAGTTCATGGCCAAAGAGTCACAGAAATTGCAAACAAATTCTATATAGGAATTGGCATTCTGAAGTGTCTACTGGTGATCATCTGTTATGGATAGGAGAGGATAATCACAGCCTGTTGAAATATCTGTTCCTATTCCTTCCCAGAGAAAATGCAGCGCATGCAGAATCCTTCGTCATGGGAGAAACACAGGAAGCACAAACTGCACCATCTGCAACTGCTCTGCCCTGCTGGGATTGAACTCCAATTTTCCACATAATGATGGAGATGAATATCCCTTAAAGATGCAAATGTAGGACAGATTTTGCCAGGGTTGTTTTCATGCTACTGCTCTAGGATAGTTTACCTGCCTGCATATAAACCAAGAACTGTAGTTTAAAGGTGTTCAGAGAATAAGATTGTGCTGCTGAATTAACTTTGTGTGGTTTTAAGGCACAGCTCTGGTCTGTGTCAATGACAGTTACAAGACTGACTGTTTTGTGGAACCTTGAGCACTTTCTAATGGGAACTTGGAAACCTTCTTGTGCCTCTGGAGAAGTGTTTGTAGAAGAGAAATGGCCACAGTAACTTCTACCACAGCAACTGTCTGTAGTAGCCTAGTTATGCCTACAGAAATTTGCCCAGGCCAACTTTACCCTCTTCATGAAGGGTCAGAAATGCCTCTGTGAGAACAGAGCATGAAGGCATCCTTTGCTTTAAGAGGTCAAAGCAAACTCTGCATGCAACATGAAGTATTGTGTATCGTAATGCACAACTCTGTAGTGTTACGGCCATATCTTTCTGTTTCAAAGGGAGAATTTAAATGTCAGTTATACTAACATTTCTGATCTTAGTTTGGCCAAGGTGAATGGTGGAAATAGCAGAGGGAGCAGCATCAAATGGCATGTGTGGACGCTGATTAGCTAGTCCAGCTACAGGCAAAAGAGAGATTCCTGACCAATAAATACCTGTTGAGGAAGTGTTAGAGCAGAACCAAAGGCACAGTGACGGCACACTGACAGTACATCACTGATTGTATCTCTGGCACTGAATCTTTTTGCTGTTTCTGCTTTCTGTGATCTGCTGTTTATGTGAGTAAGGAAACACAGGAGCAGACTTGCTATTGCCTGTCCCAGGACAGGAAGAGACAAACTGCAGGCTCTGAGGTGAACTCTCATTACACTCATTGCTGAGCCATTCTACCTTCTACCTTGCTGACCATCCTGTTATCTGGTGATTGCTGCATTGCTTTCCATGGTTAATTCTTCAACTGCAATGCCTGTGCTGTCCAGGATCACCTCTACTGACAGAATTTTCAAAGCAAAACCAAACAGGTTTCTGGTTTGCACAGAACACTTTCTCTAAAAGCCATGGTTTGCACACTGTTGTTCAGACCAGAATTTGGTGAAATAGTTTTGTCAAACACGAAGAATAGAAGGAAACAACAAGAACACAAAAGATTTACAAGCAAAACACTGACATGATTCTGCTGTAATGGTGCTTATTGTTGCTGGATTAGTGATTCTCTATACCATGGAATGGAAGTACTTTAGCAAGGGGGCCTTAAAACCGTGGCAATAAATGGCATATAAGAAAGAGTGACTTACCAGAAACGCCCCCGGACACGTACACTGCTATGGTCACTGCCATTGCAAAGCCAATGGACACTGTCATGGGCCCACCATGGGCTCCTCTGCTCAGCACAGCCTGTGCCACACACCCACAGCCCAGTGCCTGCATTGGGAAAGACAAGTGGAACATCACCAGTGTGTCTGTCACATGTCAGTTTGCAGCCTCTGCTGCTGTCCTGGTACAGCTGAAAACGTTGAATATTGAAGAAATGCTGGAATCTGAGCTTAGTGGCGTGTGTGCCATTGTTGCCTTTGCTGCAGTGCACATTTGGTTTTTATTTTCCCTGACTCTGTCACGAGGAAGAATTTCTGCTAATGAGGACTTCTCTCCCCACTGAAAACAGTTTTCAAGTACAATGATGGGATACAGACCAGAACTTGGAACCTAAACAAGATCTCACAGCCTCCATGACAAAACTGCGTCTGAAAGTGAAGAGGGAATTTATTCTGTGTGGTAAGTTTTTAGTTCTAGATTGTTGTTATATGCAATGAAAAAAATACTACAAAAATTACAAAAGATAGTTCAGAAGCTTTTAATATTTAATGTTAAAACTCTGTAACGAGACAACTTTCCAGTGATTGAAGTGTGTGTTATTGTTATGCTGACTTTATATCACATATTTCTCTGTCAAGGTATTTCATTGGCTCTGTAGCTGATGTGGGGATATCTGAATAATTCACATTGGAGGATCCTATGGATGGGTTTAAACTAGCTTGCATTTTTTGTTGATTCCCCTCAGAATGAAGTTCAGCAACACATTTAAATATTTGTTTAAGATTATGTTTATTCAGTTCTAAAGCCTCTGCTTTGCTTCAAGCATGTGCTTAGGTCCTATTAATGTCAATAGGAAAGATATGCAAAGGTACAAAAAGCCTTTAGTTTGAGATAGACCAGCTGATCCATTTCTGTGTTGTTGAAAATCTGCTTTTTAAATACATGCATAAGTGCTTTGCTCAACAAGGACCTGACACTCTGTGGAAGCTATCAAATAATATCTATAGCCTGAAAACTTCTCTGCAGCTGTAAGAGATGTGAATCACACCATTTCTGGGATGTGACTAGATTTATCTTGAGCAAAGTTAATTGCTTATTTTCAGTTGCAAGGCAGTTGCATTCACAACCTGCAAAGTAATGGGAAAATCTCTCCTGCCTTAGGAATAGACTGTCCCAAAAAGATTCAGTGATTGAGGTTTAACAAGCAAGTCCTACTAGATGAGATGCAATTTAAACAGGCAAAATCATACTTTTGTTTCTGTTATTTCCCCAGGAGTTTTAGCTAATACCAAAATGTGACAGAAAAGCTCTCAGTAAAATGACACTCTTAACCAGCGTGTGATGCAGATGATGTTTCTGTTACAAGTGCCCTGAGACTGTGTCACATACCCAGGTGCAGTTTGTGCCTTAAGGTCATAGTCATGTAAGCAAACAAAACATTGTCTGGTGCCCAAGTGCTGCAGCTCTGGGGTTATGTAAGGGTAGGGTGGTGTTGCATAGCTGCAGTTTATTGGCCTGTGTGATGCTCCCAGACACACTGTGGGCTGCAGGCAGAGCTGGGCCGGGCATGACACACACACCCCTCACTGTGCTCTCATTGCCCCAGCCCATAGTCGGCCAGGCAGGGGGTGAGCACAGATGCACAGCCAGATACCAAACCAAGATCAAATAGACTGTAGTTGTTCACAGCTGAAATTGCAATGTGATGGTTGCTTTTAACTTCATATGAGACAATTCTATTCATAATGTATTAATATGTTTAATATGGAAAGAATAGTTGTGCTGGAATTCATTAAGTTTAAGATTAGGACATGAGTCTAGAGGAGGTGGAATTAGCACACACCAGCTTTCACTTTGAAGACTTCTCAAAGGGAGTATTCCAGAATTGCACCACCCAAGATTTCACAAAAGACATGGCTCAGACATGGAGCAATTTCAGTAGGTTGCTTTGGGCTCCTGTGTACACTGGGATGCAGGTTGTTTTCAGGAAGCCAATTAGACCTACAGGAATGCACTTGTGTTCTGAAATGGCATAGACAAGTTTTGCAGATTCAAAGAAAAGGCCGTTCTTTTGAAAACAATACCCCTTTCTGTGAGGATGATGAAAAAGAGAACAGGAGCAGAGGAGACAGTTATAGAAAAGGATAAGGCATGGTAACATCATCTGGGTGTATCAACTACAAATTCACAAGAGAAGAGAAGGGAGTAACATCACCAGAACTGAGGAGAATCGTACAGAAACAGCTGTGTAGTCCTCTTGCACAGCAGCTTCTGCTCTGCATGTCATAGGGGAGCACCGATGCTCCATCTCTGTGCAAACCAGCCCCAGGAGGAGGCAGAGAAGCCAGCAGGGACACAGCTGCACTTGGGGGACCTTGGGACACGACTGCTTGCACGTGGGTGATGCGTGAACTACTGCAGGCACAGTCAGTATGTGCCCCTTCAGGGGTGGGAAAAATGGGAAGTGAACCTGCAAATCTGCAAATATTCTCTCCATTTGCTGACCTTTTAAAGAGAGAAAGAAGCTGTCTCATACCTACTGTAGCTAGGTTGGCACAACTGGAAACTATCACCTAATCATGTAATTACAGGAGCAACAATTTAATACTCTGTGAGTCTTTGCTTGACTGAGTTAAGACCAACCAGATCATCAAGTTGTAACTAAATATTTTTGGGTTTTAGGCCAAGCTCAGCCATCATTTGCACCCACAAAACTCATTGATTGAAGCACATGGAGTTAATGGGAGTTTAATTTACAGTAGAATATAGCCAGATCTCTTTATCTTATCTTGTCTATCTTATGTTACCAGGTTTTCCTCTTATCAGTTGTCTATAGCTTAAATTTACTGGAGTAGCTTCAGCACTGACTTTTTTTGTTCACAAAGTAATTAGATGATTGTTATAAAGAACATGTTTGGGTGTGGAAGAGTTGTCTGCACCTTCTCTGCCAAAAAAACTTGCTTTATAGGCATTAGATCCTTCTCTTTGTCTGGGATAACAAGGCTAATGTTAGGAAAGGAACATAACTGGCTTCCAGTAAGCAGAAGGCCCTGTGGAAGTTTGCAGGACTTTATGTATCCCACTCATCACAGAGACTAAAGATCTGGACTATTTTCAGGATTTTTGCAAATGTTTGTAGTATCATTTTTCAGTGAACTTCCTATGATATCTGAATCCACAATTTTAGGAAATCTATTTTTCTACATGGCCAGGAGAGCTTTATGCATCTTAAAGTAGAATGCTTATATAAAAAAGCCCCTTTTTTATTGCTCAGCCCCAGGGGGATGTGCACTCATTGCCAGACACTCCGACTGTCACACTAAGGAGGCAGCCAAGTCTCCTGCCTTTTAGCAGTGTGGAGACAATGACATGTGTTGTTACACCTTGTCCCTCCCCAACTGCAGGCTGTGGTGAGTCACACACCCAAGGCAGGGTACCACAGGTGTCCCTGCAGCACGGTGTGGCCTCAGTGATGATGCTGTGCTTGAGCACAGGAGCTCACCCTGCTACAAGGAATACAGAGTCACCAGTTGCAAAAAAAAGTAGTATTGTAATTATAGGCTATACATTTTCAATGCTAGAAAAACAGTTCAGAATTTTCTGTTTGACTCAGTTTCCAGGGCAGAATCATCTCCAACAGCCACAGCCAACTATGAAGAATCTCCAAGCATCCCCCCACCAATTGGCCACTTTCTGTAAGGCTGCCTTTGCTCAGGTAAGGCAGCAGCCCTGCCCTTTCCCCATGCCACACTCCCACCCATGTCCTCCCCCTGGTCCCCAGACGGGCATTCCCTGCTGGCTGCCACTTGTCCGCTCCCATTCTCCAGGCTGGACAGGTCCACAGTACTGCTCTGGGTTCTGCCACGTGTGTGTGCTCCTGCATGGGGCAGTACAGGGGACAGGCATTGAGCAGGGCAAGGGATGGGCATTGGGCAGGGCAGGGGACGGGCATTGGGCAGGGCAAGGGATGGGCACTGGGCAGGGCAGGGGACAGGCATTGGGCAGGGCAGAGTACAGGCATTGGGCGGTGCAGGGGATGGGCATTTGGCAGGGCAGTGTTGGGCTCAAGCTTTGCCCTTGCACTGAGTGTCTTGCAGTGTCAGGCTCAGGCTGTGTCCTTGCACCGAGTGTCCTGCTGTCCTAGAGCTGCCCATTCTGAACCTGTGGGAGCACAATGATATTGCTGGGACACCTGAGGACATGAGAGGAAGCCCTGGTATTTCACTTAGGGAAACCTCCATGACTTCTCCAGGCAGTCAGACCTAGCTCTGCATATTTAGGCCCTTAAAAGCACTGATACAGCCTGAAAGGGTCAGAGAATCCTTTGGAGATGGGAAGAGTGGTTGCACTTGCCCTTCTCTGCAGGAGGGATCTCTTTGACCAAAATTGCCCATGAAAACATTACAGGGGTGCCTGTGGAGCATTGTAGTCTTGTGCAGTTCACCCTGCCCGTCACTAATATTTATATAGAGAATTAGTTACTCATAAAAGTAGTAAATAAACTTTCCAGTTAAAGAGACACTGACTGTGGAATTGATGGTGTCCTCCTGAAGGTCCTGAATTTGGAGTGTATTTTCGAACTCACTTTCATTTCCACCCCCTTCATTTCCAAAGCAAGTCTGCTTAAGAATTTATCTATTGAGTTGCATAACAAGCTGTTTTATAATGGATTTAAAACTCCTTCCCCATAGTCATATTTTTGCTATGTTTGTGTTTATGTAGGGTCTTAATTCAGGTGTGGCTCCTAAGAATTCTTTCAATAGGGACTGTAATGTTGACAGCAACAAAAACAGAGACATGTCAGAGCTTCTAAAAAGCTCTGCAAGAATTCAAGTTGCAGGAATCTCCTGTTCTTTCAGGCAAGAGCAATCTTCATCTAGTTTAATATTTGCTATCTTTTGTTAAATCAAACAGTGCTTTAGCTTTTAAAGGTGAGATGAAAGTACAGCTTGCCAGTCAAAGTAATTCTTAAAGACTTTAAAAGCACATGGCTCTTATTTTATCATTAATGAAATGTTTTGGTGGGGTTGGGGAGGATTTCTGTACATTACAATTTAATCAAACTTAGGGTAGTAAAAAAAATCACTATATCCGTTCTCCTGATTGTCTCCTGGGACACAAACAATATCCTCTTGGGTTCAGATGGATTTCCCTTTATTTTTTTCAGACTTGCTATCTAATAAATAAGGGGTGGAAAACCCCCACCCTTATAATTTAGTTAATTAAATAGTATAGACATAAACCTTAAAATTATTGACATTTTGAAACCATTTTCTAGTGACAGAAAGCAATTCTACTTGGAGACAAGAATGTAAATTTAATAAGGCTTTGGACGAATTGTGTATATAAAGCTTTTAAAACATATAAAGATCAGGTTCAAATTGCTTTGTGGGAAAAAATACAGTAAAAATATTGAGGGACAAACTATGCTGTGTTATATAAACTGATGCTTTTAAATTTTTATTATTGCTTTTGCATATGCAATAGGAGACAAATAAAAGTTTGAAAGCATCTGGAGGGAATGCAAAGGTCTGCATTTTCTCATATTTTATTATGATTAATATTGCACTCTTCATCCTGAAATGCTAAATGCTTCTCTTTCCTGAATTATAGAGGGCAACTGGCTTGAGTCAGTTTCTTCGGTGAAGATTATTTTTATTTTCTTACTGAGTTTTAGAAATTCAGGAGAGAAAGGAAACGAAATGTGATATTCAGACCCAAACTTTCAGGAGTGAAACATTGCCCCTTGCACCAGGGCTGGAAAGAAAAGGGAGAAGAACCTCACCTAGGAGCTTCTTGAGGAGAAAAAGAACCTATTAAGGTGCTGCCCCCCTCCCACATTACACTTTTATTCTTGAGCTGAGATACATTTCTTTACTCTGCTCCTACACCAACTGAGAAGCTTAAAATCTTTCTAACTCTTCAAATGAGTTTAATCTCTGCAGGAGCCCCCGGGGAATTGTGGTACCCAGGAGTGGGCAGTGCAGACCCTGAGACAGGAGGTTTTCTGTGCTCTCCTTTGGGCAGAAGGGCACATGGTCCTTTTGTTTCACTCTTTCCCCTCCCTGCAGGAACAGAGTGCGGATCTCGGCTGTGCCCTCCTGCTTGGAGCTGCATGGCTATGAGTAATTAAAGCCTGTTATTTTCTGTTGAAAAGGAAAAAAAAGCTGAATGCTTTTAAAAGTAAAGAAACCTTTGAGGAGTGGGTTAGAGGAACTGAGTCATGTTTGCCTTTAAACCAGACTATGGACTGCAGAGCTCACTAGAATTCACTCTTAACCAGAATGGCTTATTAACTGTTGAGATTGCAGAGATATTAGCTCACTGCATGGCACAAAGTACATTTATTATCTTTTATTCTGTCCTCCAACTGTTTATGACAGTTTTAAAAAATTATTACTTTTATTACCTTTTTTTTTTTATTTGGTGAAACTTTTGAAAAAGCACCTGTAAATTTGTGTCTGTAAAACATAAATTCAAGTTTTGCACTCACAGTTGAATGTAGGAAAGATGCAAATCTTCTGTGAGACTCAGGGAGAGTGGCTACACTTCAGTCCTATAGATGCAAACTTTCTGGGGAAAAATGTATCTACAGAAAAAGTCTTGGAAAATTAAGTTCAGCTTACTGTAAACTCTTGGTTAAACCATGAAAGCTGAGTTATGTGTTGGGGCTGATGTTGCAGAAATGAAGATCATTTTCTTTCAAAGCTTTCATGCAACACAACATATGAGTCACCTGAAAGTCTGAAATGTCACCGACTGGAAAACTTAAGCTTGGATTGAAAACAAAACATTTCCTCTGACTTTTCAGACTTTTTTTGCTGTAATAAACATTTTGGGATAAAACAATAATTAGGTAACCATCCTTTCAGTGTTTTCACCCTGCTGACTATTCAGCTGAATTGAAGAATGACTTCAGAAACAGAAGTGTCTAAAATTTAAAAAAAAAAAATTGATTTTGATAATAGAAAAATTATAGAAAAAATACCAGTGTGCAAGAACACCTCCTTAACCTCAGCACAACTAAGGGTCTCCATCACCACTTTGTCTCCTGTTTACAGTGCTGATTTAATACAGCTGCAAAAAGAGGAAGAGTTTGCCCATCTCCACCAGAACCAGAACATCAGCAAAATTTAATACTATCAAAATATTTGCAACTATGACATTAGATTCATGAGTGACATCTGTTATTTTTAGGTTGTACTATGGTGTTGCTGCTGGAGACCCTAATATGTGGATCTGTGAGCCAAGAGCTGCTTTTCAAAGTGCAAACATGGCTGAGGTCCATGGTATCTGCCTCATCATGTAATATCTAAAAAGCTGAGTGACATATCAAAATACCAAGTACAAATTTATTTTAATAAGCTTTTTTACCTAGCTTTGACAAACTTAAGCTCACTGTCTAAGAGCTAACTACACAAGATCCTGGACTTCAGGAAGTTCATTGCTGGTGGAAAACAAGACAGCTGTTAGAAGCTACTGATATTTCATTTTATATCTTGAAATTATGCAGAGCAAATTCTGTTTATACTATACAAAGAAAGTGCCTCTCTTTCATAACAATTTAGAACATGAATTTATCTTTGCCTAAAATTTCTAAGAAGTGATTTTGTATTAAGTGCTAAACACCTGAGGGCTAAAGGATCAAAAGCTACATTTGCTTTCATGTAATTACATCATGTAAGGAGAATTCTAATGCATGTTTAGAATAAAGGATTCATGTTACCATAAAGTATTGTAATTAACAGGCACTGGAATATAGGCCAACAAAAAAAGATCCAGAAAAGTTATTTAAATTTTAATCTTCTGGACTGAGCAAATCCATGTAATGTCAATCTTAAAGATTTTTCAGGTGTGACTCAACTCTGCAACAAAGCAGGAGTGGTAACTTACACAGTGAAGTGTTCAGAATATGAAAACAAGACTAGAATATTTTGATTGTCAAAATTGAACAGCCTTCCTCCTCAGGAGCTGGGCTGTTTTCAGCAGGGGGTGTTATAAATTCAGGTCATGTTTGTCCCCTGCATCCTCTGTGCACACACAAACATTTGCTTCATGGGGAGTTGCAAGGGGCTCCC
Organism: Hafferia zeledoni; assembly: GCA_035583235.1. Classification (NCBI taxonomy): domain Eukaryota; kingdom Metazoa; phylum Chordata; class Aves; order Passeriformes; family Thamnophilidae; genus Hafferia; species Hafferia zeledoni. Next base: position 14,226,082 of record JAWWEV010000018.1, on the reverse strand, counting down.
CACCTCCACCTGGAGACCAGGCTTAGAGGAATAGATATACATAGGAATATATATATATATATATGAATATATATATATATATGAATTAGGGATATATATATATTAGGGATATATATATACTCCCCACTTGTCTTTATATGCTAAATGGAAACCTGTGTTCTGTCTCAGCAAGGAAGTGTCTGCTGCTCTGGACTCAGGAGATTTTGGCTCCTGTGCAGCTCCTTTCTGGGAAACACTCACTAAGATGCTCTTGAGGGTGAAAATGAGATACAAACTCTGTTAGGTGAGCAGTAGCTGTTAAAGGAAGCCACATGGCCCATTTGGCATCTCCTTTTGGAACTGTTTCAATTCAGATATACTTAATGGCATTAGGTCAGAGTTAATTCCAATTTTGTTTGAGAGCAACAGAGTCAAGATCCAAAGAGGCAATATGGAGAGAAGTGTGATTAAAAGCAGAAAGGCAGTTGGATAGGTGAGTTCCAGACAGACTCACTGCAAAGTCCCATAAACAGTCTGTCTGATGCTGAATGGCTTCTTGACTCTTTTGTGCTGGCACCCAGATGTCCCCCAGATGAGCTCACAGGAGCCTCAGGAGGAAATGAACTGAACCAGGAGACATGATGGAGAACAAAAACCTCTCAAGAGAGAGCTCTTCCTCAAGGGAGGCCTCGGGGGCAGTCCCAGATGCAGAAGGCTGAGGCTGTCTGAGGCTGGGAAATGTGGCTCTCAGCCCCCATGGTACAAATGGAGGGTGTTCTCCCACCTCAGGATGCTTCCAGCAATTTGAGTTCAGTGTTTTTCACTAAAGCTTTGATAAGCTGAGAGAGGGGCTATGTCTGTATTACCAATTGTGCAGGGCAAGCACCTGAGAACCTGACTGTGGACCTCTCAAGAGGAATTACTGATTAGGAGCATCTCCAGTCTGACCCACTGGACTGAGCATCCATTGATGGTCAGCACATTTGCTGTGATTCTGGAGTTCACCTTTCACTTTCTTTTCCCCTGGAAAGAATTCCATCTACGTGCTCTGAGTCCATGCTGCAAGGCAAACTGAGCATGTTGGGTAAGGCTGACCAGGAGATGTTATCCATGCTGTGCCCAGTGACTTTCTCAAGGCTTGTTGTCTCAGACCTGTTCAGCCACACCCTCTGCACCCCAAGGTGAAGGCCTGGGGTTTTGCCTGATGGGTGATTTCACTTTCTAGATTTCCTGTTTGAAAAATAATGTTGCAAGGCTGAGAGTTACCAAGTTCAAGCTTGCATTAGTGCGTGGTCTGTGATGTTCCTCTCCAGACAAAGCAGAAGGAGGTGGTCTGGAGGGACAGGACTCCTCCCAGCAGTGCTTGTTTGGTTCAGATGTAGGTGTGGTCAGTCAGCACTGGCTGCCAGCCCGAGCCTTGAGTGACAGTACGGCTGTCTCAGCCCCTGCAGGGGCTTCCCACAGGCTGTAAAGCCCATCACGGCAACACAGAATGGCTTTCAGCAAAGGTCTGAATCAACTGTGCCATAGGCTGTGAACTCTGGCTCACTTTCACTTTGTAACAGGATTAAGACACAGCCACCACCTATCACTATCACCTCTTTTGCATACATGGTGTCTGCTTTTTAAGGATTTCTGTCCTCTGGCTTGCCAGGGTGCTCCTTCCATCAGCTCCAATTTAAGTTAAGGATTGAATATTTATCTGTACTTAAAGAGAAAGTCCTCACTGGCTGGCAGAGCTTAAAAGCAATAAATAACAGAAGAAAAGTCAGTCTCTTCACAATAAACACTTTGTACTGCTGCTAACTGGTGCAGTCTGAACACCAACTGGGGTGTCCAAGCACAGAGAAAGCTGCAGTTTAATTCAGTTGAGGCTCTTCCCTGCTTTGAACCAAGGCTGAGACTAGAAAGGGTAACATAGAAACGCAAACCTGAGATTGCCGACAATAATTTCGTAGCTTCATTTTCTACTATATTCATATGGTGAATATACTAGAAAAGGGGATCTGGGTTTGCATTTCCTCCTAGTCTTGTCCAGCAGAACATTAAATAATAGCATTTGCTGTCTAATCTGCACTTTAATACATTTTCTTCACTTGCTTAATTTCATTAATGGGAAGAGGACAATCTTGTGGCGAGGTCAGAGTACTGGAAGTCAGGTGGTGGGGGTTGTATTCAGAGTCCTACCCAGGCTTCCTGTGCAGGCTGCTGTAATCAAGTTTGCTAACACACAAAATGAAGATAATGACATTTCGCCTCCTTACCAGGGTGTTGTGACACTTAATTCATTAATGTTTGTGAAGTGCTCTGTGCTCCTTGCTTCTAAATGTGCTCCTTACTGCAATAATGTCTTATGGATGGTATTAAATTTGAGAATAATGTTATTTTAGTGCCTGCACATTTCAGTTGGCTGAAGTGTAGTAATGACCATTATTTTCATTTATTTTATGAGCTACTGGAATTTTTTAGATGACTTACTTGAAATTTGGCTAATGCAGTTACACTTATAAAACATACTATGTCAGTACTATGCTGACTTCTTACTCTTTTTGTCCCTTTCACTATGGTGAAATATTTAGCAATAAGCAAGACTGCCTTATTCAGACTAAAAGGAGAAAGAAAGAGTCTGGCATAAATTCTGTCACTGCTTGACCTCTAGGTCAGCTACTGAGCTTTCTCTCTACTCTGGTGAATCACAGGGTAGAGCTCTATGTCCCAGTGCAAAATGAACAGAAAACTGAGAAAGAAATTAAGTTTAAAAAAAAATTCTGATGTTATGAAAATGGGGACTTTTAGTATTTACCTAAATTGTAGCAGTGCTGCAGAACCAAGCAATTGTATAATTTCTGTAGTACAGTTAAAAACAAACAAAAAAACAGTTAACTTACAAAATCCCTGAAGGTTTGGCAATGTAACTCCCAATAAATTCACTATCAATCACATGGCTAAATTTCAACATTGGACAGGAAGACAACTCAGCTAAAACTTTCTTAATGTGCAACACAATATGTTAGTTAATGCAGAGGGAATATGTACATAGGAATAAAAGTAGAATAAACTGCTGAGTTTTTAATAAGCAGAAGAGTATTAACAACATTCATTGTGCCTATCTGGATTTTTTCAGAACGTGCTGGCTCACTGCAGTTCTGCACCTCTGTGCAATCTAACGCTGATCAGACAGTTGTAATACAGCAAGATATCTGCATTTTATAGCCAGTGATAATTACAGCAGGTAAAGAAAGGAATGACAAACTTACCGGCACCAGGAGCCATTCCCTCGGGGCTGGGGACTGTCAGGAGCCACCACGCTGCTGGGAGAGCCCAGGGAAAAGCACAGTGTCCCCTTACAAGCACTGGCCAACATTAGATTAGTAGGAAGAAAGGAAAGCAGCTGACACTTACTATCAATATAAAAGTTCCCAGGAACTCTGAGAGGGCTTCTTTAACCAAGCTGTTCTTCAAGGAAAATTTCTCCTTTAAACTCGTTTTGCTTTTCCGGCTCATTTTGGCTTCCTCTGTTGTTCTGGTGCCCTAGTTACAAATACACACAAAATTTGCTCTGTATTCACCCCTGCTCCAGCTGAACTTTGACACTTTTACTTAAACATTGAAATATGAGATTTCATCTTGTACAGCCAGTGAAATCATCTGACTGCAGGCATTGACAGAACCAACTCAACATGCCCTAACAATTCATCATGGGTTTGCCATTCTGTGCCTCCTCTGAGCACACTTCTATTTATACTGGTTAGATAATGCCAGGGAACTCACAATTAGAGCTCTTCTTTTTTCTTACAGAAGGGATTATTCATTACCTTTCCTGCTATGTTACTTTTTTTTTATCCTGGTAAAAATGAATAAAATGTTATTTTTATCATCCTGATCAAAAAGAAAGGCAGAAAGATAAACCACAAAGTAAGGAACCAAAATACAGTCACAAATTTCTCTCTGACCTAGATTGGGGTTTAAACCATGCCACTATTGGCTGTCCAAAGAGTTTTCAAGGGGAGGTTGTAAAAGAGAGCAAATGCTTGAGAGAATGCTGTGCTGTACCCTGCACACAAAAGCCCCTGTCTGGTCACCTCTGGGAGATTTCAGTGGCTAACAAGGAATCTTACCTTGGTGTAGTGTTTTGAATTTGCATATTCACTCACAATACTCTTTTTGGACTGAATGTCTTACTCTCTAGTGAACTGCCCTGTTTACATAAGAGCAACGAGGCAGAATAAATTTAGGAACATTTAATGAAATTTGCTTCGGTCCAGTGGCTCCCTATAATGCAGTACAGGGAAGTGAGGGACTATATATCTCCAATTTGTTTAGCTTGAAAGTGCATAGGTGTTAAAATATGAATCATTATAATAATATTTTCCACGGTCTTAAGACATGAAGTTGCTGAATATCTCAAAGAATTGAGCCTCCTAGAGAAAAATATTACACTTTCATCTCTTAAGCATCTTGAGCAGCTTTATCAGTGTGGTACTGACTTGACACTGTCTGGTTGATTTACAAGTATTTTCTGTCATTTGACTTGACACCAAAACCTGAGCCCAGATCTGGCAGATTATTTTGGCCTGTGTTGTAGATTCTCAGTGCCTTCTTTTTATCTGTCCTAAACAGGACAGAGCTTTACAATTTGAGCAAATGGGTTATTTTTGTTATCCCACCAGTGCTCTTCCCTTCCTCCATTCAGGACCTGATGGTGTTCCCTGCAGCAGCAGTGACCTTACAACCACCAGTTTCACCCCTTAACCACCCACTTCATCCCCACGACCCAGTTTTAATCCTTAACTGCTTTTCTGTGTCCTTTTACTCACCTTTCTCTACCTCTGCATCCAAACACCACTCTGCCTTTGGCTGGTTCAGCAAACACTGGCCTGTGGAGCACCACGTCGTTGGTGAATCATGAGATGAGTCCATCTGTGCTGGTGCTGCCTGAGCCAGGAGAGCTGCAGGTCCTGCTCTACAGGACCTGCTTGTGGCACACACAGCTGGGAGCTGCCTCTGAGAAGCCCCTGAAAATAGCCTGTGTTGGAAAACCTTTACCCTACACCACTGGGAAACAAAGATATTATTCAGGATCTTCATTATCACAGCATGCTAAAGTATATGTTTGTTATGTCTCTGAGAGAAGTCTTTCAGAATTATGTATACAGTAGGACTGAGGGAGGATGCCAGGGAGGCCATTCATTACAGCAGGAATGAGATAAACCACTTCCTCTCTTCCAGGAAAATGATAAATAAATAAATAGGTTTATGAAAGCGATTTTTAGTTTTTTGTTTATAGCAGTTCTCTCTCTTCTGCAGATGCAAGTCTTACTTACAAAGAAGTATTTGGATACCTCTGAGTTTAGTCTCATATTGGTTGTTAAGACATTAATGCTATTTTTCAACTAATAGTAGGGCAATAACCTGTCAGAGACAGAAATTCCTACTCTTTTGTTCAGATCATGTTGCCTTATAACAATTTTTTGTCTTTATAGGGTGGAAAACTGGCACAAATATAGGTATTTCACATTTGCTCTTATTCAGATTGTCTTCAATACTTTATAGAAATCATAATATTTAACTCCATTGTCAGGATTGTGATGCTAAGTCAGACCAGAGGCCCTTCTCAGCTCCATAAGGAGGTTCAAGCAGATGTCCTAAGAAAGTACTGAAGAACAGAGTACACAGGGCAGGAGGGCTCAGCTCCTCGGTAAATCCCTCCAGCTTTTGAATGTTGGCAATTTCAAGACACTGCCACACTGTTCAAAGGGAAAAGGGGGCAGCAGAGAACACTGAACGAAGTTTCTCCTTATTCAGAAAGAGATTCTAAAGACATTTCCTAAATCTAACAAATACGTATGTGGCATTACAAGAAGGACAAGTAAAAAGTAAAGATAAACACCATGAAAGCTTAGACCCTAATTAATAACCCATTCGATTAACCCTCTGTTTTACCGCCCTTTAGTCGCATGCAGTGGACCATCTGGTTGAACAATGGAAAGAAAATACTCTGTGATTCCAGTTTCCTGCTGCTCCCTCACCTGGGCCCTGCTCCCAGGGTTATGATGATGAGGATACTGGCAGTGCCACCCATAAATATGAACTTTGGCATCTGAGGGAAGAAAATGCAGACTTCCTCCAAAAATGGAAGTTATATATGTTAGGGGCATGCATATGAAATGTAGAACCACAGGAGAGCTCACCAAACAGATTTTAAGGTTTTGCCAAGAATGTGGAAGTAACAGTATGAATGTTTCCAAATTCCATTAGCAGAGGAGCCCTGTAAGAGAGTAAGTAAAGCTAGAGAGGGTGGAAGGGTCGAAGCAGCATTCAAGGGGACTGACTCCACAGCTGAAAGAATTACTTAGCTAGAAGAACCAAACATTAGGTGGGCTGAGTGTGAGGAACTGTCCCAAAATGTCCTTGAAACACTTCAAGAGAAGTTGTAAGTTAAAGAGTAACTAACTGCTGGAGCTGTGCAGTATTTCCACAAGGGAATAAAATGTTCAGCTTCTCCAGTGCTAGTGGGTTGGGTTTTGCTGAACCTGATCCTAATGCCAACAAAATAGAACACAGGAAATGTACCAATGATCCACTGGTCTTTCAAGAGAGTCTCCAAAGGTGATCATGGGAACTACAAAACTGTCAGTGTGACTTCTGTGCCAGGAAAATTATGTGAACTGCTGTAAAAAATAAAATCAATAGACACACAGATGAAGCTGATGCTCTCTAGAAGCAGCGAATGGATTCTGTTAAGGGAGGTTGTGCCTCACAAATCTATTGGCATTCATTAAAGACATCAAAAAGCCCATTGATATTATTGTTCATTCCTGAATGTGTGATCAGTGTAACCTTAGACTGCAGGACTAAACCTCTCGGGACCCTCACCCCCAAGGCAGTCTGGACTGAACTATTTCTTCTCTTCACCTGGATTCAAGCAGAGCAGGAATTCACATGGTGTATATAACCTAACCATTTTTATAGTAATCTTCACTCCTACAGGAATAGCAAAGTAGAGAATAATACACATAGCTCCCACAGTTTAAATCCCGTGGGTAACAGTATATACTGTACTGAATTTTTAATAGCACATTATTCAGAGTATCACATAAATTGTTATTACTGATGTAATAAAACCTAAACCAACACAGCTGGAGAGACCAAGGCTATAATAAATACACCATATACTTTTTGTATTGCAATAATATGGGCCGAATTATTTTAAAGTCTGCTGATTTTAGTTGAATTAGACAAACTCTGAATGTGTACTTCTACTATAATTCATGTCCCTTGTCAAGTGCCTGTGCCTAATTTATATTTCATGGTCCTGTTGCATGGTCCTTAAAGAACATTCTCTTGTTTATGGATTAATCCTGTTGCTGGGGAACTCAAAGAAAAAAAATTGGGTGAGGAAGATTTGAAGACACTGTAATGAAGCATTCTAAGCTTTTTTGGGTACACAAACACCCAACTTCTTTAGTTCTTGTGTTTTCTGCTCACCCTTCTGTCTTCGCTGTTGTCCCTGGTGAAAAAGTGCTCAACGTGGGAAATATTTGCAATGTGCAGCTCTGCCTTAGCTAAGCCCACCTTGGAGGAGGGGCAGGGCACACAAGGGGACCCCCAGAGAATTTCTTCCCTCTTTCTGTGATCTCAGTGTCCAGATAAAACATCTCAGTCTGGATCATGAATATGAGATCAAAACCACACCACATATGTGTGTTTAAAGCTTTCTGCCAGTAATCTTTAAGGCCTGATTGAAAGGTTGTTGAGGTCTGCTGTTGCTGACAGCTGACTGGAAGCTGGCAAATGTTGTCCTCATTTTCAAGAAGGGCAAGAAGCACAACCCCAGAAGCTACAGGCCTGTCAGTCTCACTGCAGTGCCTGGTGAAGTTATGAAGAAGATTATTCTGGGAGGTATTGAAAAACACCTGACAGACAACACAGTCATCGGTCACAGCCAGCACGGCTTCATGAGAGGAAAGTCATGCTGATCAAACCTGATTTCCTTCTGTGCCAAGGTAACCCACCTGCCTGATCAAGGGAAGCCAGCTGATGTCACCTTTTTGGATTTCATTATAGCTCTTGATCCTGTCTCTCCCAGGATCCTTCTGCACAAAATGTCCAGCCCACAGCTGGATAAACACATTAGGTGGTGGATGAGCAGTTGGCTCAGGGGTTGAGCACAGAGGGTGACAGTGACTGGGGTGACATCAGACTGTCACTAATGGGGCTCTATCTTGGGCCCTGTGCTCTTCAACATCTTCATAAATTACTTGGATGCGGGACTGGAAGGGACATGAAGGCAACTTTGCAGATGGCACAAAACTGGGAGGAGCTGTTGACTCTCTCAAAGGCAGGGAGGTCCTGTAGAGAGACCTCCACAGATCAGAGGGCTGGGAATCACCCACCACAGGAAGTTCAACAAGGGAAAGTTCTGGATTCTGCAACTGGAATGGGACAACCCTGGATGTACAGACAGACTGGGAAATGAGACACTGGAAAGCAGTGCCAGGAAAGGGACCGGGGATCCTGGTTGATGGCCAGTTGAATGTGAGGCAGCAGTGCCCTGGCAACCAAGAAGAACTAACCCTGTCCTGGGGGACATCAGGCACAGCATCTCCAGCCAGGCGAGGGAGGGAATTGTCCTGCTCTGCTCTGCACTGGGGTGGCCTCACCTGCAATATTGGGGCAGTTTGGGGCACTGCAATATCAGAAAGACATGAAGCCATCAGGGAGTGCCCAAAGGAGGGCAATGAAGATGCTTAAAGGGCCTGGAGGGGAAATGTGTGAGGAGCAGCTGAGGGCACTGGGCCTGTTCAGCTGGAGAAGGATGACAGAGCTCAAGAAGTGTTTCGATGATATTCTGGGGCACAGGGTGTGGCTCTTTGGGCTGGTCCTGTGCAGGGCCAGGAGCTGGACTCAATGATCCTTGTGGGTCCCTTCCAATCAGCATATTCTGTGGTTCTGTGATTTCAGGGACAATGAAATTGGAGTTTCTCTAAAGCATGACCCAAGACTTTGCTTTGTTCTTGCCTGGCTGGGCACACCATTAGTAACTGATGACACTGCACAGAACTGTATTATATATACTTACACAACTGATGACACTAAATTTTAAAATCTGTTGTACAGACATGTCTGTGTGTAAAACAGGCCCTGAGGGTTCCTGAGCCAGTTCAGTCTCTGTGATAGCCGTGCTGGCATGGTGGGGCACAGATAACATTCCACTGCAAAGGGCTCCATGCCAGGGCTGTCAGTGCTGGCACGACTGGAAGTGCCAGGGCAATGCTGTGCAGATGGTTCTGTGCACCACTGTTATCTGCCGCCCTGGGCTGGGCTGGGCTGCCTCGGAGTGTGCTGGAAGTGGCTCTGGGAGGAGCTTATCTGGCAGGTTACAGTATGGGCAAGCCATCCTCTCTGAATGCATCCAGAAAAAGGCTGTTACAGTGTAAGAAGGATTTTGCTTTTAAGGAATAGATCCATCTAGTACAGATAAATGCTTCGTTGCAGCCAATTCCTTGCTCTTTTTTGTGCATATTCCCTTTTCTCAAATAGGTTTGCTATTAAAAACAAAATATGTCTTGGCAAACATATCTGTGCAGCACAAAGGAAACCTTAAAGTATAGCCAGTGAGCTTTGCAAGGATCTAAACTTGGTGTTTTCTTAACCTGAATGGGATAAATTATCAAAACCTTTCATCCTTCTACAGGGCACAGATTCCCTACAGCAACAGGCACTCTGAGGTTTATTAAGGCTACCCGTAGGGTTGTGAGGAGCAGATCTGAGCCTACCTAATAAAAGAAATGTAACATGAAAGCCAATGATAATGGCAGATGTGACTCTGCTGACACACAAAAGCAAAGGTGCATGTTTGGCAAATATATGGATCTGACTAGGACAGTGGATTCATGGCTTTGAAACCTTGAATCCATCGGGAAAGTGACAGTGTTTCCTGTGTCTGACCCACCTGTCTTCTCCTGTCTCCCACTCCAGGGATTCCATCCAGCCATGAGCTGTCCCTCTTGGAGAACTGGATCCTGTAAGAGCTGCTGTTCCTGGTGCTGTGCCCCTTCCCTCCCATAAACTGTGCTTGGTTTGCCTCCATGCTCCACTCACCCCTTGCCCTTTAGTAGGTGAGTTGCCAGCCTGGCTGGTTTTCATTCCTTTAATTGCCTTTCATTGAGAATTATTCACATTTGAATGTTTAAATCCTCTGTCTTTCCAGAAATGTAAGTTTTGCTTCTGGTATTCCCTTTACACATTAAAAATAAACAATATAGATGATAAATTTATCTCAGGCTCCTGTACAAAAGCATTAGATCACCAGGCCCAGTTCCTTTGAAACTCCACAATCAGGAATTTTAATAATAAAAAAGAAAAGTGTTCTGAAGTTCATCATTGACCCTTCACAGAGTGTGCTTGGGAGCAGCCCCAGCAGCAATCTTTCCTTGCTCCTTCATGGTATCTCTGTTCATTAAGGTAATGAAGTTATTAATTGAATATGTAAGTTCAGGTAATTAAATATAAGACTTATTTCTTTAGTTTAAAGGGTAATAATAAAAAATTTAAACTTGCAAACTAGATCACATATTTAGTGATGATGAATGTGATCTGGAAAGTGCAATATTCCAATATGAATTAGTTAATTGCATCCATTCATTAGGTGATATACATTAGCAGAAGGTCAATCCATTTGAGGCTTGATGTGTTTTACAAATAATAAATTCAAACAGGTAAATCGAATCAGAATTCAAAATAGAAAGGTTTTTTAATATATTTATTATTCATTTTTGAAACTGACCCAATTATAAAAGAGTCAAACACTGAGTCTTTTCAAGCATTTTCTGCCCTAACACTCTCACTGAATTATTTGTAGCCTGTTTAAATCCTTAAATTCGAGACTCAGTTTTGGACTACATTTACCAACAATTGGTAAAGTTACCAACTGTATCAGGTGGCTGTTGCTTGAACAAATCATTCTGCCCTTTAGGCCTCTTCCTTTTGCAAATTTTTTAAATTTACCAACTGTTAACTTACCAGCAGTTAACAGTTCTACTGGGTATAAAATGGCCAATATCACACGCAAGAAAATTGATCTGCCTGACTAATTTTACTAAAAATTATCCATTTGAATCTTTTTTAGTAAAAAAATGTTAAATCAGGGCTTCTTCATTAGCCATTTCTGGATTTTCAGTAACGAAATTGTTGTTCTTGACATCAGCATTTAAGTTACTTGTTTTACATTAAATGTAATGTAGAAATAAGGAAAGTAAAAGTAGGTTTTATTTGGGGTTTTTTTTTACAACTTAAAATACATCCAGACTCATTATTAAATAATTATTAGTACACATTGTTATATTAAAACAATTCACTGAGATATTTGAAAAAATTCTGAAATAATATTTTATAGGATCATCACAGTATTGTGGGTGTTGCTTCACCAATAATATTGCTTATGTGTATAAAAATCTCTTTTTACCTTATATGTATAAAACATCTTTGTCTGGAGCAAGGACTGATGCTATCCTGCACCCAGCTCAAGGGCCATAATTCTTAAAGAGGTTTCAAACAGTGAGCCTCTCTCAATGGTCAAGCAAAGAGACATTTAGAGAATTGATTCAATTAACCGAGAGGAAAAAAGTGCTATAATGTGTGATTTATGTTTGCAGATAAATTAAAATACAAGTATCTCCTGAAGAGCATTTGCTGCCATGGTGGTCAGTAATGAAAATAGCAGGCAATTAAAACAGGACACCTGAGGCTGAAGCTTTTACTGTGTATGTCAGAAAATGAAGTTCACATTTCCTAGGTGGAAGTCTGAGCTGAAAAATAACTTACTAGAAGTTTCTTTCCAAGCCTTATTTTTCTTCCAAAAGTGATTTTTAAAGCCCACAAGAAATAGGAAGGGACATTTACTGAAGCAGGAGACAAAGGGTACAGAGGAGGAGGCTCTCCCAATCCATACTGAATTTGTGTGAGGAAGTTAAATGGCAGTGGGACAGCTGAGAGAAAAATAAGACAACTTATGGGGCATATTGAAATAATTCTGGGGTAGATTTTGCTGTTGATCTTGAAAGGAATCCTTGGAAGAATCTGATAGAATGATGTGATTCATGTGTGTGACAGTGCTTGGAGTCTGGAGCCCACTAAGGAGCATAAGAAATATCCATGGCTCACAAGCAGCAAGAACGAAGAGCTCTTGGTTGGAGTGTTGTTGGAGTTGCTGTATCCACTGCCCATTCCAGTAATGTAGCCCTATGTGATTTGGCACAGCTACTCTGCCCAAAAGAGGGCTTTGAGATACAAATAGTTTCACCCACTCTAGTTTTATGACAGGAACACGGTAGTGTAGAGCAGAAAAATACTGTTGCTCTGACTGAGAAACCCAGAAATGTCTTAGTTACATCTGTATTGTCTTCAACATTGCAGCTCTGTCTTTTGTACCCTTTCTGCCACCACGGGCCCTGGTTCCATCAGATGGTGTTTGTATAAGCCAGGTTTATATCCTTGTCTATAAACAATACCAGCTATTATGGGTGGGTGGAGAAATTGAGACTCCTAAATGAAACAACCATTTATATTCAATTTATACATTCGGATTGCTCTAAATATAAAAATAGAACACTTTCAGGAATGATTTTGATGTTGGCTAGCCCAAATTCTAACACTGAAGAAAGAAACTGTCACTTGGTCTTCATTTTTTTGACAGACATTTCTTCACAAAGTGTGAAGACTTTGGCATTACAATCTGAAGCAGAACATATTTGTTTCCTTATTTGCTGTCTAAGTAGAAGTTTAATTAAAACCCATTCATGTGAGAGAAAATAAGCCAGTCTGACTTAATTGCCAGTTGGTTTAGTATTGCAAGTTCACCAAAATACACCAGAAACTACAGGACTGTAATAAGTGGTTTCTCTGTTTCACGGAGGTGTTTGGCCAGCACAGAACTCAGACTGAACCTGGAGTATTGTGTCTGTTCTTTATCATTCTGACAATTGTTGGACTCATTTTTTCTTTCACGAATTAATTAGTTTCGTTCTGTGTTCATTGATATTAGTGAGACCTGATGTCCAAGGCAATAAGGGCAGCAATCCCTTCCACAGTCAATCACATTGGATGTTAAACACCAAACATTCTCTTGCCCAATCTGAAGCCAGGACTCAACTTGCTGTCACAGAGCAGCAGAACCAGGGGGGCAGCTCACGGCACTGGAGCCATCAGTGAGTCCACAACAGCTTTGTGGGCTTCCCTCCTAATTCTGTTGGGCAGAGTTGCTGTACGTGGTGAGAGCCCACTGGGGGTCTGGGCCAAGGGCACACTGATGTCCCCAGGTGGTGCAGCAGGAACTGCAGGCAGTCACTTGGGAAGAGCAACAGGACACACCTGCCACGTTCCTTTGGGGACCCCTCCGAGGGTGGCTGTGGACCCGGAGCCTGTGGCATGGTAAGTGCAGTGCCATTGTCCACCTGGGAACGCCAGGGAGCTGTAGGTAGCAGTCTGTAGGTGGTCAGCTCCAAGGGCTTTTGCAAACTGAATTACTTTTAGAGGTAAGAGGAGTGTGGTTTGCACAGCAAGTAGTTGACAAAGGTTGCTTAAACAGCCCCACATTATGTGGGTTTGAACTGCATCTCCACATGCATTGGGACCCCTTCTCACCAAAACCTTCTCAATTTTCTTGATTTAATAATGGAACTGTTATGCAGTTTCCTCCTTCCTGAAACTTGTTTAAATGCATTCCTTTTTCAAAGGAGCACATCCCCACTCTGATTTATTTTAAAATGGCTTTTAGAAGGTGTCATCCTTGTGATGAAGTGTTAGGTCTGTGTTGCCAGTGTGCCATTAAAAATTGAATTTCTGACGTTTAAATGTCTCACTCATCCCAAGTGTCACAGTTTGACAGCTCTGCATGTCACATTACAGCACAGCATTATGGATGCATTTCCTCTGTCAGGTCAAAAAAAAAAAAAAAAGACTAAAAATGAGAGAAAGCAAAATCTGCAGTCTCCTTCATTACTGGGACGGAAATTTACAGAAATATGCCTATTAACCCTGAAATAACTTAACTGGCACTCTGTATCTTGTGCCAAGGCAACCTTTGGCCCATGCTCCTGTACAAACACTGAGAGAGCGCTGGGACAATCTTTTCAATTGTCTACAAACTTCTCAAAGATGGAGTAAGGAATATAAAGGGAATCAACAAACAGATACTGTAACAAAAACAAAACATAGCCAGATCCCATTGTTTATTCTTGACTAGGTCAATGAAAAGGTCATGTGGTAAATTTCTTGTTGCTTTGTTTTGCCAACTTTAGACAGCTGCAGCTTTGGTGTCCTTTCTCTGTTTATCTATCTGCAATGTGATAACTTCAAAACATGACATCTGATCAGGTTCAAAATGTTGGGAGTGTTTGCATCAGTAAGCACAACTTCATTGATTTTGCCTAAAGTAACAAAAATGGCCTGGGCTTCCTATGTTTTCTGCCTAGAAGGTTTGAGCAGAGAGAGTGTAGGGCTTTGACCATGAATTTCTGATGCCTGCCAGCTCAGTCAGGGTTATGACTTCGAGCCTTCTGCTGTTTCCCCCATCAGGTTAGGCCAGATGTGCACTGTGCTGTCACTGCTCACCGCCCACCACGGGGATCGGAGAGGTGAGTGGTGCTTCTGGTTCCTTTTGGCTGTGATTTCCCAGTGACCCACTGTATGGCAAGGCCAACCCCTTGAATGAGGTGGCCTCCCACTAAGAGGGCGCCCCAAAAAATGGCATTGGATGGCAGTTGCTTGAACAAATTATTCTGCCCTTTAAGCCTCTTCCTTTTGCAAAGAACTTTCAAGGAAAGACAAAGCCACAGCTGGGCTGCAGGGCTCACCCTGGCCATAAGCACCTGCTACTCCCCGTCAATTTTTTTCCGGAGAGAAATTTGGTAACAGAGGTGCGTGAGTCCCAAAGCCTCTGGGCTTCCACCCAGCAGCTGTAGCGCCCGCGGCCAAGCGCGGCGGGGAGGGCCGCAGGGGCAGTGCCCTCAGCCCTGGAGAACAGGGCACTGCTGTGTGGGCAGGGGCCAAGGCAGGGGCGCAGCGCACGGCCCGGGACAGGGAGCGGCGAGGGCGGGACGGGGCAAGAACCGAGGGAAAGGCCCCGGGATAACGCGGGGCGCGGCGCGGCCGGCAGGGGGCAGCACGCGGCCGGCAGGGGGCAGCACGCGGCCGGCAGGGGGCAGCACGCGGCCGGCAGGGGGCAGCACGCGGCCGGGGATGCGACATGAGGGGCTGCTCCGAGCCCGGCACCGGCGGGACAGCGGGGAGGGACAGCGGGGAGAGACACCGGGGAGGGACACCGGGGTGGGACACCGGGGGGAAACCGGGGAGACACTGGGGAGATACAGGGGGACACCGGGTTGATACAGGGGAGATATCGGGGGATGCGGAGGGAACAGACCCCTCACCAGGGCCAGCGCCGCGGGGATAACAGCGGGACGCTGCGGGGAGAGAGCAAAGCTGGTGGGCACGGGCGCTGCGCGCGGTGCGCGCCGGTGGCGGGAGCGGGAGGGGGCGGATGCGGCACCGCCAGGTGCGGAATCTCGTCCGGCGGGGCGGGTTGCGGTGCCATCCGGGCAGCGGGGACGGGCGCGGTGCCGCCGAGGCGGAGGCTGCGCCCTGCCCACCCCGTGTCCCCACCGCAACTCCGACCTGCGAGGGGCCGCCCCCGCCCCCCCGTTCGCCAGACCGAGCACAGCCGCTGCCCGCCCGAGCGCTGCCACTGCCCGCTGGCATCGTCCTCCGGCCACCCCCCGGCCCCGACAGGGTTCCCCGGGTGCAGCCCGGTCTCCCCTCGCCGCGGACGGGGCTCCCCGGGCAGTGCCGGGCCGAGCTGCGCTCCCCGCGGGATGCCCCGCACCGGCCCCTCCCGGCCGCGCCGCGGTCCGCACCCGGCACGGGGGAGGCGAAGGGGAGCCCGAGGGTTTCGGTGCTCCCCCAGCGCTGCTCCCCGGGCGGGACGCAGGACCCGCGCCCGGGAGCTCCGTCCCGCTGCGGGGGGACGGGAGTGCCCCGGTCGGGACGCGGGTCCGCGGGGGCCCGGCGGAGGCTGCGCCGCGAGTGAGCGGGGCTGTGCCGCTATCGCCCTAGGTAGGATGGACCTGCCCCCCTGCCTCTGCCCCCATGTCCAATAAGAAGAGACCCGGCTTGACACCTGCCTATATACAGAGGAGGAGAGCAACATCTTCAGCGCTGGTCTTTGGAGGGGGGGGGGAAACAATCCAAAACACAACACAACATCAGGTCAGAGCGGGGGGCTCGGTGGCATTATAAAACCCCCCCAAGACTATGACTTCCAGTAAAATTGAGATGCCAGGGGAGGTGAAGGCAGATCCTGCAGCTCTGATGGCATCTCTGCATCTGCTGCCTTCTCCTACTCTCAACCTTGAAATCAAATACACCAAGGTAAGTTGTGTTCGTTTGTTCCGTCAGAGAAATTCATGGTTTTCCCTCCAGAGGAGGGATTTTGCTTAAAATCAGTTTCATTCTGCCCTACCCAACTTGAGTGTAGAGATAAAAAAAAAAAAAAAAAAACAACTGCTAAAAGACTGCCTTGAGTCTGTAAAAAAGCAAATAGATTTTTAGCCCTGTAATCATCTGAAAAACCACAGGATAATAGAACAGCAAATTAGATCTGCTGGGACTGGCTTTGCCACTTCTCTTTAAATGTAGTGTTTTCTATAGAGCTGTCAGGGTTTATTTTCAGTGCAAAATCAGTAGTTCCTGAATATATTTCAGTTGCTTTTGATGTACTTCAGAGGACATTACTATACATACCTGGGTATCTCAATTAGAAAATAAAAATTTTTTCTTTCTTAAATTACCCTGTGTGCCCAAGGGACTCTTTTACAATTCCTGGAGGACTCTTAACACCACCAGGTTGTTACAGCACTGGAACAGGTCTCTACTAACTTCCGTGATACTTGAATACACCCTTGAACAATGTTTCCTACTAACCTTTAAGACTAATCATAAAGAGAGGGTGGGGGTCAATGTAGAAAAATCTGCTAGTTTTCTGTGGCGTGTTATGAGACTAAATTGGTTTTGTTGATTAAAATGGTCTTTAAGAACAGTAATTTGTTTGTAAATGCAATTTGAATTTTTAAATTCGTTTATATGTTTTAATCTTTGCATCTTTAGTATCCTTAAGGAATGTTTTAATTTCTGTTGGAGAAGTTTCAAATCTATTGTATAAACAGATTACAATGTGTCAGACTTTGTTTCTATTTACCCAGTAACTTAATAGGAAAATAAGCACATCAGCACTGGGAAAAGGTGATAACATTTTTATCTGCTGGAAATACAACTTCAGGAGCTTTAAAGCTGATAGGAGACTCATTTTGACCGATGTGGTGTAATTTTTTCCTTCATATCATCACTTTAAAAGCTTTTCATCTTTTCTCTTTTTTTTAGCGGGTGCCAAAACTAATTTGTCCTCTAATTTGTTACAGCAATTCCATGTTGTAGAAGAATGTTTCAGAGGAAAGTCAGCTATTTTAGGTTTAATTACATTTTAATGCAAACTGCAATATGCAAATTAAAAGATGTATATGGTTTCTGGCACATAATTTCTTTTAAAATAGCTTCAATAAATAAGGAATGCAGTTATTGGGTGTTGTGCAGTGTTACACTTGGGGAACAATCATACTGTGCAAACAGTATCTGGCAGGAATTTTGTTCATTGTTGGTTTCAGTGTAAACTGGGCTTCAGGAGTGTTCGGTGGGAAATACTTGGGAATGGTACCTCAGCCTCTTTGCATAATAAATTTACTTGCATTTCTCTGTTCTAAAACTGGAGAACTGGCTCTAAAAATCTTTGAAAAATCCAGCAGTCATCAGCAATCACACCTTCCTGTCTGTAAGAATGTAAGCTGGATGGTGACCTTTAATAAATCAGAATACACAGTGCCATCACCTCAGATGTACAGTGTTATGCATTTTATACTAATGGAACAATTAAAAAATTATTTCATTTCAATATTAAGCCAAAAGCAAAGGCAATATGTTTCTTCTAAGCTTGGTTTTGAGATATCAGGTAACTCCTGGTTGCTTTTGAGAAAAATTTGGTCTGGGACAGGTATCAAATGTTTCCCTTGGCACACCCTCTGTCTCTGTTTTTCTGGCTGTCTCGCTTTTTCCTCCTTTTTCTCTTTCTCTGCAGGAAACTCAAGTGATTTATAGATAATTGGAGTCTTCAGCTTTGAGTCTTGTCTTGGGCAGGACTTTTATCCAGGATCCACTTTCCCACCTATTACAAAGAAAAACAATCAAAAATGAAATAATGGATTGTAACTTGATTCTTTCTTCTGGAGGAGTGGTCACTTCATGTCCTAAATGACAAACAACTTCCATAAACAACAAATAGCATTAGACTAAAGCACTTTGGCAAGGAAAAAAAAAAAACAACAACCCCAAACCTTGTAAAATCAGACATCTGTAAGCATTCCTAGCAGCCTCTCTCCTGCTAGTTAGCTGGGAATTTTAAATACACAACCAGGACACAGAATTCTTGAACTCTTTATTACAGCTGTCTATGAATCTTAACCATTTGGGAGTTAATTCTTTATGAAAAACAGAGGTGCTTGTGGACATTTAAATGAACTGAAATAATTTTAAAGTACATTTTGCCAATTAAATTCTCTAAAGTTGGCAAATAAACAGTTTTGTTAGGACAGAACATTCTAGGATTACCTGAGTGAGATTTGTTAAATATTTGTAATATGTCCTGGAAAAAAAATTATTACTCATTAATCTTTGAAAAACTGCATTACTGTTGGGGTTGCTATGGAAGTTCCTTCCAAGAACACAGATAACACAAAGACTACCTGAGTCATTTTCAGTTATTTGCTTATTTAGAGAATTATTGAAACTTGTGAAATATTGCTCTGATAGGTTTATTTTTTTGAAGTGAACAACAAACTGTATATCAAGTCCTTCTGATCTGTACACCTGATGTGACACACAGAGGTAATGTCGGTTTTGATTGGTCAGGTAAAATGTGTTCAGTGACGAAAACTCACGGTGCTTTGCTTTTATGTAAGATGTGCAGCTATTGGGACTTCAGGATTGAAAGTCAGCCTATGCTGCTTTAAAAATATGGTCATTAGCAGTATTTTTTCCCATTTTTTTTCATACCTTGGCACGGTCTGTGAAAAATAAAGTGTTGTAGATGTGTGTAATAAGACCTGGTGAGCAGGATGTGAAGCAGACCCGCAGGTGAGTGCTCAGCACACAGGGTTAAGTTTTCCTGCATCGCTGGCGAGTACCAGAACTGCTGCATGCAAGAGTCTCTCTATTTTCACTGTGGTGACTCTTTAACCCTTTACTTCTTAACAGTACCGTTTGGGGAGGGGTTGCGTGGGCAGAGCAGGGCATCCTGAAGTGTGGCATGCAATTAGGTGGCTCTGCAGCCCCTGGCACAGCGAGCCCTCCTCGGACTCGTCGGCAGCACGTTGGCAGAGCTGTGCTCCATATGCCAGGGGCACATAGGTAGGAAGGGGGTGCAGCCCTCCCCCTGGCAACAAGTCACGCTTCTACAAAAGTCAACTTTATGCCAGAGACTCTCCCAGAATGGGCTGTTCCAGAAATATCAGATGTGTGAGAGGAGTAAGGACAAGTTACTGGCATGTTTCGTGCAGGAAGCACGGCCCTGAGAACCTGACAGCTTCTGAGGGTGATCACAGGGTTCTCAGCATAGTATGATATTGATGCCTCCCTCTTTTATGCCTTTACTAAGCTCCACTTTCCCTCCTGAGATTGTCTTCCGAGTATCTGACAGTAGATGTGGAACCAGCCCAGTGCATTGAGCCCTTTGCAGCATTTCCCTCCTGCTGTCTCCATCTGAGGGGCTAAAGGTTTCTACAGGATGTGGCCATCCTTCCTTTGTTATGGCATAATCACACTGCTTTACAAAGTATTTTCACTGCGGTTTTAGTAAGTCATGTTGACTTTTAAATAACAGCTTGATTTAAATTGAGGACCCCAGAGCTCTGTCCTGTCCAGGCTCTGTCACTACATCAGGCAGCTGAGTGAACAAACACCTTCAGTTTGCAGCGTGTTTGGAACACCAGTTCAGACTGATGCTTTAAGTTTTGTTTCATATTTGCCAATTGATTTAAGTCTAAGAAAGAGCTGAACAACTTTAGCATAAGGAAAAGCTGAAGCATTGTGGTTATGAGAGCTCTAAAGGGATGAAGTGGTAGCGCAGGGACAGTGAAGAGAGATAGGAATTGTTCCTGTATGAACAGCTACGAATCAGCTGACAATTGTATTTTCTTTGTCCTGTGTTCAAGGGTTTGCTTCTACCCTTACACAGGCTAAAATCCGTCCAGTTTCCTCAGACACACCAGGCAAAGTAGCCAGCACTGCCACAGAGAGCTGTATACAGGAGTTTGTATGAAGTGTAGGCAAACTGCTTCTGGGTGCCCAAGAACTAACAAATACATTTCAAATTCTCATATGATGAGCACCTCTGCTTGAACTGTTTTATTACTAAGGTTCAGTATTTTCATTACCATTGTGCTTTCTTGACATACCCTTTTCATCAAAATTTCCAACACGCATTTTCCAGATACAATTCTAGACTGACATTAAGATAGGAGACATTGTGCTTTCTTGACATACCCTTTTCATCAAAATTTCCAACACGCATTTTCCAGATACAATTCTAGACTGACATTAAGATAGGAGACAGGAAATTTATTTTATTTAAAATAACATGCAGAGTCTTTGGCATTTTTTAAACTGCAGGCAAACTTTGACAAAACTCAGGTAAGTGATTCCTGCACTTTCTCACCTGTCTTTCCCTGAATGAGCTTCTTTAATGCCTTTGGAAGTCAGATTCAGTGAGTGATGCTCAAAAATACCAGCTCATCTTGTAGGTCAGATAGGCGAGCACATCCTGCTACAGAAAATTAGAGATGTGTTGTAGTTTGGAATTATTATGTAAATTCTCTCCCCTGCCATTAACTGTCCATGCCAGTAGTTATAATTCCAAACTACAACAAGATGTTTGCATGAGGAGCAGACAAATAGAACAGCTGCTCTCCCCTTCATGGAGTGCTTCAGCATGTGATGCTGACACCAGATATGTCCTTCTGTATCATCCTATGTGATGTTCTCATGTATAAACTGTATTCAGACTTGCTGTTGTTTAAGTCTGCAGTTTGAATTCTCTTCTGGTGTATTCATACTTCATGTTCAGTATTACAATCCATCCACTCATACAGCAATTGCAAACTGCTTATGCACTTCTTTGCAATCAGCAGCTTGAACATGGGATTCTTTATTTCTTCCCGGTCTTCTACATGAACACAATCGTCCCAAGTTTTGCATGAGGGAACAAGGAACAACTGTAGCCTTGCGTGTGTCCAGTGCCTGCCCTTCCCTCCTGCAGCACTGCTGCTACAGCCATGGAATTCAAGGGCATTGCAAACACAGAACCCACCAGGCTGAAACTGGCCACAACTGGGCAACTACTGCAGAACACTGTATTAGAGTGGGTAACTATGGCAGCAGCGACCTCTTACTGTGCTGAATCTGTAGGGAAAGGCTGGATCTTTAGGGAAAATGCAAACTGGTTTAATGCATCAAGCTGTGCAATAACATATTGCTGTCTCTGTCCAGTCTGGAAGGTCAGCTGATACACTGAAACACAAGTTATGCAATTAGTGCTTTTCTCCTCTTTGTAAAAAATGTTTAAAATTTCAAGTATTCACATACAAAAGATCCATGTATTTATTTGCACACTAAAACCAGAAGGTCAATAATAATTAGAGCACTTGCCCGAGTTGAAAAGCAGACAAATTCGTCCCCCTGCTGTGAAGCAAACAGAGCAGAAACTTGAATATGGATTCCTAATTTCTGATGGTGGATAGGTCCAAATTTTGCCACCTTTGGCTATCCTTGGGAAGTGTCTCACACTTTTTCCTCTTGGGTAATTCACTTGTAAGTTTGTATGACATCTCACAGACATCAGCCTGATATCCCAGTGGGCAGAACAGTCATGAAGGAAAAGTAGGATTTGTATCTTTGCTCCAAGAAAACTCATGTTGTCGGACAGAGCAAGGGTTTGATCCAAGATCTATGGCTGCCTAGGCATTGACTGTATGGAGGATTGAGTTGGGACACACTCCCCCCTCTCACACTCTCTCAGTCTTTCATTTTGACAAAAAAAAATCCCACTTTAATTTTTCATTTCATTTTGTCCTTCAGAAACATTTCCTGCAGAAGTTCACCAATTCTGGTGCATTTCCACATTAAAATTCTGTCTTATATAGCTGCATTTTCTGATAAATCCCACAGTCCAGAAATTCTTGATGCAGCTTGTCCATCTCCCTGTCCATGCAAAATTATTCCTGACAGATCTTAATGGGCTTTGCCTGTTTGAAGTTTTTCACTGCCATAAACTGCCTTGTTCCTGGGAGCACCACACCAGGAGCTGCTGTATCCAGTCATCCTCCCTTCTTTACACTGCATGTGAACAGTTTCCCCTTGTCCACAGACACTGCAAGTCACTGGGGACAGATCAGCACCCAGGAGTCTGGACCCTTCCTTTCAGGACCCTTGTCTTTGCCTTTACTGCTTTGGGCAAATTCATCTCCCTTGAGCTGCCTCAGTGTCGTTTAACTCCAGCCTTAGGAATATTTTCCCCCGTACTCTGATCAGCCTGAACATTTTTATCTCCAAACTCTGTACCTCACTATTAATGATCTGCAAAAGCAGGTGAACCAAGATATCGATTGCTAGTCCCAGTAATGAAGGGGCACCTTGCTATTAACCTCTTTCCAGGGAGAATTATCCGTTTATTTCCAGTCTTTTTATCTTATCTCTTAACCATTTTTTAATCCATGGCAGGACTTTATCTTTCACCATATGGTTACTAACTTTCCCTAATAGCCTCTTGCTAAGGACTTTATCATCAAAAGCCTTTTTAAAGTCTAAATAAATTACATCCACTGATTCATCTTGGCTCCTAATTTGGCTAACTATCTTCCAAGAAATCTCACACATTTACAGAGATAAATGACAAAAGATGAGTTCAGTGGTCCAGATCATAAATTCTTAGTCAGATCCTGCATAAAGCCACATTTCTTCTTTTACAGTTTTGCAGCTATCTTTCCTAAGGCTGAACTGTATAATTTCTCTGTGTTTTTTTAAAACTGTTTCATTCTCCCCAACTCTCAAAAAACCCTACAGCTTTTTGTCTGTTTGTTTGGGGTTTTTTAAGACTAGAACACATTCTCTGAAACAGGGAACCAATATATCAATTTCAGTTCAGCTGAAAGAAATGACAGACAAAAAATGCACTTAAACAGAGTTAAATAGGTTATAAGAAAGCTATGTAAATATAATATAAGCTATGGAAATATAATGTAAGCTATGTAAATATAATACAAGCAGAGATGTGTAAATGTTTTAAAAATCTTCAGAAAGTTGCAGTTCTATGTAGTCTTTTAATGAGGAATCCTCAGACAAGCACTGGCATCCCTACTGAAGTGCATGAGTGTCTGTGTGAAGATTATTACACAGAGAAAGATGAAGTCTAAAAAAGGATTGTCATCTGAGGGCCCAATCATTCATTACTGTTGTGCTTACTCAAACGCATTCCTGTTCAGACTGCATATACCTGTTTTTTCTCCAAAACACAAATTCCCTATTTCAAAATTTGTCCAAAAACATATTCTGTGGTCAGCATTTTTCTGTTAATAGCAATCTACCTTTGTGACATGAATGCAACACATCAATTTTAAGTTACACAGCTCTAGCTTTAGGAGCACTTCATTACTAGAACTATGATACGTGAGGCCATATCCAAGTGTTGCTGTGACAGCAATGCTGAAATAGTCTCCCAAATGACAAAAGAAAAAAGGACCTAATTCTTGATTACTTGAAGTCAGTGCCTTTCACAGAGAGCCAAATGAACTATATTTTTACTTATGACTTGAAACATAATACATTCCAGCTTCGTTGGACTGAAGTGGGAAAATGCTTCAGAGAACCATCCACATCAAATTCTGTGACCCAAATGAAAATGTTTAAGGTCAGCTCAATCTCAGTCACCCTCAGCTGCAGGTTAGAACGCAAGGACAACACTGACCACTGGAGTATCCAGAGCTTAGTCTGTGAGGGCTTCACAGGTAATGAAGACTTTGAATTGAACTCAGACTCTAGAGGGGTGCTGGTGGGACAGCTGTGGAGGGGCCTACAGCAGGTGGTATGGTTACAGAAAGGATATACTTGCGAATTTCCATGTGGATTTCCAGTATGCCCTAATTTAAAATAAGGGAGTTACAAAAAAATCCATTTGGAAAGCCTCAAAGATGTAGGAAGTGTTGGATGGAAGAACAGGCTGCAGCCTCTTTGCTGAACTTCAGTGGGAAGAGGATGCCTGGGGACACTGTCCTCTTGCCATGCTCTGTCAAGGGGCAGTGATTGTACTAAATCCCTCAGCTTTCACTCAGAAACTATCAGAAAGTGCCTTTCCATACAGAAATTCCAAACACATGTATTTACACAGGCAAGGGCTTCACTCTAAAGTGAGACTGATTTCAGTTCAAAGCAGAGCTATTTCTTATTTTGGGTAAATACAGGTGTTTTCAGGCTGACCTTACCCTCTTGTGGATAGGTCAGCATGCCTTCAATTTGGCCTCAAGTGACTAGAGCTGGTCAAAACCTCAGCGGTTCATTTCATCTGAAGTAGATCTCTCCAACTGGAAGGTTCTTCCAGGTCTGTTCTGTGGCATTGTTTTCTCATGCTGCAGTGGGGAAAACACCACTCAATAAATCATCATCATCATCATCCTCATCTACCCCCAACCACCTGGTATACTCCTCATGGCTTTTGTGCAATTCCTGATGCCTTAGCTTTTGAAAACTGAAAGAACTGAGGTGCATTAGCATTTGGGATTCCTTTTTCTTTCTGGAACTTTATTTCAACTCCTTGCAGCACAATTGCAGCTTGTCCTGGCCATGGTCTTTAAGCGACCCTCAGTGTACTGCTGGCTTAGATTTTTGGTAAAGGTGATTCCCCAGAACAAGTATTTTACCTGTCATCTCCTAGTGTTCCAACCTGTGGCTTTGCTTTTCTAAATTTTGGCCAGAAATATGATCTACTTTGGTATAGCCCAACTAAGATTCCCCCCGAAAATGAGCAGCTACTTCTGGAAACACCTTCACTCTCACTTTAATGCTGTCCATAGCCAGGTTGTTTTCAGAATCCACTGACTCTCCCATAGCATGTATCTGCTTATTTATTAAGCATCTCTTGGCTGTTTTATTTGTGTTGCCTGTTTTAATTTCATTCAGAATATTTGGTAGCAATTTTTATTTTGTATTTTGCAGTCTTTTAAAGTTAGCATTTTGGTTCTTTTTTTTGCCTACTTTTCCACTCATATCTTCCCTCTTAGCCACCCCATTTATTTTCTTGCTTGTGCTTCCCGTTTTTAGCCTTGGGAATGCAAATCTTCTTTGACTCTTTCACATTCTTAAGCCTCCATGCTGATTCTATGGATTTTAATTTCCTAGCTTCAAGCAGGGAGTTTCTAAGTTACTTCCTCTTTAAAAAAAATTTGCTTCTTGAAGTTTAGTATCCCAGAGAGTAGGGCTTCTTCATGTGCTTCTCTCCTGCAATGAAGCTGGAATTATTTACATGGTAACCATTTCTCAGGGGTTCAGACATGATTTTTAGCCCTTGACAGGACTATGTCAAATGTTGTTTACATTAGGAGACAGAAAACTGTTCTCTGCACACTCTTCCCGTGCAGCCCTCACTGAACTAACACGCAGTTATTTTGGCACCAGACTTGCTGCCCTCATACTCTTTTTCCTCTTCAGTGCCACTTCAATGTCACTTGAGTTGCTCTTCTCCAGAAGTCAGCACTTCACTGCTGCCGTTATCCTTCCTGAGCCGCGCTGTTTCCATCGCCCGCGGTGTGTCCTGCGGCTCCTCCCGCCGTGCCCCCGCACGGAGCTGCTCCCCCTCCGCAGCCTCACTTGGCCTCCCCGCACAGCTCGAACACACCAAGCATCGTGGTGTACCTCTGATCATCCTCAGCCCCTTCATGCTCACAAAATGCTCGGGTTTTTACCTCTCCATGATACAGCCCAGATCACACATTTTCACACTCCGCTTCCTTGTGCTTGTGCTTTTAATTCCTAACTATAAGATGACCTAGATGAAAATTGTGATCTAGTTAGTTGAAAAACCCTCTGAAGTCTTTTCAGCTCAGCCACAAAAGCACTTCCTGTGGCACTGCACCTCACTTTTCCTTTCCACTCTGCTAGTGTAAAAAGTCCTTAGAATAGAAATTAATTTTAAACTGGGTTTAATACTTCTTTCTACTGTCAAATTGATTTGAGATGTCATTTACATAACTGACAGGTGGATACATAGGGGCTTTTAATTTTTTTTAAGGAACCACTTCATTTTGTTGTCTGAAACATATTTGGAGTTCATTTTAAATGTTCTGTGCACCCAGACATAAAAGGACTGTCCCGATTCCACTGGATATTTTCAAAGCTTACCGGTATACCTTAACATATGCCTTTTATGTTTGCTTATGTGAGGTTTTTTTCAGCTGCAACAGGAATAGTTTAAATTTACTCCTGAGTTGTTAGAAACAAGCAAGAAATTACCACCTGCCTTTCCAAATCAAGGCAGTTATTTAATTTTCTCAATTGCTTTAGTTGTGACGTATGATTGCAGCAGTCCTGGACCAGAATGGCCTGCGTGGACCTTGGGAAACAAGCACACATGTTTTTCAGGACATCTGGCTAAGCCTTCACCTCCTTTTCCATCAGTGCTTGACATTTTGTTGGTCTTCCTCTCTTTGTCCTTATCACACTTTCTTTGCCACAGCTACTTAACTCTTTTGTGATGTTTATGGGATGCTGTTTTCCTGAGAGGTGAGAATCAAGCTCTGCTTTTTCACTGGTCCATTTGAAATCGTGATACAAGACTCACAGGAAACGTGCTAGCTGTGCTGATGGCGACCTGGGAGTCTTGGTGGTCTGACCCTTTGATAGTGACTTTAAAATCCATTTGTTACATTACTAAAGACGTTTTTAGCTGGCCTCACTCAACTGCAAGTGTTAATATTCTGCTCCATCAAATCTTTCAGAAAGCATTAATTGATTCAGCCTCACTGTAAAACTGGTGACAAGGCTCCTTCACAGATGGGGGGGTTTAAATTTGTGGGAGTGTAACCATGACTAACTCAGACAGTAGGTCAGTGTCAGAGGCAGGATCTCTTGCTAAACCAGCCAGACTACAAGAAGATCAAACTTCTATTTTTGTACATAGTATTTTGGGAAACAGCAATAGAGATGAATTTCAGAGCCGCTGTTTACATGTGCATGGATTTCTGCACTTCTCTAAGGTATCAATGGCAAACTTGTGTACTCACCTAGACATGCACACACAGTAGAGATGAAAAGAGCCCTCTCTTTGTGCTCTTTTTTTTTTTTCTGTGTCACTTTAGGGATTGTCTCTGTAGTTATTTCCTTGAGTGTTGTCAGGGATGTGGGATCTGCGTGACGAGTTCAGATGAGGCTGGAGCTTGCCACGTTTGTCCCCTCCGCGCTCCTCTGTCAGGAGGAGGAGCGTTCCACCGGTGCCGTGCGGGGACCGTGCTGGAACTGGTTCTGGGAACTGTTTTATTCGCTTCTCTGTAGTTGGCCTTGCGGAGGGACAGGGGAGGCCCTGCTGCTGGAGGACGAGCAGGAGCCGGTGCAGAACAGCCCAGGGTCGGGGCAGGGCAGCTCCTCCTGCCACCAGCCAGGACAGCCGCTTTTCATGTTTAGGGGCTGCACGGAACACAAATGTGCTCATGCCCCTGTTCTCGCTCTCACTTCACGTCTTTCCTTGAGGGAGGAACAGGACAAATCCTTTGATAACTTATTTCCTGGTTAGAAGCCTTTACCTGCTTTCCTGCAGTGGTTCCCTGCGACTGGGAACGTTTGTAGTTGCAATTCCAGCTGTTTTCCTAAACGGTCTTTAGGGAGGCTAAAAGCAGTGAACCTGGAACAGCAACATTTGACTTCAGCGAGGTCCCACGGGAATCCAGTTATTACTTAACTGGCTTGGGCTGGCAACAGACCTTACACCAGATAACAGATAACCAAAGGCTGCGTGGCATTAACCTTCACAACCAGCTGTCACTGCTCCTGGCACAAGGGTGGGCACTGTGGGACGTGGTTACTGTAATTAATACTGGCTTCCATACCTTTACACACCAACAGTATTTGCAATGTCTGGGTGAAAAATTTCTCAGATTAAATTCTTGAGGGTGATTTTAGCCAGTTAGTGATCATGTGTCATTGTGCTCACCACACCGAGCATAAATCCTGCCTTGTAAACAGCAGGGAGACTAATGAGGTTTGCCCACATTCTGGTATCATTGCAAGGGGGTCCAGCAGAGAAAAATGGAGTTTGGTTAGAAAGTGGAAAAGAAACATGAATTTTAAAGGAAAGGGCCGGGAGGCGGGGTGGGGTGTGTGTGTGAATCCCTGGACTGTATTTATGAATATTTCATTTTTTTAAGGAAAGCTTTTTATTGACAAGACTTTTAGTGCACTCTGCTCATTTAAGGAAATCTCTGTATAGTTAGGGTTTGGGTTTGCCTTAGTCCATGCTTTTAATGCTGCATGTTTGGCAAAAGCTGAGGGCCATGTTTTTAATTTACATACTCTAAGTTATTAGTCTGTTTCTATTTAAAGGTAAATAGAAGAGCTCATTTTTTAGTCAGCCTACATCTCTATACAGAATAGCTCACCAGTCATATATAAAAATGTTAAACCCTCTTAAACATTGGCATTATTTTGCCATACCCTGTAATCAGCTCTTGCAAGAATGCTTCACATCCAATTTTAGTCTTAGCACCACAGTGTACTTTGGGGTGTAAATTTGTCAGGTAGCCAAGCCCAGCAGGATACTTTGACAGTTTAAGCCCAGTTCTCCCCAATCAGCCTTATGAATAATAAAAAGCAGAACGACCTATTCCAGTTTTGTATATGTAAATGCAATGACTTCTCAACAGAAAGAACTGGAGGAGAAATCAGAGCTGAACTCTGAGGAAAGGAAATCTAACTAAAGGTTTCTTGTCTCTAGAAGAATATTCTAAACAAATAAATCAGTATTTCCCAAGACTTTTTATTGAAAAGAATTTCCAGTCTGAGAGATTTCACTGCAGCATTGAACTGGAAGTGTTGGGTTCCTTTGCATCTTCTTGAAGAGCAAAAAGGGTTTATAAATCAGACTTCTGGGAATTGTTATCTCACAGCTTCTTCTAACAAACACAACAATTTGTTTTAAAGGCTTTCACCAAAGATGTCATAAGTGGTAATCCCTATGTTGTAAGTGGGTACTTAATGTGATTTAACTTAATGCTGATGATGCAAAGCTATTCTCCCCCAAAGCCCATTAAGAACATCCAATTTTCTGGTAGACTAACACTCCTGCTTACTGTCCTAGAGATAAGTGACTGTTTAACCAAGACAATAAGGAATAGTTTCAAACCAAGGCTGCAAAACTGAGCGGCCACAAAACTATTCTTTGTGGAAGTTTAGACTTTGAATGTAAATGTCATAAGATGGATTTTTTTCTTTTTAGGACTTGTTTGAATTTCTGTATGTAGAGATATACATATGCAGGCACTTTGAACCACCTTAGTGAGTGTACTGGTGAATGTCATTATTTATAATATTAATAAATGTGGTCCAGATAGAAAAAGGCCAGTTCAAGCAATTTATGTAAATGAGGTAAAGAACTGATAAATGCTGAGTTTTATTTCATGTTGCCTTCAAGTGTAGATAATTCTAACAGTTTATCCAAGATAATGTTTCTCACACCATGTGCTTATTTGTTTGACTTTCTGTGGATTTTGTATGTGTAGAACGACACAAAAGGAAATGTCACTGGCATCATTTAGCAAAACATGCCAACAAGAATATTCAACAACGTTCAGGATGTAAAGTAGAAGTGAAGGCAGACTTTTCAGGAGCTTAGGGCTGCTCACTTGGGTCTAATATAGAGTTAGCACTTTGCAGGTCAGTGGCTCTGCTATTTGTCTCTGACCTAACAGATCTGGAGTTCTTCACATCAAAACCAAGTCTTGCTGAGCCGAGATCAAACGTGTTAAGGTAAGGATCTTGCCAGTGATTTATCGTGCCAGGGAGGGTGATCAGGCCATAAGGGGCCACTGCAAATGAAGCTGACATTCCAGCAAGTTCTCATGTGTGGTTATAAGGTAATTTTCTCAGGCAGAGCTTCTAAGTCAAAAGAAATGTGCCCATTTTACTTTTCCGTGTTGCCAATAATGTCTGAAATCCTAGTAGGAATACTTATTTAGGCAGCACAGCTAAATTCTAAGTCAAAACTTGCTCCTGGTGATGAACATTTAAAAGGGCAGTTACCTCCCAGTGAGGATCTGCTCGATTCCTTGGAATGGCAGAGCACATTTCCATGTACAGACTGTTTTCTGTCACACACAAGGAGCACACAAGACTTGCGATGCACAAACAATGCAAAACACCCGAGAACGACACGGACTGATACTGGTATTGTTTGTACAAACCCCTCCTCTTTCCCACAATTTCAAGTGAGTGTGTGTGGAAGGGTTTGCAGGATCAAGTTCTTAACAGCCACAACTTCATTAAAGTCCAGTGACAGCTCAATCATTGATTCTGCAAACAATTACTCCCTACCCTTCACTCTCGTTTTAGTGGCTTTTTAGAAATCCTTCATCATTTCATTTTTTCAGGTGCAGTGACACAAAGGATCATACTCCATAAAAAACACTGCCATCCTTACTCTCATCATCCAGCGATGGCTTTTCTTTTTTATTAGTGAAAATGTAGAGCAGACTTTATTTTTTAGCCATCTGATTTCACAAGCAGTGTTTTCTGATGCAGTTGAGAAAGAAAGTAAATGTTCTTCTCCAGCAATTAAAGAGCTCCACGGGTGAAAGGATAAGTAAAGCTTGGGAGCTTACTTTCTTAGGAATACATGAAATATTACCTGAGCTATGTTATTGCTCCTGTATTGTGCTACTCACAGCAGATAAAGTCTTCATTAACTGAAAAAAGGTAAAAATTACTTAGAGGAAAGCTTTTATGTGCTGTAGGCAAAGTTTCTTCCCACAGGTTTAATAAGGCAGCCAAAAGGAGTAAAATGTTAGTGGTGGGTATAGCTCAACAGACAATGAATCTGAAGTTTCTTCTCTTTAGATTAATTTTCTTGAACAACCAGGCACAAAATAATCCCTTTAATGAGACTGAATTGAAATAACGGATGCTGGATCAGCATGTGGCACAGTGAGAAACTAAAATAGAAAAGGGTATCATCACAGTTTGGCAGCCTGGGTTTTGTGCAGGAAAGACTTGAGGGGGAGAAGGAGAGTAAGCACACTACTGCATGTTGCTAAGACTTATTTAATCTTCTTAACTAATTACTCACACTTCCTAATTCAAAATCATACAAACAAAAACGTTTAGATAAGCCGGGAGTTTTTTCAAATGGGTGCCCCCTACAGCTTAGAAAACAAACATGACAGGTTTTCCCTGTGTGATGTGCTGCCATTTGCAGAAGAACAGACCCAGCTCCCAGAAAGACAGAAGACTAATTAAGACAGGAAGACAGCCAGGTCAAACATTTGGTGTGAGGGATTTGGGACATAGGGGAGAAAAAATCATGTTACATTCCACTTTCACAGCAGACT
Source organism: Hafferia zeledoni (assembly GCA_035583235.1). Lineage (NCBI taxonomy): Eukaryota > Metazoa > Chordata > Aves > Passeriformes > Thamnophilidae > Hafferia > Hafferia zeledoni. The sequence goes on along the minus strand of JAWWEV010000018.1, from coordinate 14,194,364 downwards.
GACAGGAGGCTTCAAGCCCTTTCTCCGATTCCATTTGCTGCTCAGAGCCCCTGGACTCCTCCAGGTTCTCCTCCCATCACACCCCTTTCCTACTGTGCCACTCTCCAAACCCCTTCCATCTGTGAGCTGGCCCAGCAGGGGCCTTGCCACATCTACCTTTGAGCACCTAAACACGTCCAGGTGAGTGTGCCAGGGCAGCAGCACCTGCAGACAGGGCAGTGACTGCCTGAGGCAGCGAGGCCTGCCCCAGGGCAGGGCTTTGCCCTCTTCTGCACCCACTGGGATTGAAGAGACACTGGCATTAGTGCTACATGATGTACATCCTCCTCCAGTTTATGTCTGCCATGCTGTAGTCTGACTCCATCTACACAGGCTGAAATGTCACTGGGACCTTGATATATTCACCCATTTTAAATACTTGGCCTCTGATCCAAAGTCCACTGATGTCAAGGACTGTTCTCAATTCCAGTAGGGTTGGCTCAGGCCTTGCTATTTGGAAGTTACATCCAGAAAAGTTAGAGACACCCTGGTCTGCTCATCAGACTTTGGCATGGGACTCGAGTCATGTAAACACAATTGTGCTGCAGTTTGATGTACTGGTTTGCTGGCAGCAAAACCAGAGCAGCCTCATCCACTTCTTGTGCATTTTATTTCCAATTTGACTTTTTTGATCCTCCTGCTCTAAGTATGTTTGTAAATGTTTAAAATTCTCCAACCCTCTTGGTACACTCTGAAGTTTGGACTTTAGATTTCCTGAGTGAAATTTTAAGTTTGGGTTTATGAAGGAAAGTCCCATTTATGGTACACCATGGCCCAAAGCCATGACATCATCTTTCAGGCTCTGAGGTCCAAATGAGATTTTAAAAAAGGGCAAACATCCCAAAGCACACAAGAGCTTTGAAAAAGAGCTCTTCTTCCTTTTCTAAATTTTTCTTTTTGTACAGTCTGGGGAATGTGAGTAAGGAGAGGGAAGGCTCTAGGACAACCCAGTGGCCAAAGAGGAAAAACAAAATCAACATGTTTTCTTTGCTCTTGCAGACCTCACAGACTCTAGAGCATGTGTCAAGTGAAACAGCTTTGTCTCCCAGTACATACACCCCTCTGAAGGCTGTTGCCACGGATTCCTTTTCCTCAAGCCTGATTCAGCTCCCACTGAAACCAGCTGGATTCTTCCTTTTGTTCTCCTCTGGGTGGGTTTGGCCCTCTCGTGGCTGAAAATCAGCCATGCCCATGGGATCTTGCTTGCCAGAATTAAATGTGGCTCAAAGCTGTTACTCATGTGCAGTTCACTGTTACTCTTCATCCGCAGTCCAAAGGCATCTCATTACAGGAACCCAAATCTGAGTGACTTCTGAGAGCTCACACTGCTCTGAATGACACAGTAACCACTTGTGCTTGTGTGCTCAGCCAGCCTGCCCTGGCTCCTGCAGGTGTCCCCATGGAAAGCCATGCAGCCATTGGCACTGCCCAAGGGGGCTCATTCCCAGGTTGGCCTCAGAATCTGCACTGGGAATGTTTGGGGATGTTGGCCTCCAAGCCCATCACTCATGGTTTGTGAGCTGCCAGCAAGGAGCAGTGACTCTTGCTGCTCACCCAAACAATCCTCCTAAAAATAACACAAAATGGCCCTGCTGATGCATTGCTGGGGTTGGCTCTTGCTTTCCTGGTGCCTTCTTACAAACCAGGTTTTCCCTGATCCCGTAGCCAGCTGTTGGTTTCCAGTCACTCCCAGGAGTGCCTCACAACTCTCTCTGGCTAGAATGTGACAGATTTGCTGTATCAAGACAGCCATAAAAGTCAAGGAAAACAAGGCTTGTGAAAATAAACAAGCTGCACCTCTGATTGGCAATCCCATCTAACTCATTCCCTTACAATTGTACTAATCGTTAGGACTCCTGAAATGTTTCCCAAGGAGAGGAAATGAAGTTGCCGAGATGGGAAAGGATATGAGATTTCCTGAGCAGACTGAGGCACAGGTGCCCGGTCTCTGGGATGTTAGGCAGTATTTACCAAGGGAAATGCTGCTGCTGGATTTTTTGCATGCCTCTCAAATTGTTGTATGTCCCCCCTCAAAAGCCAAAGTGCCATTGTGTATTTGTTAGTGCCTCCAGCTCTGAGAAGATGCTGAGGGCTGAACAGCTGTGATTCTTTTATAAAGCACTTTGGCATCTGATGCCCCCTCCCCCATCCCCACAGACTTAACGTCAAAGGCTCTCTCAGGAAAATCCACATATGAAAAAAAGATCTTTGATGGAATGAAACTATAACCAGCTACTAAATCAATTGAGTTAGGAAATTCCCATTCCTTCCTCCATTCATCCAGAACCAAATCTCCTGTGGGAAGCCATTATTATTTGGATGTTAAAATCCTCTTCCTGTACCGAAAAACATTTCTGGAGCTGCAACAGCACAAAAAACTTGTTTATTAAATCCATGGGAAAATAATTCCACCTCCAAAGAGCTGAATGCAAGGCCACTGTCTGTCCACTGGCTGAAGTCCTTAGTTAAACAGCTGGGCAGCCTGAGGAAAATGTCTGATGACATCATCACTAAGCAATATCGAATTAAGAATGTAGATCATCATTTCACTCACACATCATTTGAGAACATTTTCAAGAAAGGAAATGAAAAGTTACATTGTTGCCACCTGTGTTGATTACTCTTATGAATTAAGAGATCCCAAATTACTCTTTTTTTGGTGTATGTTTTAAGGAAAGACAACGCGCACACACACACACACACACAAAAAAAAGATGCAGTGAACATGCAGGAATTCCCAGTGAATGTAAAAATCAGCTCCACTCCCCAAATCCAGGGCTAGCCCTGGCTGAACAGCAGAGGCAATCTGGAGTGCCATGAAACCAAAGCTCCTTCAACTTGGAGCTGCAAGTTCTGTGCTACATTTTAATTAATTCTATTTAAAGAAAGTTGTTTTGTACTTCCTCAGTGATGAAAACTCAAAATTCTGTCCGTTTTTTCCCTAGTCTAAATTTTGCTACTACTGCACTGCAGATTAGAATGTCCAGCCTGGGTTTGTACACATCCCTTCCTCTTTGAATACTTCCCATTCCAATTACCTGAGTGGTTTGAAATGAACATTAAGTTGCTAATTATTAGTAAGCCAAGTGGGACAGATGACTACTTAAACAAGATATTGTAGCTGTTTATTTGCAAAGCTTAATTTGCTTTAGTTCTGCGAAAAACATTTACTCTTGACTTGATTTCAAAACTGAAGAGCAACCAAAATGCTCTTGAGCTCAGTGTGTAATGCTAGTGAAAGGCAGGGCCTGTGCAAAATGCAATATACCTCTTCCTTCCAGCAGCATCTCAGCAGTCTCAGAGTAACTTGGCATTTTTACGTGATAGCTTTGAATTTTGCTTTTCCTTTGTACACTTTTTGGTATGATATGGTATCCCAAAGGCCCTGAGTGCTCACGTGGCCTGTAGGATGGGTCAGATTGCTTTCTTCATTAGTGCTGTGAGCCTTGGTCAGCAGTGGCCACATGCAATTAGCCCCAGGCAGAGTTTGAACCCAGAGAAGACATGGTGGGACCATTATCTTGCAAAGTTCTATCAAAAGATCTATGGGAACATGTGTGTGTGAGCAAGAGGTTATTGTCTGGACCAGGAGGATGTGATTGTTGTTTTTAGGAAAATCCCATCCCCTCTCCACCTTTCATTTGGAAAAGAACAGAAATTTCCAAGAGATCTTTATGATGAGCTCTCAGGAAGATGATGGCACTCCACAAGGGCATGTTCACAGGGGCATCCAGGAGCTTCCAACCACACCTGTTACACTGTAAGGCCTGTGTGAAATACCCCCAGCTCATACACACACGACCTCACCCACCCCTGCCTCACCTGCTGCTGGGTCTGCACATTCCTGAGGCATCACAGGGGAATAAACGTGTTTAGTTTCCTCCCTAAAGTCCTGTACGCCAACTACAGCCAAACTGCTCCCTTACAAGAGGCCCTGACTGTTCTGCCAGTTGGATTTGTTCTTGGCCAATTCACTGCACTGACAGGGACACCTCAGGAAAGCAGGAAAATTTGCCTTTTATTTTCCTGCTCTGACATTGCTGCAGTTACTGGCTCTGCTGAGAGTAAATGGCAAACAAAATGTTTGTGTGTTCCAAGATTTTTCAAATGCTCCCCTCTTCCCTCTCCATTTTGGCACAGTGCTATTGATAGCACCCACCAGGCCAGATTATTTAACTACCACAATACCACATAGCAAATGCATGACATACTCTACACTTTTTCTTTTCCTTACTGCATATCACAAAAGGTAACACTAGGACTCAAACAAAAACAAATTACCTCAGTAACTCCTGGAAAACTCAAGTGGTTAATCAGTTACCTTTTATTTACATATATATGCTTAATGCTGAATTAAGTTGTTAAAACCAAAGGCTGATTTATAGCCCCAGTCAGCCTTAATTAACATTGATTCCAGGGGAATAGTAAATGTGAATAGCCTTCACAATTGAGGTTGAACAATGAACTCACTGGGTGTTGTCCAATTTGTAGCATGATTTACATGGAAGCAAGCCCTTCTTTTTCTAGGGTTACCCCTTTTTAATCTGGTGTTTAGGATGGGTTATATATAATCTATAGATAGGAACATTTGCTGTCAAATATTCTCCCTGATTTAGAGTTAGCCTTCACCATGGTCACTATAAATAAGGCAGAAAAAAACCCAATTTGAGGCTTTGCAGGAATTCCTTGTTCTTGCAATGTGTCATCGCTTCTCCATTTCATGGCATTTTTACGAAGTGGCCATAATGAAAGTCAGATTAAATGTACAGGATATATACGTTTAATCAACAGCCATTGGAGTCAGTAGTGCTGGAAGAGTTATAAAAGCCCCAGTGAATGCAAATTTATTGCAAAAGAATCTGCGTCTTAGTGGTAGGAATATCTGCTGAATGGTACTACCTGACACAGAACACCTAAAACTTTCAAAAGTGAATTATTTAAGTGCAAGGTTCTGCTTGTAAAGCCGCCAGCTGCTGGATTTCAAGACTTGAAACTGTTCCAAAACATGGGACTAGGTACTTTATTTGTGCACTAGAGTAAATACTCTGATTTTACTGCCAATTTAAATGTGCTCAGTTTACAGTAATGAGCTTGTATAGGCAATACCTTGTTTATAGAAAGTGGAACAGGAAGAAACTAACATTAACCATTAACAGTAGCAATTTCTCTTGCCTTCAGCTCTAACTTTATGCCAAATAGATCCTTCCCACGTCCCATCTGAAATATTTACTATTCCTGTTCTTTTTCTAAATCTCTGGGATAAATGGAGCATTCAATAAAATAATACACCTTTTCCTTCCAGTCAGCTTGAATTGCAACACTCTTTTGTAATTCCAAGGCACTATTTCTCATTCCTATTTTAAAAACAAATATGTGTCCTGTGTACTAGCAAACTTGATGATAGGTGTTAATCCCAGCAGAATGGAGTTAACATTTTTTAATCCTTTTAAAAAAGAACAGACCACTTCTGGAAGGGAAGTACTGAACTGTGGTTGCCAAGATTTCCCATGTCCTTGTACTCAACGTAACTGTTTTATTCTTTCAATACAGCTCACACGAGAAGCCTATGTGTTTATGTACATACTGTCACCTTAAACAAACATGCTTACATCTCCTCTGGCCATCTGCTCCTGAAGATCCAAGCTTTTTTCCCTTCCCCTCCCTCCTCAGCACCCCCCACACACGCTGGGTGCAGAGTTAACGCTGGGGAGTTAACTCAGTGGAAAGCATGACAGCAAAATCCTCCCTCCACACAGGTCACAGATCTGAGATTATTTTTTTCACTTCCAGTCTAAAGAGTGACAATAATACACCAGAGGATTTTGGCATATGGTGTTAGTCACTAGAGGTAATACTGGAGGTTCTTTCACTATCTTATTTTAGGTGGGTTAGCTCCAAAATAGCCTAACAGGGACCGGTACTTGGGTTTGCCAATAATCACCGAGCAGGAAGACACCAGCACAGTGTGAGGAGCTTGAAGTGCAGGGACATGAACAGGTTCAGGATAAATACAGTGTGCAAAGAAAGCAATGGTAGTGGTGTGGTAGGTCCTGGGTTCAGCAACCTCTGAGAACCTAAACAAATGAGGGGGGGAAGTAAAAAGCAACAGGCTCTGGAATGGATGGAAGGGCACACAGCAAAGTGGTTGAATCTTGAGGCACAGGGAAGATGAGGAAACACAATAATGGCAAAGACATCCATAACAGCAAAGGCACACATAGTTGTTGGTTTCTGTGCACAGTTGTTCTGTCTCCAGAGTGTTTTCCAGGCAGGCACGGGTTCCCCCCACACATGTCCTCAGTCAGCTGGACATGAGTTGGCTCTGTACCAGAACCTGTGTCACTGCGGTTAGTGTGGCCCCAAGTCTGAGCCCTGTCGAGAAGAGATCAGCTACAGCACTTCCCTTTGGCTCGGAGGAGAGGGACAGCAAGCTCGTGTGTGGTACATGAAAACTACAGATGTATCTGTGCCTTCATGTGCAAAAAGATGGGCCAGTTTCTACCACCAGGGTATCTGACTGGGACTGAGACTCCCCAGTCCTTCAAGGGTTTCCTGTCTCTATAAACACAGCCCTGCATGCCACAAAAAGGGTGGTGAGCATTCCTTCGTTTTAGGTGTGAACTCCTGTCCCCAGTGAACTCAGGGGTAAAATTCCCGTTTATTTCAGTGAGGCTGGAACGTTGTATTTCATGGAATACAATGAAAGCACATTAATAGCTGAACTCCAAGGAATCTCTATGGACATTTTGAACACTTTTGTTCTTAGAAAGATTTAAAAGACGGGAAGTGTCTAATACCTAGAAAGACTTTCACTCAGTCATTTTCCTGGAGTGATTTGTTTCACATTTGTTAATAAATAATTGCATCCTGTTCTTGAAAGTAATTCAGTAGAAAATAACTGACATGTATACAGCTACCAGTAAAAATCTACTTTAAATAAACTCATTTGTCATTACCTTTCTCAAGACAGCTGTTGTCAGCACCATTACCATTCAAATTTGTTTTGCAGTGACAATTAAAATGATATCAACACTGAGAGAATGTAACAATTTCCATTGTTCCAAGCAGATAAGCAAGTTAGTTCTGTGCTGCAAGCCATCACTGTAGCCATAATTATCTGACTGTGTATTGAAGAACTGCGATGTTTGAGATTATTCAGCCTTGACTGGGTTGTATCAGTGACCAAATGTTTACTTACTGAACTGAATGATTACTCCAAATCCCTGTCTTGTCTCCAGCAGTTTCAAGGCTTTTTGTCTGATACAGGTACTTCTTTTTTTAGTTTATCTGTTACAGTTTTTGAATCAAATTTGAATGTCACCAAGTTATTTGGAAGTTGATGTTGCTTCTATAGTGACACTGCTACAGAATACAGAAAGACATTGGGGCTGACCTCAGCCTGAACTCCTGAAAACTCTAATTTTCACAGGCATAAATAAGTTTCAGCTCTTTTGTATTAGACTCTGCAGTCTTTCCCAGGAGTTTGTTGTTACATATATTACTGTTTGTTCATGCAGGAGGCCTGATTAATTTTCTTCCTTTTCTAGATTTTCATCAATAATGAGTGGCAGAATTCTGAAAGTGGGAGAATATTCCCAGTATATAACCCAGCAACAGGAGAGCAGATCTGTGAGATTCAGGAAGCTGACAAGGTAATGCATCCCATGAATGGGTATCTGTATAAATGGATCAAATAATAGATAATAGAAATGTATAAATAAATCAAAGCAAGCAGTCCAGAAGAGCTAACACTGTTGGACAGTTCTTTTATTAATCATAGTTCCAAAACTATGATTAATGTGGATTCTGTGGCTGGGGTTGTACAACAGCAAACCTCATAAGCCTAGTTATGTTATTTACCTCTGTGCCTTCAGTTTTTTTCTTCCTTCTTCACAGGTGGATACAGACAAAGCCGTGAGGGCAGCCCGGCTTGCCTTCTCCCTGGGGTCTGTCTGGAGGAGGATGGATGCGTCGGAAAGGGGCCACCTCTTGGACAAGCTGGCAGACTTGGTGGAAAGAGACAGGGCAATTCTTGCCGTAAGTGGCACATGAAAACCAACATTCAGATCATTTGTCAGTTTTACATTCTGAGAACAAATGAGTTCATGAATGTGTTGGTACAAATTGCATTTGAAAGCCACACTCAACTCCATGGCTAAGCTGGCTGCTGTCTGCTCAGGCCCTGATGCAAAGCTCAGAAAAGCCAACAAGAGCCTTCCAGTGGGCTCAGCTGAGCTTTAAACTGGACACCACACAACTGCTTGGGTGTGCACACACGTCTGTGCCTGGCACACGTGCTCGTAACGTTTGTGGAATAACCCCCCAGCTCAGCGATGGGGCAGACGGTCCCGCACCTCGGCCGGGGCCAGGGAGCCTGGGCACGGCTCCACGGTGCGGGATGGAGCCACCCAACCGCTGGCATTGTTAATGGCGTTTTCCGCATGTCAACCGCTCTCAACTAAGCCGGAGAACATCTTAATTCCAGCTTTGTCAACACTTAAATCATCTTACCACCGGCGCTTACTGTAAAATCGCCACGGGGAAAAGGAAGTGCACAGCAAATCAAGTTTACTCTGCCTGTCATTTGATTTTTATTTCTAGAGCCAAGTTCTTTACTGAATTGCACTGCAGGCAACACCATTAATTGCTCTTGGGGATACAAGTCAGTGCAGAATTAGGTCTCCATTCTTCTCTATAGAAACTCGTTTGATGGTTGGTGTGTTACACATGGGCGTCCTTTGCCCATTCTTAACTACTTCTATTAGACAGCTATTGAGAATGAGTTAAGCTACTCAACATCTTAGGCTATTTTATTGGATTCTTTTTGCTAAATGATCTTAGGAACCCCTAAGAGGATAGCTTATAAGATACTTTTAAAAATAGGAATATTAACTTAAAAATAAGGGCATTAGCTTGTTAATTTATGAGCTTCCCTAGAGGAGAGTTTGTTTATTTGATGGCAATAAATAAACTGGCTGTACAGTATAGATATCTCAGACCTCAGCAGGAGTCTTGGCAGCCATACAGAGAAATTTTTATATTCACATCAATTATATAAAGAGGGATATGTCCATTCTTCTCTTTATGGATTCAGATCATTAATATGGGGTTACAAGGAGCCCCTTCTCAGCTGTTATCATTAACATAACAGAACCTAGTTTGACAGGCATTTTCATCTTGGCTCCTGATTAAAGCAATTCAGCATTTATAGATCCGGACCAAACACAGTGGCTATTAGGTTCAAAATACACAAAGGCACATGTACATGCATGTGGATACACACATAAACCCACAAGAGAGACAGATAAGCAAACACACATAAACACACACATGTTCTTAAAATCACAGCCATTCCAGAGTACTCCAGAAGAAACCACATTGTTTTTAAGGAAAATCCTTTTTGTTCACATTTGCAAGAAGTAACAAAGGGGATTGTATAACTGTTCTGAACCTTCTGGGTTAAAACTATGCCAAGGCATAATTGGTTGGTCTTCATTAAAATCTTTGTCATAACTGAAGAGCTGTTAAGATGCTGAATGCTTAAGCACCATTGCCCCAAAATGTTACTGTGTTTATATCTCTTAACTTTTCTTGTCCTGCAGACTATGGAATCACTGAACAGTGGCAAACCCTTCCTGCAAGCTTTCTATGTCGATCTCCAGGGAGTCATAAAAACCCTGAGGTATTATGCTGGTTGGGCAGACAAAATCCATGGAATGACCATTCCTGTAGGTAAGGGCAATTAAAGCACCTAAACCTTCTCATGGCCAAATGACTTAATAGATTACAGCTTCATGCAAGGGAGAAGGGAACCTTGTTCTGGTCTTACAGCGAGTGGTGTGTTGCTGAAGCAAATGTTTGGAAGTCAGATCTGAAGAGTGCTTAGTTTCTCTTGCATGTGCCCATCTGGGAGGCAGCTCAGTACCCACATTTAAATATTGACACACACATAAAAATGGATGTAGTATAAGCCTGACAAATACCTTGGAACTCACAAAAGTAGTGTTAGCTGCCTGTTAAAGAAACAGTATGCATATATATATATATATTCCTTGTTTATATATGTCTTCTTACTGCTTATGCAAATAATTTTACTTGGGACTAACATTGGATCTAAATTAATTTAGACTTTGAGAGAGTACTGTTACTATAGAGAAGTACATACATATCAGAAATATTTTGTTATATATGCTTCAAATTATTCAGTGGGATGAGTTTTATACTGTACGTATCAGAGAAATCTTTATGAGTGCTAGGAAATTCTTATACTCTTGGTTTTTTTCTAAAGAGATAAGAAAAAATTCTTACCATTATTTTTATTTAATGAGTCTCTTCCCCCTGCCCCTTCCTCCCAGCTGTTTAACAAATACAAGCTGCATTTTCCGATGCAAACATACTCATTTGTAGTCTGGACTAGATGTCCCAAGTGCTACAATTGTGCAACATGGCAAAACAGCAAAGAATTATTTTATGTAGGTGCAGTCATTAAGATAAATGTACTCATCTTTCACCTGCATAGAATAGATCTTTGGAAGAACATTAGGGAAAACGAACATTCATTCTGTGGATTCCTTTTGGCTTCATGGTGCACACAGTTCATGGCACAGGCATGTTGGGCACACTCCCAGGGGAAGGATTTTGCTGCTGCCCGTGGATTTCCCCAGTGTTACACTGTGTAACACGATGTCTGCAGTGCATCCACTGGCCTCAGTACAGCAAAGCACCAAACTATCGAAGCTGGGCAAGGAGGTAAATTGAAAATGTGCCCCTAGATTTTCAGAAAGAAATCAGATCATGTAACTCCTGCTGCAGCATTACTCATTGTGGTGTTTTACCTTACTAAAATTGCAGTGTGCACTGGCTGGTGTTTGTCATGACCAGTTTATTTTTACCATAGAAAATGACAATATTAATATTTCAGGTGTAGCCTCTTCTGCAAGGACTCAAAGATTTCCACAGTCATTTAGGCTGAGATTCGTAAATCCCGTTTTTGCTGCTTGCACTTCACATTTAATCATATAAAAGTGCAGAACACACCATAAATTCATCCATTCAGCAAATTTCCTGTCCCCTAATCTCTTTCTCCCTGGTCAGTGAATGACTCCTTCTCATTCCTTAGCCCTGCACGTACACAGAAATTAGGTCAGTCACCAAAAGCCATTGCCAGGTTAAGGAGAATAAATATTGTTTGCTTATTCGTGTTCTCAATTCCTGTCCAGGATAAAAACTGAGGGTTTTTTTCAGTGAGGAAGGCTACGCTGGGCAAAAGGAGGGCAATTTTCAGCGTGCCTTCCTCAATGCAAACTCTGTGCTAACACAGTCATCAGTAGTGTAGAGTCATGAGTCCATTCACAGATTTTCAGGATATCAATTACTTCTTCCTCTTGCTTTAACACTCCTCCTTATTCCTCCAGTTTCACACTATAAATTTGTCATTCTCATAACGCTATTTTAGAGCAAAGCCAGTGCTCTCTAAGTTCACTTACCATCAGCTCATCAAAGGTAAACAAACAAGACAACAAAACCAAAATGAAAACACCATTAAATCTCCTTTTTCTTTTCTGTGTGCTAATAAATCTGAAACCTCCCAGTGTTTCATCTGTTTCTGATGAGGTTTCCTTTTCCTCTAAAATAAAAATAGGCAAGTGATAGACAAGTGGAAGAAGAACAGTGCATTTTACAGTCACATTCCTTTTGGTCCCAGAGCTACAAAACCTTCAGACTGCCCTTTGCTTGGTCCCATGCATAAAGCCTTGATGATTTAAATTAAAACAGAATGAGGCTACACTAGAAACTGTTACACTAATAAACTGAATGCAAGCAGAAATGTATCTTTAAATCAATATATTATGTGACACAGTTTAAAGCACCAACTCAGCTCTCCTCCTGTTTGCTGTGTCCTGCTATATGAGGCATGGGACTGTATTATGGTTGTTATGCAAATAAAATATCTGGGATGGAGATTCCTGATGGAAATCTGAGCAAACACATCTGTGGAAGATATTGCTGTCCCAAAGTGAGACCTCTGGATAAATGGGGCTTGCTTTCTGATTAAAAAATTAAAGTCTTTGGGCCAGGTGCTTAACAGCTGCAAATTGATCTTGCTCTATTAATATCAGTGAGGACTGAAGAATGTCAGTTTACATCAGCTGAGAATATTAAAAAAACCCTTTTAACACAAGATTTTGGATCGGATGTGGGATCAGTGTCAGATCCCTCTGAGGCAACGTTCTTCTGGAGGCCAGTTGTAAAGGATAAGAGTAACAACCATCAGCCATAGCATCTTAGACAAAGTGTCATTAGCATGACTTATATAAACTAATCTTAAAACTCTAAAACATTTTGAAAGTTTCCTATATAATTTCTAAGCACAAGGGAGCTTTCTATGCTCACTGTTTAGAATAAGGGATTCACTTAATTCTTGAGTTATTTTGCCATGGTAACAGTTTGTTTCACACTCTGGACTCTTAGATCCATCTTTGGCCTGTCCAGAGACATCTGAGGCTTCCAAGTAACTTCAAGTCACGTATGTTCCCAAAGATATTGTTAGAAAGCAGCCTCAAAAATCCCATCTTGACAGTAAGTCTGTGGGTGATGAACTTTGGAAGTAGGTGTCAAAAAGGGCAGCTGTCTGGAGTCTGGTGGAAGACAGCAGGGAGAGCAGCTCTGCATGGGAGGTACTGCTCTGTGCAGAGAACGGTCTGCCTACGTTGGGTAGAATTAATCACCATTTGTCTGAGTTGGCAAGAGGTTCAGGTTATCTATAACTTTGTGTTCTGAAGCACGCAGACAAGTGGCAATGATTATGCAGTGACAATCTAAAGTCAGACAGTGCTAACGTAACTGTGTCACTGTTATGTTGCCACCATCCTTCTGGCTGAGAACCCACCTCTCACTACTACCCAGTACAAGCTGGTATTTTTAGCTGACTCCTCTGTATGCCTCTTGAGCACTTAGACAGTTTTTCTTGTATGTACTTCTCTGTATTTTGACTTCACTTCTATCTGGGCTGATGAATCTTCCCATGGTCTGTGAACCACTGTTAGCATCTGGGAAAGATGAGCTGGAAAACCAAACTGGTCATCTCAGTTTGTGACATAAATATTCTCATCCCCACTGGGAAGTTAATCTGGAGATCTAAACGGTACAACAACATTTCATCGACGCAGAGCAAACCAACTAATTTTTTCCTACCTTTTCCTGATGTGACCCTCTTTTCTCTCTTTCTCTCCCTCCTTTACTTCCTCTATTCTGTCCCTTGTCTTGATTGCAGATTATTGTTACCTTTCTCATAATTATTCTGTATCTGGCCCCCAGCTGATGCATTAGCTCAGGTTTCTACTGAGCAAATCCTGTAAAGTAGATGGATAGAAATAGGCAGACCTGAAAATAAGTGATTTCTAATCAAATTCAAGTTGAAGTCTTTTCTTAAACCCAAGAACTTTATGGATTAACTTGTTTATTGTTACCAGATGTATGGCAGAGGACATTGCAGCAGGTTCCCAAAATGTAGTCTCCATTGTGAAGTTAGATCCTTCCCCAGTATTGAACTAGGGCAGCTCTCAGCTGAATGGGGCAGAATCTGTGGCTGCCTGACTTCACACCCTGGGAGGGAAAGCACAGACAGGGCTCTGCCTTGGACAGAACAAAGGGAGCAAAAGCCCTGTAATCTCTCCTCCTCCTCTTACTCCCTTCCGCTGTCTGACCCTTTCTTACCCTGGTAAATCATCTCTGGCCATTAAGCCTAGGTAACCTTCTCATCATTCTCACATACTTACTTGAAATTATTTTCCTAAGTTAAGAGATTGGAGTTTTTCTAGATGGCCAAGCACTACAAGGCAAGGTGCACATTCAGCCCTGAGCCTTCAGCATAGCCCTTCCCTCAGCTATACCCTCAGTGAAAAACATTTGACCTAAATTCAGTGATAGTCTGAGCCTGGGCTAGTTTGTACAGCCACAAGACTCAAAAGAGCTGTGGATCTACTTTGCACAGGTGCAGGCCAAGCCCACTAAGAAAGCTACTGGTTAGACAGTACCTTAAGGGATACCTTAATGAGTCCACACACAACAGCAGGTTGTTTTCTGGCTCTTTGTCAATTGGGAAGAAACCTACCTGATATCTCAGCATGTGTAGCCTCAGCATGTGCTCCCAGACGACAGGCAAGTGCTGGAGCAGCAACTCCCATGCAGTTTGTGAAGGAGCAGGAACTTCCCTCAGTCCCCAGGACAGTCACTTATCCCAGCCATGCCCAATGGGCTGCACAGACCACAGACCTGAGCCCAAATCACAGATCTGGTTATCCTGTGACCTGACTCAGCCTGCCCTGAGCTCAACAGTGCTCGAGTTAAGGATTGCAGACCTCACCCAGCACTCATTTTAACCAGGTTATACCTCTCACCCCTGGAGGGTTTTTTGCCATTTTTGTTCATTAGGACCTTAATTACTAGATTAGGGAGTTAATTCATTCCCTTCAGCCTCGTACCATCCACACCTGCCATTTGTGACTATGCAGTCTACTTTTCATGAGTCTTTGTTGTTAGAACCTTAGTCCATATTCTTATTTCTGTCAAAAGTTCATCAAGAAAAGCCTATAATTTCCAAATTTCCAGTGACTAGGTCCCTTCATATATTTATTCACCTCTACCTTGCCCAACAGGTTTGTGAAAACTTCTTATTGTCTGTCTTGTTTTCTAGCTGCTTATAACTTTATCCTGTCACCTTGAATTGCCTGCCCAGCTCGAGGCTATTTCTGACACAGGCCTTGTACAAGTTAGCTGTAAAAGCTGTGTGATGACCCCTGTATTCTCAGCAGTGTTGTCTTCAGCAGCACATGATGATGCTCAGTAACACAAGTCAGAAATGTGCCCTCTTCTTGCCACATCTACAGGTTGTGGCATATCATTCTATGTAACTGCCTGTGTTCTCAGTGGCAGATGAGTCAGGTGTATGTCACCCTATTGCCCCACACCTGGGTGTATACACACCTTTCTATTGCTGTGTCCCAGTCATGCCTTTCAGGAAATTGCCTTCGTGACTCTTCCTTCACTTCCTTCACCCACAGATCAGCTGAGGCCATTAAGTGGCTTCCATGCCACTGCAATTTTTGTGCAGTGCAGCTTGTCCTCTTTCCCAAGGAACAAAGCAGGTTCCTTTCTGCCGGGATTCCTGACTCCTTTGTTCTGCAGAAAGAACAATTAGGCTGCTCCTGAACCCAGGTTTCCCATGCTGGCTCACGAAAAAACACTTCCATGACTTCTTTATTTCTTTTACTGCCATCAAAGGCTGATCTTTAGAGTTTTTCCCCCCCCCGTATTTTAATTTTTTTTTTGTTCTGCCAAGTCAAACTGCTCTTGAGAGTAACCATGCTCATCTGTTTCAGATGGAGATTATTTTACGTTTACAAGACATGAACCCATCGGAGTGTGTGGACAGATCATCCCTGTGAGTATCTCTACTAGCGCTTTCTATTTATTTTCATTTGAACCAGCTCTCTTTAAAGACACATAAAACATGGTCCTCAGCTATGTGTGTTTTCCATTACGAAAAAAGCTGAGCTCATATTGTTGACATATCTTTAACAGCCTCCCTGCAAATGCTTATTTGAACATGCTAATAGGGTTTAGGCTCTGTTATTAGGAGTTAAGTTCTCAAGTCATAGAATTCTCATGATTAAAACAAGCAAAGCAAAACACAGTGTTAATATGCTGTCAGTGGTTATGGATGTTCACACAACTTATGGAAAATTGATGCTTTGCTGTGGTAGTCTTTCTATTTATTTAGTTTTTACTGTGATTTAACAGGCTCCTCAGTTCCTGGGAGAATGTAATGTATTTTAATTCCATTCTTTCCTGCTATTTCTTTTACAAGACTGGAGGAGAAAAGGAAACTCCAGGAGACATATTACAATTAACATTGTGTAGCTAATAAAAGACATGAAATGTTTGTTTTATTTGTTGTGAGAGAGAAACATACCATTTTGTCAAAACCAATACTGCCCCTACACCCCAACATACAACCCTTAATAAAATCTTGCTGAACAGTGCATGGGAATTACACTGAGAGGGTAACTTTTTCAGAAGAGCCAGTTAACCATCTTTGGCAGAAATTTCAATGGGAGGCTCACATATTGCTATTCAAATATTGTGTGGAGGCTTTTTTTCTCGACAAAGCACTGGGGGACTAATCAGGACATTCTCTGAAATGTTTGTTGATGTTGATTTTTTATTTTGTTCATGTTAACCACAAAGCCACTAAGCAGCAACATGCAGCAATTCCATTACAAAAGGAGCAGCCAGAAAAGATTACTTTAACAAATTTAAGCCCTTTCCCCCTGTTTATATTGTTGCTATTTCATGTCTTTGTTAAGGGGTGGCTATTGTGTACGGCACTCCGTAGAAACCCAGAGAACCATGAGCCCAGAGAGCCTGTGGCTACACCCGTCCTGCAAACCCCTACACACTCTCCTGTCTTGGTCCTTATGAGTGAAAGATTCCATAGCTCTGTCCTCATTCTTCAGCCAGGCATATGGACAAGGATTTTCTAAATGACAGCCCCAGTGTCAACCCTAGCGTTGCTGGACATCTCTTAGGCTTGTGTCATTGAGCTTAACTGACAGATCTGTCGATGAAACTCGGCCACAGGCTGGAGATCACACTAAAAGCAGGATTTGTTTAGTTCAGATGTGTGAAACTCTTTGTTCAGGGTTTCCAGCCATCTACCATACACGTTCATTCCTCCCTCAGTTTTGTCCTCCCAAACTTTCAGATGGCTGTCACACAAATCTACTCTAACACTGCTGCTAATCTGTTCTGTGTTTCCTCCACAGCTACCAGTCACAGCGTATGGCCCCTGGCCATTGCACCAGCAAATAGGTTATTACAAAAATAAAACTAAACAGCAAGCTAGCACTAAACTCCTCATCCTCTTTCACATCCCAGCTTCCACCAAAACATGTGCTCCTCGGCAGTGCTGTAGCATAAACAGGGCTATATAGTGCCCTATAAAACTCCTCCGAGCCCTCCTCGAATCCCATTAGAAGTGCAGGCTGTTAGCACAGTGCTGGCCCTACAGCTCCCCTCCCAGCTTTATATACTGGAGATGGAATTAAAACATCACTTTGTCTCCGGAGTTTATAAACAACAGAGGGAGTAAAAAATTGGGTGTTCGGTGAAGGAAAGACAGTTGTGTATTTTTTCAAGCTAGCCAGGGGCTAGAGAGATGTCTGTGAGAGTGGCAGCTGATATGCATCAGGCACTAACACATTCTGGCCAGTGGCTGACTCTTTGTGACTGATATTTTCTATTCTCTTTCCAAAGGGGATTATTGGATGCATTTAGAAGAGTGATTGTGCAAACACAGTTATTTTATTACTCTGGCATTTCCACTGAAATCCATTTAAACTGTTAGGATCAGGCGTTGATGCAAAAGGCTTGTTACTTTTATCTTTACCCACAACATGTTTGTGCATCAAACTAATATAATTCACTACATCTTCTGCTGCAGTTAAATGACATTGAAATTAATGACAATACAAGACTTTATATCAGCAAAGAGTTTCTCAACTTGTTGTTTTGCTGTTCTTTTAAGATCTTCCATACAAAAATTGCTCAGTGAGAAGTCTTCAAGAAAATTAAATTCTTTGACTGAGCATTGACATTTATGGACTTTTTATTGTAATTCCATCAAGTAAGGATTATATAATTTTGATTGTAAATTTTATATCTTAAGAAGTACTCAGCATTAAGAAATTTATATCCAGAAATCCTTCAACATGAACAAACAGTTCCTTCCAAATGTATCAGAAGCAAGAACTATTCATCATAGGGGAATTAAAAGTACCAATTGCAAAACAAGTAAGGAAAATAAAAAGTTGTGACAAAAAAAAATGAAGAGATAACAGAATACTTCTCTATGGATATTGCAGGTGGGGGATATGTTTCTTTGAACAGGAGAGAAAGAACTTAAAGGTCACTGTTGTGGCTTTCTTAATGGCAGTAATTAAAAAAAAATCCTTGCTTTGTGCTGGGAAAGATTTATGTTGAGGATCAGCCTGAGAAATAAGTGAGGTAGCAGCTTGACATCTCGAAAACAAAACACCACGGCAATATTTTTCCATCTATCAACTCTTTTTTTCCTTACAGTGGAACTTCCCCCTGCTGATGTTTGCATGGAAGATTGCTCCAGCTCTGTGCTGTGGAAATACAGTAGTTATTAAACCAGCAGAACAAACACCACTCAGCGCTCTCTATATGGGAGCCCTCATCAAGGAGGTAAGAATAATTGACAGGAGTCATGTCTCTGTCTGTGCTGGTGGGGAAGGAACTGCCAGCACACACCTCTTTAACATGTTTTATCAGTTTGCACAGGTCATGCTTACCTTCACTCGTTCCTATTCTGACAGGCTGGCTTTCCACCAGGAGTTGTCAATATTTTGCCAGGATTTGGTCCAATTGTTGGTGCAGCCATAGCCTCTCACGTTGGCATTGATAAAATTGCTTTTACTGGATCCACTGAGGTAAGAGGATTCACACATACACTACTGCAAAATGTGAGTAAATACTTCCATCCTTGTGCTACGTTTCTTGCTGTCACTGCGTAAAAAGCTACATCTAAACTCATGTTCTGCAGTACTTCCCAAGCAGAAATGGCTCCTTCCCTCCAGCCCCTGCTGTGCTCAGCACCTCAGCACAGGAGATATGCCTGGAAAAATATTGCTGGGATTTCCTGTGGGCTTATGAGGCTGTGAATCACATGCAAGTAGGCAGAACATCCCGTGTATATCACAGCACACATAAGTGCTGCTCTAACAGCCATAACTTGTGTATCTTGCTGTTCTTGGGGAACAGGGGAGAGGAAGGGGGCAAATTGTGCAAAGACACTTCAACTTTGATGCCGCATTCAAGCACGTTAAGGATGAGGAGGAGGCCTAAAAAGGAAGGAATGCAGGGAGAAAAGGAGATTGTCCAAGGTGTCTGTTCCCAAAATGATGGAAAGAAGCTGGCCAGAGGAGGAAGGGAGTCAGTTGTCTCCTGGATGCCAAAATGTCTTGCTATGAGTCTCTGCTGCAGATGTTACAGAGGAGGGTCACTCTGAAGATGAAGGCTGCAATCTACAGAAAGACTAACCCTCAAAACTCACATCACGTCTTGCTCTCAAATATGTGCAAAGCTGGCTGTTATCAGGGCTGGGGTGGGGATGACAGAGGTACTCCAGACTGAAGTCACAGGAGAAGGGGCCTTATCTCATCGGCTGAAGGCAGACAGAGAGGAATCTCTGTGGGAGTTTCAGGGCTGGTTATATTTAGAGAGTGCTAAACCCAGCCCTTTTCAATTCAAAATCTGACAAACTATTGTATGGAGGGAGCTAAACCCCGGGGATCCAGCCTCTCTTTGATATGTTTGACTCCCACTCATGGCAGTGGAAGGCTTTATGCATCCCAGGGACACTGCTCTTCACAGTGAGGCAATTTGGTTTCTGATTTGAGTCAATAAATTCACTGACCAAGCAGCCCTACTAGATATGTGTGGCTACCTACCTGGTGGGCCCAAGGATTGCAAAGCCTAGCTCAATTATTTCAAAGAAATTATTCTGGAATTGTACTGCAATTGAGTTTGGGAGTCACACACAAGCCTAAATTACCAGTAAAATGCAGCTGCAGTCATATGCCTAATTTGCACACAGAGTTGCTTTGCAATTACTCTGTGCCCGTACATAATTTTTAATGGCAACTTTAGATTCTAATATACACAGGTTACAGTCTAAATCAAGGTCTACATCAGATTTCAGATTATTCTATGGAATTATTCTAGTCATTACATCTCCTGTAACCAATTAACATTAGCATCCTGGACTATCAAAAACTTTAATATGAGCTGATTACCCCCCATAAATTAAGTAGAAACAATTGTTTTCATAAAGATATGTGGTCTCTGTTTAAGATAAATATTCTATTATACAGGATGTTGCACTGTTTGGAGGAGGAAAAATACAGATGGGTTAGGTTTCAAAGTTGTCTCTTGTAGCCAAAATAAATTTTTATTGTAGTTCCAGACAGCTTTAGTTTTAATAGGCGTTTAAACTCAAAAGCTGTGGGTTTTATACTAACTCAGTGCCTACCTTTAAAAGCCTTACTAATAGGAAGTGAAAAGCATTACAGAGATGAAAAAGCAATTCTCTAAGAACCTAAAGCAAGAACAGATGGAACGTTTTAATGCAGAGTTAGTGTAAACTATTCCATATTGTTTCTGATTTCCTGTAACACTGAATTTTTGTAACAGCAAGTCAACATTGTAACATTTTAAACACAATGCTCTGATATGAGCTGGACTATAGAGTCTCTGACCTCTCCAAAACAGATTTCAGGTCCTAATGAAATAATAGTGGAAATGTTTTGTCTCTCTAGTGCTTGTCTGAGGCATGTCAACTGTGCACTTCAGTGATGGGGATTTCCAATAGCCATTAGGTATATAAACACCACGATATTAACTTCCATTCCCCTGCTCCATCCAGGTGCTAGTTCAGGCAGTTAACATTTCCAGCTTGAGCAATTTAATGATAAAAGCCATCAGTACAAATGCAAAGATCTTCAAGTTCAGATTTCGAAGCATGGGTTTTACTCAAGTTTTCACTATGAGGTTCTTTTATACATGTTCTTTACCTTTGAAGTACAATGAAAGCTCCCCATTTGCCTGTAAAAATCCCCAAACCAGAGTATTATTATCTATTTCCTGCAATATTCTTGAAAGGCAGAAAACAGGCTGCTCTTCCTACAAAAAAGCATTAATGCTAATGTTTTCCAAAATTTGTCGAACCCAATCCACAGAAATATGAGCCAAAAGGCCAAGTTCATGACCTTCACTCCATAAAGCCTGACACAGCCACACTGAGGAGCCATCCAGCCCAGCACCTTATCTTGCAGCATGACCAGGAACAGATGCTCACAGAAGAGGAGAGCATGTGGGGAGTGATCCTTTCCTTGCTGTAGCCCCACAGCTTCTGACAATCAGCAGCTCACAGAGTTCCTGGGGCCGAAGGTGCATGGGCACAATTGTATCGAACAGCACCAATGGCCTTGTCACCAGGACATTAGTCCAGCACCTCCTGAAACTCCTGACTACTGGGAGGCCTCAAGTCTGTGCCTACACACATGACAACACATGAATGACTTCTAACTTATGCTTCTGATTTCTAATTTATGAGCTGCCAAGTGTGCACTCTCTTCTCTGTTTTTTAGATTCTCTAGTTCTCTGATTTTTTTTTAACTACTACTTTTTACTTTTCACACACTCCCCCACAAATAATATGTGAAAAATCACGAAGAGCTCTATTACTGTTTGATTTCACTTCCATCCTTCTTTCCTGCTGCCCCCTCCTTTTCTAGTTAGCTCACACACATCAAGAGTAGTTGCCAGCTCTTTCATCCCTTAGCCTGCCTGCTTCTTATGAAAACCCTCCCATGGATCACCTCCTCTCCCAGTCCCCTAGTGCATGGCTCTCAAAACTCTTCCTTCCCTAGAAGGGTTCTGCAAACCCCTGGCAGGCTCTGGATTTCACTCTGGCAACTGAAAGAAATAAAAGCATACTGAGTATGAAAGCAGGCCTAAAAATACTGTACCTTTTTAGAGTCTAGTAGCTTTCTTGGCTTCTCTGCTTGCTTTGGTTCACACTCTTCAGCAGCCTGTTTGGTATGGGCATTTTAACAAACATGTTTATTTTCACTGTGTTGGTTTTAGTGAACCAGGGCTTGCCCATGATCCTCCTTAATTAGGCCAATCTCCTCTCAGGCTTCACTGGCTTGTTTTTAACCTCATCTTCCACAATCAGACGAAACTTCAACTGCCATAACCAAACTTTCTTCCAGCCAATATGACCATGCCAACAGTCACTCCTATCCCTTTCCTACCTTCTCTTGAAAGCCCATAATCAATTTACATACCTCATTACATCTTACTGGATTTCTCCTTGATGTTTCTGGTTCCTCGCTGTAGGGTGAAACTCTCGCTCACCAGGACCACGGGAAAGGTTCTGTAAAGCTCAGCTATCTCCCCCTTGTTCACTACACATGCCATTTCCTTTTACACTGACCCTCTCTGCCTCAGCTTCTTCACTGTTCCATGCATTGTTGTCTATTTGAGTTCCTTTTAAAAAATCCCTAGCAAAGATTGAATTAAATTAAACTCAGTCATGTATAATTTCTGAGTTTAAGAACATATCCAAACTCAGGATGTCTGTCTTATCCAGATACTGAGGGGAAATGTTTGGGTCTGCTGTTGGGCAGGAGATGTTATACAAGTCTCTTCCCAGTGGAATGAACAGTGGGCCTTATGTACTTCCAAGACAAGTGCTGATGAGGGGGCAATTTTTACACGTATCAGAAATGCAGAGAGGTTCTTAATATTACCTTCTTATTCTCTACAAGAATTTTCATTATGCAGAAAAGATGTGAGGCCTTCAAACAGCAGAGAAAAGCAGCCATCAGAAGCTGCTTTACTCTTAACTTGCCTTTATTTCCATTCAAATGTGTGAGCTCAGTCCAGCGCCTGCAAACGCAGCCACTCTGACTGCTCTGAGCTGTCTGTCCGTGTCTGTGCCTGTGTCTCCCTCTGAACTGGAACTCTGTGTGGGAGCAGAAGTTCCTGTGCACAGGGAATAGTTGAGTGCAGTGTGTTCAGGGTCTAAAATTAGAGTTGATTATGGAGACAAAGAAGTTATAATTTTTTTTAATGTGCATTTAAAGCACTGCCTAGATTAAAAATTGTATTTTAATTGTTGCAAAAGTTTAATGAGTTCTAATAACTTCTGTTCAAAACCAAATGTGTAACCTCGAAATCAGAGTGGCTTACAATTCCCTGCAGTTGTTAAACACTCTTAAGATGAGAATTATAGATAGCACACAAAACATTTGAAGCTCTGGCCAACAAGAAATGTATCCTAAGTGGCTGGTTTCCACTTTGTTCAAACTACGACCCATTAAAATGCAGACAGATTTAAGATAGGAGTCAGGTCTGTGTTCAGGCAGTTCTGTGGAGTAACCCAAATAAATATCCAACAAATTGGTTTGGATGCCTGTGTAAACAAAAGGTCTATAAACAACTGCAATAAACCCCAGCAAAAGAGTCTGCATTTTGCTTGGCAGAATGTTTTCTTTATGCACTTAGATTAACAAACCATGATCTCATCATTAGTCAACAAGATACTAGAGAGACCATCAAAGCAAACTACGGGAGAGTCAAGATTGATTCATGCCAAACAAATGTTTGTAGCTAACAGCTGTATTACCACTGATTCTAATTTACTCAGCAGGATTCTCCTTTCATTTCTAAGTGAGATGAATGTCACAATGCATGATGTAGACAGAATGTCTACCTACTGCATGCACAGAGAGTTGTGTCAACTCTGCCTCATCACACAATCTCTTGCTGGTTTTAGGCATCACAAAATGCATCTCGGCATTTTGTACCTTACTAACAAGAATCCTAAAGGTGATTTGACCCATCCTGAGAAGTCTGTGAACTTACAATGCCCTGTGTAAGGATTTAGGGAGGCTAGACTAGCATTCATTCCTGCTTCTCTGGAATTTTTTTGATCCTAACTTGGACAACTTGTGCTTCCTGAATGAGAAGTAGTTGTTTCGCTTTTCCTTCCTTTGTGTTTTTGGTAGCATTTAGGGAGCTGTCCTTGGGCTACTGTTGTGCCTCTTTGCCTATGAAAGATACATGTCAAAAGATTTCACCTTCTTGAATCCAATACAAACAGGGTCGTGTATCAGCCCTATCAACCTCAGCAAGAATTTAGCCACGGACTTCCACGGGGCCAGGATTTAACCCAAGGAACAAATGAGCCATTTATACCTTAGGATTCTCTCCAGAAATTTCCGTTTGGGATTGTCTTTTCACTTGTCCTGCACCATTCATGATGCTCTTTGTAGGGCTGCTCCTCACACAGGGCATTGCAGAGTCAAATTAATCTGATGGTGTTCCAAATTTGCTTGTCCTTGTTAGAGACACTCCCTGAATGTGCCATGAGGCAAACCCACCTGTGCAGAAAACAGAAAATTAAGAGAACATGAAAGGCAACAAACTTTTTTAATTTCTGCACAAAGTATTTAAAATGTGAGTGCTTAAGCCACCTCTTGAAAGAGACATTAGATTTCTAAATATAGAAGGCATAAACAAGCAGCAATCCAATGTATTAGATCATGATACACTCGCAATGCCTAATGTCATACCATTCACAGTCCAGAAACAGACCCTTCCAGAACTATTCTTCACATGGTTTTTTTGCACAGGGGTGCCTCAAAATGCTTCTTTAATCTTTGTTGTTGTTGTTCTGCATAACAAATTGTTTTCTTTGAAACAAGCCAAATTACATGTGCCTCAGCCTCCATGCAGCTTACAAGGTTCTGGTACTTCACAAGTTATCCAGGGATACTCCTGGTATCAATCTTGAAGCCTATTCAAAACAAGGATGGGGAGTCAGGGCTTTCTCTGCCAACATTCCTGCTGCATAATCGCACAGCTCCATTATCTGTGGGGGAGTCCTCACTCGCAGCGTTCCCTCGCAGGGCTGTTCTGCCCGTTGGGAGCTTGGGGATAGGGCTGGGAGACACCGCAGGAAGCGTGTACTGAAAGGCCATGCACGTTGCAACACTATCACTTATCCCTTTCATGCTGTCTTTCTCCATAAAGACTGGGTCGGTCACAAAAGGCTGCTTTTGTCACTAAATAACCACAGCGCTGGTGCTTCCCTTAGACTTTTCTCAACGTTTAAGAGCACAGGGCACAAAGGGAGCACAGTGAACAAAATGCTGAGCAGCATGAGCCCCACTGTCCCGATGTCTCTACTGATTTCCAACAGGAAAGACACAGACAAGCTTTCTATTAAGTTTGTACTTGGAAACTTGACAACAGCTTCCATGTATCAAAAATACTCTGGACCATGATTTTCCAAAATGACACCATTCTCTCCACGCCCTTTGGACTTTAATATTTGCCATATACATTGTATTTGGACTTGCCTATTTGCCTATCACTTACTTGCATAGAATCCTTTCAAAATCTTTACTTACATGCACAAAAGAGTTTTGACATTAAAGCAGAATGGAAGGCAGAGAGATGAGGGCTGGACACATTGCTCTGGCTTCCTTGTGAATTTTTGAGGGGAAATAGGTAGTTGTTATTCTTTGAGAGAGGGAGGTTCAAGGCAGTGAGGGTGTGAATGGCATGGGCTGGCACTGGCTATCAACACAGAATTCTGGTTTCAGTGTACAATTCCAGCACAGTTGGAGAGGCTGGAATTTCCAAATGATGTGCTCCATGTATGTGGTGGGGGTGGAAGGCAGAAAGGATCCTTCTTTGTCAGGTTCACTTCTGGCTGTCAGTCAAACATAGCAATAAAATCAGCTCCAATTAAGGGGATATGCAAGGAATTTCATGATAAGGTCAACACTTCATTCCATCAATACTTGGATAAAGAAAAATAGCTTTTTCTTTCTTTTTTTTTTCTTTTTCCTAAAGAAATAACCTCAGTCACACTCAACTGTGGTATCACCAGATAAACAGTTAATCACAAAGGTACATGAAGTGGCTGACAATTCCTTCATTATCCTGTGGGGGTTTTGCTTTGTTTTTTTTTCCTTTGGGGGCCCTGGTTTCTGTTTCATTTGCTTTCTGATTACTCCAGTGCTGACTTAACTTTCTCTAGCAGACTGCCTTCAATTCTCTGAGAGGTTCAGCTTCCCATCCATTAACCCCTTGCTGCAGGGAATCTCACTCACATAACCTTAGAAATACGAACATGTAGAGAGACCAAAGTCCAGCTCTGGACTCACTCCTATCTCACTTCACATCTAACTTTCATTAAAACATGTTCCAGTTAAAAAAAAGCACTTAGCAAGGTTTCCAGGCTTCTCAAGATTCAACAGGTACTTTTAATCCTGTGTTTTACCATAGAGGAGCCTAAATCTGTGTGTGATCCTTAGCTGCAAAATGGGTGCAGTTACACTGCACCAATAGAAAATCTCATCTGTCTTGGATTTGTTGATCCAGGGGGAGAAGAATTTCCAGGGAGCACAGCTGCCTGTCCAACTGTACTGATGTGGAAACATGTCAAATATGTAGCTGTCAGATTGCTGCTCCATTTAATCTACTCTCATGTTCACTGGCAAGATCTGCAGTTTGTGGCTCCTTTCTGCTCCAGCTGACCCCACAATCTACAAAGACATTTTGGAGGTGCTTTTGACCTCCTCAACCCATATTAAGATTATCTGTGGTGCAGCTGCAGGTCAGATCTGGGATGGTGCTTTTGTAACTTCTTGCCCTACTTGGTGTTCTGCTCTGTGCTGTTAATCCTGCAGGGGAGGCTGATGATTTCATTAGAATTTGACAAATTAAACCTTAAGGATCTGTCAGTGGTTTGGATGGAAGGAATTCTAGTTGCACCAATTTCAAATTTTTCATTTAGCTCTCCTAAAGCCCCTAAAAACAAGCCCCAAGCCATTTCAGCATGGATAGAAGTGGGTGAAGAGTACACACCCTGGTGCTGTGCCTTGTCCCCTCTCAGTTTCTAGGACAGAATGGAAAGCTGTCCCCTGCTGCTGAGGATCTGTTTGGATCGAAGAACCTCCTGGATTGTTTAAAGCTCTGCTCTAGTGATAGCCAGTCTTGGCTGTTAAAGTGAACTCTATGACTACACTCCCTGTAAAATGTGTCTCCATTTCCTTTCAGGTTGGGAAGCTGATCCAAGAAGCAGCTGGAAGGAGTAATTTGAAGAGAGTTACACTGGAGCTGGGTGGGAAAAGCCCAAACATTATTTTCGCAGATGCTGATTGTAAGTCAGCAGTTCCATATTTTTCTTAAAAACACGTTTGTGAGATGTCTTTTTTTGGTTTTTTGTTTTTTGTTTTTACCCATTTTAGGGCACATCGTTCATACAAACTGAAGTGAAGCAATACAGCTGTATCTAATTGCACTTTTCAATCTTACAGAAGCAGCCTAAGGTGTGATATTTTTTATAAAAAGACAACATTTGAACCCACACATTTATAGTCAAGAAGAAAGCAGAAAAAAAAAAGTTACAAGCAAGCATATAGACGTGGTGTTATTCACAGTCATGGTTCCATACACATTTGTCATCCTAAACTCTGCAGCAAGGTGATTTAGTGCTTTAAATCTGGAAATTCTGTGATTTTTTTGCTTCACAGTCATTATAAACAGGGAGAACCTTCATTTACACTTGAGTGGCTAATCTAGTCAGTGCAGTATTCTTTTGTTAAATAACTATAAATGCAGATCATTCCCTTTTTAAAATTTTTACAATTGAAGAACTGTGTATTGAAATATTTTCATTGCCACTGTCAGCAGGGAGCTGAAAGTTTTGGCAGATGTACGATGTTGTGCAGCTGACATTTTTGGCACCTGAGAAGGTACAGGACAGCTGTTTAGGATAGGATATAAACACAAACTGCACGTTTCTGCTTAAATAATCACCGAAGAAATAGTTAAAAATGTTGATATCTAAATTGTCAGCAGGAGGTTTTGAAGTTAACACCCCATTAAGATGAATGAGACGGTTCACACCTTGCTCAGAGCTCTTGTTTCAGGCTGTGTGCAGGCACACTGTACTCACTGCCTTTTCTGAGAACTTTGTAACCCAAAGAGAGAGACACACAGGGATTTGGTCTTCTAATTTAAAAGGGGAAGTAAATAGAAGAATAATGTCAGTTATGACATTATGTCATAAATAGAAGAATAATGTCAGTTATGAGAGTTGGTTACAATCCTGTATCTGTTTTCAAAACATATCAATGTCTGAAAAACTGGGAAAAAGCTTGACAACTTCCAGCAGCTTTTCTACACAGAAATGTTTTACCAAGTCAGGGATCTAAATTTCAGTCACAGTCATCCTGGTAAAGCTCCTGTCAGCTGGAGCCAGGTGTGGATGTTACAGCCTTCTACTTCAGTTACTCATCTCCAACTCCCACCAAGTACCACCACATCTCAAATGGCCCTAACCCACCAACTCTAGACTGGATCACCTGAGCATTTCTAGTAGAGTGATACATGCCGAGGGTAGGTCTGTGTTAGGAACTTCCACAGGGGAGAACAATGCTCCCGGCAGCCACACAGAGCTGTAGTTTATCTGTGATGAAACTACAGGCAATAGGAGAAAAACAGACACAAAGGAGAGCACAGTCTTCCTCACACCGTAGGTTCCACATTATAAAGCTCTCCAAAGCTCTCTGGCTTTCCCACAATTACAACCTCCAGCACTTGACCTAAGATTTAGACTTCAAAGCTCTGATTATTTAAGAACAGCAATTTGCTCACCAATCCAAGGGAACTGTTTGTTCTGGTTGAAGAACATGGTGTGCCCAAAGTTAGCAGAAAACATGATAAAACCATTGAAAGTTTAGTGCACAACAAAAGCCCAGAGAAGAATGGTTAGAGCCCCTCATTGTGAAAACCTGTTAACAATGGAGGAAGAAACATCAGTTAATCACAGCTATCCACTAGTGTTTTCAATCTCCATGGAGCTGCCTGAGAAAATTTGAATGTGGTCCAGGGAACACCCCATATAATTTTTCTACAGACCACACTGAGGGCAGGATAGACATTTCTGTTAGATGGAGCTGTCTAGAATGTGCTGAAAGTAAAGCACAGTTGCTTTGTTTAGTCCATAAAAGATTGTACTTTAAGCACTGTTCCAAAGTGCTGCAGCTGGTAACAGAGGTATTACAGTGCTGTAGGGCATCACTGCTTAGGGATGGATTCATTCCCTTGTCTAGTCAGACATTATACCCAATGGAAGAATGTAGCTCTGGATGTCTAAATACGACAGGATCCTCTCTCCTGCTTGGATAGAGAATGTGTTGCTTGTACTTCCAAGGAACTCACAGTAGAAATCAAGGGTTGATGGCTCTATAACTGACCTATATTTTTAAAGCCTTACCCACTCATCTGTGTAGGCCAAGAAGATGTTTCTTTGTTGCAGAAAAATCTGGCTTTTGGGGAAGGACAGGTCTTGCCATTATCAAAGTCAAAATCTCCCAGATACTTGGTTTGCTTAGTTCTCACATGAGCAGTATTAAACCAAGTGCCAAGTTGGGATCACCGACAAATTTTCCCCTCCTGTCCTGGGCCCAGACAGACTTTATGTGGGGCACATCCCACTTCCTGGGGTCTCTTAATAGTTTTAGTTGATAAATTACATGTTGCTGCCATACAAGACACTGGTGAAGTTCTTGTATACCCTACGGCGATAGATTGCTAAAGTGCTGTCTTGGTTTAACCTCTGCAGTGGGATATTAAGCCATATTTTGTGGCTTGTGTCATGAGATGGAATGTGGAATGTGTTACCTGGGGACCCTTCTTTACCTAGATGATGCCTGAAGTCACAAGCATTCCCTTGAAGTCTAATGTTTCTGAAACAGCTGCAATGCTCCTAACATCCCTCCAGTATAGTTGTGTCCAGAGTGGAATAAATGAAGAAAAAAATTAATTCTGGACATAATTAAAACCTCTGTATTTTCACAGGTATTATAACACAGAATGAATCATCCTCATTTATGACCTGGAAAAAACTGTAGTATGTTTTGATTTAGGGTTTTTTTAGCCAAATCTTACTTCTGGTATTTTGGGAATGTGGCACTATGCAATACACATGGCACTGGTGCAAAAGCAGGTTTGTCTACGTGCCTCAGTGCAACATGTGCTGTGTTGGTTTTCTAGTGGACTATGCAGTGGAACAAGCTCACCAAGGGGTGTTCTTCAATCAAGGTCAGTGCTGCACTGCAGGCTCACGGATTTATGTGGAAGAATCAATCTACGAAGAGTTTGTCAGAAGAAGTGTAGAACGTGCAAAGAGGAGAGTTGTGGGGAGTCCTTTCGACCCAACTACAGAACAAGGCCCACAGGTAAAGCAATTGTGCTTTGGCTCTGCAGCCCAGGAGGTGCCTGGAAGTGCTTAAACTCTACTAAGACAGAGGTCAGTCAGTGTGCATATACAGTCCAAAATAGCTGACATGATACATGTTTTCAAGGTTAAAATTCTAAAGGAATTCTGAGGTGTTTCTTATTAAATAAAAAAAATCTCATCTTAAATATCAATATTTGCCTCCCAGTTTTAAGAGCAAGGCTTGGATCTTCAGCCTCGGAGATACAGCTGTAAACTGTGAGAAGCTCTCAAAAGTCTCTGTGAGCACTGACTTTCAAGAAATGTCTACAACCATAACTGTGCTTACAGACCCATGAATTCTAAGCAGAAGATGGGCATTATCAGAAAGACCTTCATGCCACTAATAACCACTTATACCATTTTCAGGAAGTTAACCTGGGACAAAAATTAATGATCTGTTGGGGTTTTTTAAATGTGCTTATAAAGTAGATTGTTTAGCAAGAATGTGGGTTGAGCCAAAACGTCAGGGGACACAGCCTTAAGAAGACTGAGCCCAGGGTTACAGCCAGCAGCTACTTGTAGATCTCTGCATCTCCAAAGAGTAGTGGATATAAGGCTGAGCCTTCTCCCTGGGACATGACTTGCCTGAAAAACCCTATTTTGACTTGATTGTCAAGTACATGGTCTGCAATTCAAATGGCTTCCTCTCTCTTTCAGATTGATAAAAAACAATACAACAAGATCTTGGAACTGATTCAAAGCGGCATTACTGAAGGAGCAAAACTTGAGTGTGGGGGTAAAGGACTGGGAAGAAAGGGCTTCTTCATTGAACCTACAGTGTTCTCCAATGTAACAGATGACATGCGGATTGCCAAGGAGGAGGTATTTACACACACGGGCAAGATCTTTGTAGAGTGTCCTAAACATGACCTTTTGTTTGTTCCTTTTGTTTAATTACTGAGACAAAAGCTTCAGAGTGGCAATTACCGCTGTATTAAAAAAAAAAAATCTTTTCAGAACTCCTTATGAACACAGCAACTCACATCATTTGGGTAAGGAAGCTCAGTTTTGCCACTGGCTGTAAGGTCTCACATCTCAAAGAGGAGGTAAGAGTTGAACGGATGAGTTCTACTGAGGCACCTGCTTGGGAAACTCATGCAGTTTTACAGACAGATATTAACACTAGTAAGTGTTGCTGTGGTAAATTTTAAAGAGTACAACAGGAGAGAGAAGATAATTTAAAAAGTGGGCTAGTTTATTAATTGATGATTAATCTTTTTTGCAGATTTTTGGGCCTGTTCAAGAAATACTGAGGTTTAAAACCATGGATGAAGTTATAGAGAGAGCCAACAATTCTGATTTTGGGCTGGTAGCTGCTGTCTTTACAAACGACATAAACAAGGCCCTGACAGTCTCCTCAGCAATGCAGGCTGGGACAGTCTGGTAAGCAGAAGTTATTGCACTCCTGCTCCTGCAGACAAAGACTGACTATCATTATGTCACCTCAGTTTTGCACCCTTCCTTAAAAATATTTATCTAGACAGTCCTAATGGTGAATCACCAGCCAAGACATGGAACAGCTGCAGGGAAGTGTTGGGACTGCTCACTGCTGGGAGTGCTGTTGGAAAGGGAGAGCACCTTTGCCACTGCTGAGTGCATTGCTGAAAACAAACAGTATAAACCATCCTTCCTGCTGAGCAGAGGAACCCGCTGAGGTTTCTGCTGAAGGCACAAAGAATCCTGTGCTTTCTACAGCACTAAGGAACTGAGGGGACACCTCCTCGTTAGTCCTCAGGAATAGGTAACGCCACCTCTAGAGTTTACTAACTTGCAATTTAGTATGTCAAGCCTGGGTAAACTAAAGATCTGCAAGAAATTAGGGAGAAAAAAGGGCAAATTCAAATGTAATAGCTCTTTGTTATAAAGTGGCATTGAGGTTTGTCAGCAGATTAACAGTTCATTACTGAAGCTGTGTCCAAGTGCAGGGTCCGCTCCCTCCAGTACTCACAGGTCAAATCCCATTCCCCTTATGAGGAAGGAGCAGAAGGTTTGGGTTTTTTTAGCATAAACCCTCATTTGTTTTCAACAAGAAACGAGTTTGTTATTACTAAGAGGTGTATGGTGTCCTTAGCTCCACAAGTTTCAGCCTTTCCCTGAGTGTCTGACTGTGGAGTGGGACTTAATGCCTCTTCCTGTTACAGGATAAACTGCTACAATGCCTTAAATGCCCAAAGTCCGTTTGGAGGATTCAAAATGTCTGGCAACGGGAGAGAGATGTAAGTATTACACTGCTCTTTTCTAAATTGTTCTCAGCTCTACACCTTAATAAACATCAGTGAATCCTTCCATGCCAATTAAGATCAGGAAATATTCCAACCTAATATTTTCCATCATTGCCAGTTCTAAATGCAATTGATTTGCATGGTAAGACTTTTTTTTTTTTTTTTTTTAACATTGCAAACTACCTGACTGGAACTCTCTTCTTATCCTGAAAGGAACTGAAAATTTCTGAGTATTTTTCTGAACTTGAAAACTGTGTTTTCTGAAAGGTTTTTTAGCCCTATTAACCATCACTCTTTCAGAATGACCCTCTTTTTGGTACTGCTGTGTGCTTGTTGACTGCTTTGGTGTACTTGTTTCAGAGTTGTTTTGCCACATGTTTTGCCTCTCTTGCTATGTTTTCCTTTCCTTTCATCAGTTTTTACTGTATTTATTAATATTGGTCATCTGAACTTCATAAAAAAGTTATCAGCTTGCAGATTTATAAACAATGTTAAATGAAATCAGGCTTAGAGAAGGAGGCAAATGTGTTTACATCCCTTTCAAAAAAATCACTTTCCATTACAAAGCTTTCTGACTTTCTTATTCCATTTAGAAGTAAGTGCCAAATATTTTGAAATGGAGCTCCACTCTCAAAAACTGTCCCATGTACCTAATTTAAAGTCTTACCAGTTTTTCATTCTCATTACAATCACAAGGAAGTTTAGCAATTGCATCAGCCCCAGATTGGTTACATACAAAGGATTCAATTAATTTCTGTGCGGGAGGCAAGAATACCAGATATGTCTCACCTAAGTTTTCAAAATAGCTTATGGCTAAAGGCAAACTCAGCAGTAAAACTAAAGTAAGGTCAAACTCTTTAAAACTTTAAGTATGTTGAAGTACACAACTTGATCTATAAAATAAACTCTGTGTAGTCTGAAGTATTTTCCCTCGTTAGGGAGTACTTTGAATAACACATTCATACTATTCTCCACATTCATGAGTTATGAGGTGATCTCACACTGGCATAAATATGTCAGCTCATCTAACTCTTATCATTGTGAAAATATTCTAAAACTACTAAGCTCGATAGAGCACATGAGTAACTTGACACCCAAGAGCGACCCCACTGACTCAGGGGAGGTTAACTGGGCAAGCAAAATATTCACGTGTTGGTGTTGTGGAGCTTTGGAGAGGGGGAAACCAGGCAGAGCCCCAGATCCCATGGAAAAATTGTTGAATACTTAATTCCCATCTACAGCTTTGAAAGTATTCATCATAAACAATACATGTTTGGAGTGGCAACAATCTCCATCTCACAAAGATGCCTGAAAACCTACTTATGAGTAATTATTCTACTCCTTTCAGAACTGCTTTGATCAGATATCACCCTCTAATTCACCTCCCCCACCCTGCATTAATACCTGCATACCTTTTATTAAACTGCCACAGTTTCTTAGATCCTTGTTTTTAAGGGATACACTTTACAGGACAAATAATGTTGAGTCAGGCAACTAAGGAAAAAAAATAAAAAACAGTGTTCATCCATACATAAGTCCCTCATTTAAACTCACAAGTTTTCATCACACATGAGCAAAAAACGAACCCAGAAAGCTGAGATCTGTTATACTCATTTTGCACATCCACAAAACACAGCAGAGTATGTGTATCCTGGTAGAGACACAGAACTCCTGTACACAATACAGCTCATTTCTGCTTGCATTAAGCCTGCTTACAGTATTCTTGTATTCTTGACATGGGGTTTTTACATTCATACTTCTTCAAAGCTTCTTATCACTACCTGGGCAATACAAGTTTAAATCCTGTAACTAAAAATTGGGTCACTCATCCCAGATAGCCACATGTGGCCATTTTATGTCAGAATTTCCAAAAATTCTGGTCTTGGTTCAAATGTCTTCAAGGGAAAGAAGTGCCATTCTACTTCAGTACTATCCTTTAATGTCACAGGAATTATTATTGTCTGGATGGCCCTGAGATACAGCAGTGCACAGCACTCCAAAACACAAGTGCAAGCAGGAGAAGTTGTTCTTTTCCTTATTTTTTTTCTCTTGTACTGAGAGAGGGAAGAGAGTATGTAATATTTCTTTTTGAAAAGCAGTTTGCTCCCCTTCCCTCACACTTATACAACCAAGGGATACCACCAGGCTCATCTGACCCATGGGCTCCTTCCTTTTCTCAGACACAACCCTTGTTCTCACCCTGAGACTGAACTTCAATCCAAGAAGACCCAAAGTGGCCATAGAATAGGATGTCACTGCTCCCTGTGTTAGGCTGTGGGGACAAGGGAGCCCTTTAAGTGAACACACACTGACTCTCGTGCTCTGAATGTCTGGCATAACCCACCTTCCTATTCAGCAAGTGCAGCTTTTCAACCTTTGAAAAATACTTGCCTTAGAATTCATCACAGTTGTCCACTTCCAAACCTTTGGCCAGAAATAAAACGTGGAAAGCCCTGAAGCCTTGAGCTGAAGAAACAGACAATAAATGTCTCTAATTTTGTTTGGCAGACTAAGATAAGAAACCAACTGGCAGCTGGAACACGATGTTGTTGGCCAGGTTAATTCTTGGCTTCCAAAAATGTGTCCAACAGGTGTCTGGAGCTCTGCCATGGCCCTGCTGAATCCAGCAGAATCCAGCAGAAATCTTCACACAGAGACTTCCTTAGCAATAGTTATTGGGCTCCAAGCTGCTCCTGGTGACAGCTTCCACTGAGCCCTGAGGGCTCAGCTAAGCCTGATAAATAGCTAAGGGTTTGGTCATTCTTTGGAGTCAAATCTACCACTTTCTACTCCCTGGGAGGGATGGTCCAAATCAATGGGAACCTTTCATATGCCAAAAAAATCTTCACTAATATATTTTTGCATGTACTTAGACTCTGGTAAATCTTAAAAATGCCTACTGAATTATCAGCCTAAGTTAAATATCAACCACTGTATCACATGTAAGGCTTACCAAGCCAACAGGCACATCAGAAAGTTTTCAAAACTGCAGGTGAAGTGAAATGGGCTGGTAAATACTGGTATTTCTGCCCAAATTAATTCACTTGCTAAGGAAGATTACAGGAGTTCCACCCCAATGTTATATTTTCTGTTTAATCTATGGTGTAGAAGTAAATACAAAATAAGCTATGCAACACTTTGCTTTGAACAGTGGCCTCTCACTCCATTCTGAAACACTTGCTAGAAGGAGGTTTTGGGGAATTCCTCTGAAATATCCTTTATGGTGCAGCTGGCATTGAGTCCTGCACAGGAGAATCCAGAGGGAAGGTGGTATCAAACAGTAAACATGCTAACATCATATCCATGCCAACATGTTCAAGATTTTAATATTAGTAACGGAGCAATATTGTGTGTTTTAGGGGTGGGGATAAGAATTCAACCAAGAAACAAATATCTGTAAGAGTTCATGCAAAATAACCCTTATATGAGTTTATATGGAAGTGATACTCCACTTCCAGACTTGGACTGTACCTGTTTGGAGGTGGGGACAGTGTTTACATACACAGCACCTGGATGACACATAAGAACTTAACTGATGACTTAAAGACTTGTCCATTACTCAAAATAAGCACAGCAAAATGCAAATACGTGGACTTCAGAGAAGAGAGGTGTTAAGTCCCAAGCAGCCCTGCAATATCCACTCTAAACCTCAGCAGAGCTGCCTAAAGGATGAGCCAGGCTGCAGCTGAGTACAACAAAATGTTGATAGCATTCAGAAACACACATTTCTTAAGCATAATTTATCCAAAGCTGAACATGTGCCCCTCAGAGGCAAGTGTCAGACAACTGGGGCTGAGTAAGTTGCTGGCTTTTAGCAGTGGAAAGGATCTTATGGAAGGTGCTGTGCCAGGACAAAAAAGGTTCTTCTACAGAAATCTAGAGGGAATCTGAGCAAACTGAACCCTGTTCCACAGTACATGCAAATGCTGATTCCTACTGCTGGATAAAAA
This sequence comes from Hafferia zeledoni, assembly GCA_035583235.1. NCBI lineage: Eukaryota > Metazoa > Chordata > Aves > Passeriformes > Thamnophilidae > Hafferia > Hafferia zeledoni. The sequence goes on along the minus strand of JAWWEV010000018.1, from coordinate 14,158,200 downwards.
GATCAGTGGATTACAAGTCAAGTTCATTTTTGTCCAGGGTTGTGAGTAGTTCATTTTTCATTGTACTCAGTGGACCTCCTCTTTCTTGAGTGCAAATATAAGCAGTCATTTCACTGGCCAGTGGTGTAGGTCTTGGTGTTTGGACATTTTCAAGGTCTGGAAAGGACAGAGGGCAGCAATTCACTCTCAACAGTTCTATCAACAGACAAAGAGTATTTCTGGCTTTAAAGTTGTGTATCTCCCTATCAAATGCTGGAACCATCCATTGTTCTTCTGACCTAAACCAAACTGGAATTTTATGTTGTATCTTACCTTAATCAAGAAATCACTTCACAGGTTTTTCCTTAATACCTGGTAAAAGCTGATGTTGCAATTTCTTTTTTAGGGGTGAATGCGGATTGAGAGAATATTCTGAAGTTAAAACTGTGACAATAAAGATCCCTCAGAAGAACTCCTAAAAAATGAAGGACCGTGTTGTGCAGAAAAGCACATGATGCCACCTTCTCTATTCCTTATGGAGACCAGCACTCAGGAATAAAAAGTGTTACACAATATATATTTAAGAAATTAAGTTGCAACATACATACCGGGCACATAACTGCGTACGTAATGCAAACCAGCTCTGCATGTTTTCATAAAACTCTCCTGAGAATCATTACATCTTTATAAAACAAATCATAACAAGAGATAAAGTTGCTATTGGGCATCATTTAATAACGGTTCTAGCTATAAAACTGTTAAATGCAAATGCATGCACACATACATTTATCTCTTCTTTAAATAAACAAAATAAGTCTTACTGCTTTCAGGTTGCCTTCTCAAACAGACCTGCCTTGTACTGACATTGTAGTTTCAATCAGGGCTCTGCAAACCAGATTTACCCAAAACACTGACAATGAACAACACAAACAAGTATCATCCCTGTTCTTAAAAAATGAAAGACCCTGAATGGTGATGACCCCAAACCTGGTAGACTGGCAACTTCCCAGTTAGCATGGTCACACAAAGAGGTCAGCTGGGGAGGGAATCAACTCACCATATGGACAAGGAAAGCCAAATACCTACCAGTGAGATCTGGCTTTCATGGCTCACAGCAATTTGGATTTCAAAGCTTCTTTTCATAATTACCTTCTGTCTTGCTATAAGCAAAAAGTCCTCCTTCACTTACAGGAACTTGAACGGTTTTACCTGCCTGCCAAAAGAGCAAGGCCAGACAGGGTGGGAGGGTGTTAACGAGAACAGGAACAGATCCCAAGGCTTCACAGAATATTTCAGCTTTTACTGCTTGTCTAGGTTTGTTATTGTTGTTGTTGTTGTTACTGTTGTTGCTTTCACCTTTGTTCTTTTTTTAAACAAGTATATACCACACACAGGCTCCATTTATTTGTCTGCTATTAAACTGCCTGTGATTACACTGGGAATCACTAAGTTACAGCAGGAAGAGCTCAGCCAAAGGGCACCTGTCAAGAACTAAGCCTGAGTTCAGTTTTTCCTTAATGATGGCTTGCCATGCTCACCATGCGTGTGAGCCGTGATGTTACTGGCTGGTACTGAGTTTGCAATTACATTTGGGGGGTTTTTGGCCCAGGACAAAAATATGAGCAAGTTCTTTCAGAAGTGAGGTGTTTAAAACCTGTCACATTATTACCTGCTGCCCACAGAATCTTTTCCAACTTGTAACTGACACACTAAACACTATCTTTCTTCTTTCCAGCTGCAGAGCTCTTCAATTCCCCAGGCTTTTTTTTTTTTTTTTTTTTTTAAACAGGTTTCATTTTGTGTTTTAACTTAGAATTAATAAAATCTCCTTTAAAAGTACACTAAATCACCTACCCCTTGTAGCTAAATTATCTGGAGTGTAAGGACAGAATTAGGGCCTCAGGTGCAAGTTTTCCTGGTGGCAGAGTCTATACTATGAATGTTGAAAACTCCAGACCTGATCAGCAAATAATTTCTGCACATTCTTCCTTTGCTCTCCAAGGAATTCCTCTTAGGTTTGAAGTTGTAGGTGACCCTCAGCACGCTGCTGGACCAGGGCAAGAGGGTCCAGCACTTTGTAGTGTGGTGGCCCTCAATATTTTGTAACTCATGGCAAACTGTGTATGTGTTTTCAAACCAATATGTATACATGTTGTTATTCAGAAATGACAGTACATTCACAGACATGGAGATAAATCAAAGTATTCCTGAGCTGTTAAATTCAAATGCCATATACTTCTACTGTAGTGTATGTCAGAGTGGAGAAAAACAAAATACAGCAAGTAAGAGATTAGTTATCTTTTAAACTGCAATATAAAATGTGGAAAAGGAGATTTTACTTCTTTTCTCCTATTTACTTAAAAAAAAACTTCCTGTGCTAACAGCATTTACACCATGTACTCTTTTGTATTCTTTTTGTGTATTTTGTATGTCTGTGCTTTATTCCCAATACATTCAGGTAAATAATATAGAGTTACCATTTTTTTCAACCCTGTCACTGCAGCTCCATTTGATGTACATGGATTTGTGAAATCCTTTTTTAGATGTACCATCTGCATGGATCCAACAAAACATTTTTCCAGTCCCTGCAGCTTTTTGTTACAGTTTTTAATCATGTATATAGTTATATGTTATTAAAAAAGTCAAAGGATATTTTCTATGAAGTTTTTTCCATTAAAAAGGTTTAGAGAAAGACTTTAGACTGTGAGACTCCTTTATTGTTGACAGAGCTATAAAAATATTAAAAAAAATATTTTCTTAGCAAAAGATCTGCTCTCACAGTAGCTTTATTTTCATTTGCAAAAGTGAATGAAGTAAAAGGCCAATTACATTTTCTGGAATATTATTGCAGCTGTATGAAAAACACTTGTGAATTGCAGATCTAGGTCACAGCCAAAGTTCATCCTCACCCTCGTGGTCGTAAAGTTTAGCTATTGGGGCAGGTCTGAAATCATCAAAAGCAGTGGGGCACCCTTGCAAACTGCTGCATCACAGCTTGATTTTTGGATAATGTTTAAAAAAATCATGATGCCTTTTCTTTCTCTCGTAGATGAGTCACAGAGATGATTATATTAACACTCAAGTCTTTTATGGAGTGACATTCTACTTGTCTTTAGTTTCAAAATGCTAAACTGGGAAAAGGACAGGCTGAAAGTATCCAACTGCCAGTAAAATTCCCATGGCCAGGTACTACACAACCCTCCCTCATTCCATGGTTACTTGCATTGCCAGGAACTGCATTCCTGCTCTGAAACGGTGCCTGTGTAGGGAAGTAACTGCTCAGTTAACACAGCCAAGCCTCTTCATTGTGTGGCAAGCAGTGCTGGTACCTCAGTGTCACAGAATAATACTGCTGGTTTAATCAACACTCTGCAGGCAATCACAGCAAAGTAACTTGACTAGAATAGATGGGATAAAAGAGAACAGAACTTAATAATATGAGGGAAATTGTATTCTCAAAAAGGAGTACTCTTCCTGAAAGCCTGGGATATCAGATATATATTGAGCAGAGTATCACTTCTATTTAACTAGTGGCATGGACAGCTTTGTCATGGGACTGTGAGTGAACAATTAGCAGTTCCCACATTCCCCATCCCTCTGACCTGCTTGCAGCCTGTCTCACCACTCCAAGCAGTCACACAGGCACGAGCAAAGGAGTGCTTTTCTGAAAGCAAAGTGAAGGAAGGAAGGTTGTTCTGGAACCCACTGAAAACAGGGAGTGTTGTCATCTAATGAAAGGAACAAAGTTTAGTCCATAGTAAACAAGCATTCTGTGGAGCTCCAGACAGTGAAGTGAATGTATCAATAAAAGTATGTGCAGGTGTAGTAAGGAGTGAGTTCAGAAATATGCCTTTCTTCTGCGAAAAGGGTGCAAAGAAAGGCAAAAAGAATTTCAGTTCTGCAGCCTTCAGACAAAGCAATGGGTATTGATACTACCAGGATAGCACTCACACATTTATTGGTGCTCTGTTGCAGAGAATGCTTTCTCTTTCTCCCCATGGAGGCCAGGAGGAAAAAGCTTTCCTTTTATGTGCAGTGGAACTGTGGGTCACAGTGCCCTCTTATTTCCCAGTTCTGTTTTGATAAAAAAAGAACCATAATAACAATGAATTCAGGGCACCAGTTGAGCTGGAGAGGAAGACAAAGACAAGCAATATACTGTACTGTTTACTTATGACTCTGCAGGGTCCCACCTACAGCTCTGGAGAGCTACATTTACCACCTTACATTTGCATCCATACGTCTCCATTTACTGCATGCTAAGTCCATCAACACAGGAAGTTATTTTTCTCATAACAACTTCGTCCCACAATGACTGATATTCACAGTGCTATATCTATCAGGAAGCAGGAAAAGCCTCTGTGGCTATTAGATGCCATCAGCATTCCCAACCCATTCAAATAGACTTCTCTCAGCACATTAAACTACAGCTGCATAAAACACATTATTCTTCCTCGTCCTCGTTAAACACATAGTTGGTTAATTCTTTCTGTATCTTCACTGTATTTTCTGTGTCCACTGGCAGTGCACAGGTATCAGGGAACCATGTGTGGCTCTGACAGAAAGCTCGGGGGTTTCTGAAACAAACTGGCTGACTTTAGCATGAAGTTGAGCCATTTATGAGGGTAGATTAGTCTAATACAAGAGCAGTGGTATAATTCCACATGACTTAGGTGTCGCTAGAATATGCTACTACTAAGGCTTGGGGTCCCACTTTCCTCTTCCACACAGCACAACATGGAGTGCTGGGATGCTGGTTTCAATAAGCACCTTCCTAATTTTTCTCAGAGGACTGGAACTGACACGCTGGAATTCAAGGTTAACACAAGTACCAGATGATTACAGCTGGCTGCAGTGCAAGTTCAGTCACTTCAGTGGTGCAGAGCAGGTTAAGCTGCCTGTAGGCACAGCTGCTACACTGGGTAGTGCTCAGCATCTGGTTACCTAAGACTTAGGCCTAGAGGCTGCAGGCACACACGAGACTGAGAATCTGTCCCAGAGACAGTGAGCAGAGGCACAAGGCTGACTTGCCTCCCAGTACAACAGGGCGAGTCACCAGAGCTGTTGCAAAACTTCCCTAATCCCCTTAGCTTATTGTTAGAGGGAGAGAAAAAGCACATCTGCATGCCCCTGGTTCATGAGGGTGGTTGATTCTGAAACAGTTCTGACAGCTGAGTTTACATCCTGAACCCTCCCTAAAAACCAGCCTCATCCTCCTAGCACAGGTACTCTAGAGCTCAGCTGCACTATAAAGACCACAATTATTTTTTTATGGTATCGCAAATTTAAATCCATTCAAACCAGTACTGAAAGGAGGGACTGCACCTACAATCCACTGCTTCTCTGTGGTGAGCATTTGCAGTTACTTTTCATGGGTTTAGAGGATGGGTTCCATCAAACAACAGGGCATTTTTGGCTGTGCCTGCAGTGCCAGAAAGCACTTCAGGGAACATTTTTTCACCCGATTTCGGGTGAAATTTATAAATGCAAATTATGGAGGGCCTTTGCCATCAGCTGTAATACCCTGAAGTCTCCAGTACCCGGGGAGGATGGGCTGTCTGCTGGGACAATTTGCCTTAAGGATCAATGAAGTCTGCACTGCTGACATGTTCCCCAGTGCACTACTGTACCCATTCTTTGCATTGTCATTTAATCCTAGTATCTAACATCTAATCCTGTGATTACAGGATGCTTTCAAGGTGGTTTTATCTGCCTGGAGTCTCTTGATGGGACCGGCTAAATAAACCTGGATTGTGCAAGCACAACAGCAATAGACTGTAAGAAAAGCTCCAGCTGCAGAGGCTGCCAAGGAGGCTGTGCACACAGCAGGCTGGAGTAACCCAAAAGGGTGCTTGTGAAATGTTTGTGCTGCTGGCAGGCAGCACATTGCCAGGACAGATCACACATCATGCATTTGCACATCAAATGGAGCTGCACTGGTCTGAGAGCATGGGAAAGGCCTGTCTTGAACGGCATGTGTCCTGCTTCCTAAACATGTATATTTTACACTTTACACTTGGTTATTGGCCAGATTGAAAGTACCACAAGTTCCCCAAAGCTTGTCATTTTGCCTTTGAAGTAGAACTGTTTGGATAATGTTTCCTTTGGCAATTTATCTATGTAACAAAGCAGGAACTTTGCTGCACTGGCCTCTCAACAATCCACCACTAGTTTTTGTTGAAGTATTCCTACACTTGTGTATATGCACTCACACAGAACTCGATCGTTTTTCATGACCTTGCTTAGCCCCTCTCCTTCTCCCTTATGGTTCCTCGTTATGAGGTTGGTGCTAATATTACCTCACTTAATTCTGGGGGGTTTCCCTGCTCTATGTACACCTGGCTGAGTTCCCTTTGCCTACAGCAGCATAATTAGCAAGATGTTTGTGTGCAGCTCGCTCCTGCTGCCAAACAAACAGAAGATGTGTTTGTCCTGCTGCCCCTGGCCAAAGGGCCCCTGTTCATGGCCCTCTGCTTTCCTCAATCTCATGGTACCACAAGATGGGACATAAAGCAGGATCTCTTGAGAAGTTTCTGATATTTCCTGCTTTTTATTGGTCCAAAAACCTCTCCCACAGTCTTCGGCACTTGACATCCAATCTCGAAGCACAGTCAGTGCCTGGCAGGGGAGGCCTCCTTTTAGTTTTCGATTTTGAACACCACAAACACTCAAGTTTCTGGGAAGGATGCTGAATGGAAAGCAACTCCTCACTCCCACCTAAAAAATGCAGATTCAGGTTGAGGGCTAAAGCATTCCCCTTGCATCTAGTGGTCCTGCCAGTAGTCAGAGCCCCAGCTTGTTCATTCACCATGAGTGTGGCTCCCACTCAGAGCTGGCTGGTGAGACGTTCTGTCCCAGGCTGTACAGCTATGGGGACTAAGCAGACACACTTGACTTAAATCAAGTATTTCAAGAAGTACAGAAAAGTCACCACATACTCTTCAGCCTTATTCTTCCAGCATCATGTGCATACTCTATTTTAAATGCAACCTGGCTGAGAAATTAAGGAGAAAAACACATTGTTGCCAAAGAAATGGGCATTCACAGAGCTACCAGTCTGTGGTTCCTGAGCAGCCTGGAGCTCCTGAGCAGTCCAAGGAAAGCACCCACACCACGATGCTGCATTGCACCAGGATTGCCTTGCTGCAGGTGCTGCCATGCCCATGTAAGGGAGGAGGCTGCAGAGAGCACTGTTCTCCCTCTGTCCTGGCATCAAACTGAACAGGAACAAGGCTCTTTTCTAAGAAACTGTTCTATGTTTCTCCACAGTGCACACTGCACACCTTAAGGTACAGGAAGCCATTGCTACAAAACTCCAGGGCACTGCTAAATCAGCCAGGTCTCTGATCACACCAGTACAGAACCAACTCCCAACACTGGAACTGCAGCAAAACCCAGAGCAATTCCTACTCTGTCTTTGCTGCAGCTCAGCCTCTCCAGCAGCCTTCCCCTTGCAGCATTTGTCTCCCAAGGACAAACATGTTTATGGGAAAAGTGCCCAGGAAATGCCACTGGTACAACAGACTTTCACAGGGCTTTTCTTAGGGAATGCAGAACATGTGATCCACCATTCCCATTAGATTCCCCTTTGTGAACATTTCAGATCACTCCAGCAGGAAAGTGACAGTAGATTCCAGCTGCCCAGTGCCTTTCAAAAAGACACAGGAAGATGCCCTCATCTCCTGCATCTGTAGACAATTCATAATCAAGCCTGAGACAAATGTTTCAAGTTAATTTCAGATTCTGTTATATAGACAATACAAGTATGGTGACAAAATCACTGCAGATACTGTTTCTCAGTGTCCAAATTCACCTTTCAGCTCTTTCCTAGGAAAACACCAGGCCGGTTTTCTTCCCTGTAGTGAACTGCATGTGTATTACAGAAGGGCTGCTGCAAAGCAACCAGGGTTGCTGGTTGATTTCTATTTTAAAAACATATAGAACATCCTGAGCTCTTTCTCAGGGTTTTGGCAAAGAGGCTCTTTCAACTAACTGTGTTCTTAGGTAGAACAGCAACAAATGACTCAATGATTTGTTTTTACAATGTCCTCTCTGGGAAGACTAATTACCAGCTAACCTTCTAGCGTGCAGTTTCAAACATGAAAAGAATGGGGCCCCATTCTTTTGCAGGAAAAAATCATACTTCAGACTGCAGAATCTGTCTGGGTGGGAGCATTTTGCTGAAAGTTTCTAAAAGCTTTAGGATTATGGGCTGGCCAAGAGAGACTTCATGATGCTTCTAGAAGTTTGAAAAATTAAGTAGGAAAAAAGAATGCTTTCCTCAGTATTACTATTTGTCTCTTTGGGGTAGTAATACAGTCACCAAAGCAAAGCCACTGGAAAGGCTGTTCTCAGCTCTTTTGCACACAAAGCTCAGAAAAGCAAAGGTAAATTCCATGCCTTAGTTGTGGAAGTTGTGTTCAGCAGCAAGAACCACATTGCACAGAGCATTGTGTTGAGCCACCAGCAGATTCTGCCTGACAAAGGAAATCAAACTGATAGGCTTCTTCCAATTTGTCTTTGTTCTTTTCAAAGTTCCAGTACAAACAACTTTTCTTTCATATTACTCTACCTAATGGACTTCTTTCTCCCTTCTTAACTCCTGTTCCTCTTGGAGTAAGTGGTGCTCTCTAAAGGTTTGGGCTGAGGCAAAGCACCAAATGTTTAACTTTACTGTACATGTAGTCTCTGCTGGCATTTTCCAGCTTTGAACTAAGCACTGAGCAGGCCAGGCAGTAGCTCCTGTTCGACTGTGTTCCTGGGTGTTTTATAACCTTTAAAATAAAAAAATAAACTTGCTAGGTTTTTATTCAGTCAGGTCTTTCAGTGCTTTGAATGTTATTAAAGCTCCTGAAGACATACTTGATTACTTTAGCTTGAGCCACAAACCATCTCCCATTGCAACCACAGGCAAATTAGTATCTGAGCAACTGCAGATGCTGCTGAGCAGAGAGAAAAATTGATAGACCAGGACAAAATTTACAGAAGGGAATGGGGAGTGGGAGGCTTAAATGGGTTTTCACTTCCTCCTTTCCCCCCAGTCCTTAGCACACCTCACACAGCCTCACGCCTCGCCCCCAGCCAGCTCCTGCACAGCTCCTCTTCTACAACTGTCCTTTAAGCTGCATTATTTCAGACATTTAAATTAAAAGGTTCCTCTGCGTAAAAGAGATCTAGGTACAGAAACCTCACACAATATTCAGAATTTCCAGATTCCATATAAAATCCAAACCCCTTTGCTTCAGCTGCTTATTTCTGTCAGGGACTTTCAAGAAGTTCAGAACTGGAAAGAAACATCCTCTCTTCATAAGACTGGAGATATGACCACTACCTATGGAATATAGTTACAGCACAAATAGGCTCTGAATGGTCTACAAACCAAAGTTACAAGAACTGTGTGAGTTCCAGTTACAATGTAAGCACCCATTTGCAAACTCTTCTAATAAAATCAAGTTATTTCAGCTGCAATGGTCAGCAGGGACAACAATATTTGTTTTCTTTTGCAACATCTTTGTCAATCTTCCTTCATGGCACAAAAAAAAAAAGGAAAAAGTGTTAATTAATCACCTGATTATTTGTATGCAGTTGATCCAAACCACAGCCCCACTATAAACATCTACAAACATCATAGACTTGGTCTTGCAGGTTTTAAAAGCAAAATGAAAATCTCGGAGTAAAGAAAATAACTATTATTACCATTTTACAGACAAGGGGGTGACTGAGAATTTAAAAAAGGAGCAACTCCATCCTAAGATTAGAGAGGGAAATGGACTGCAAAGGCCAGGACTGAGCACAGAGGTCCTGACTCCTAGGACAGTACTGGCTTATTACTCACACTATGGTAAAGGAAAAACACGTATACAGAGATGAGACTCTTGCAGAGGAATTCTGCTTCTTTAAAGATCTGTAACAGTAGAATTTAAATACTTTACACTTCTGACAAACTGAGCTGGGGAAAGCCCTTGAAGTTCTTTGGAATGAATGATCTTTCAAGGCCCTGGGTGGAGGGGTCTGGTTTGCCTTGTTACACACAGCCACTCCAGCCACTCACTTGTACATATTCAGACTCAGTGCAGATCTCTCAGCTAATAAATAATACCATCAGCTTTCACCAGGGCTTGACTGCAGACAAATGAGCTTTTCAGCACTTGTATCAGTTTACTGCAGTTTTGGTGTGTTGTTTCCTGCTTCTCCACAGCCAAGTGGCAAGGTCCATCTTGGGTATGCCTGTAAGTGATTTATTTATTTATTTGTACACTCACATACCTGTTCAGGTTGCAATTTTTTGATTTGGATGCATACAGCTCAACCCCTTGCATTCCCTTTCTCTCCCCATTCCTACAACTGCTCCCCCCAACAGGAGCTGAGCTTGTAGAGGACCTAAGCACTGTTCATCCTGGTTGAGTTCACTGGGAACTGAGAATGTTCAGTGCCTCTCAAAGGATATACAGCTATTTAGGTATTTGTGAGGCATTGCCTCAAGGAAAAAAATTAGGCACCAGTTAGTGGCTGGCTGTGCTTAACACTGATTCATTGCTGCCTGACTAAAAACCTTTGAAAAGCTGAGTCTAGAGATGGACTTTCCATGAGATTTGTAACCAAGGCCCAGCCAGCACAGGCAGCACTCACAGGTGAGAGCTCCGGGCTCTGCACTTGCCTGACCCTGTTGACTGGATCCCTTATGACAGCCGTGGAGACCAGACCTACAGGGCAGGTGTCAGCACCTCCACATACCAACTTTGAGCAAGTTGGTTCCTAATTCAGGAATCTTATTTTAATCTCACCCTGATTAATTCAAATCATATTCAATGCTGCCTGTTTTAAACTCAAAGCTATTGATGACTGATGGCAAAGTTACATAACCATGTATGCAACGTGCTGGGTCACTCTCAGAGAATCCTGATTAGAGCCTCTTACTAACTCTGTTGTTAAATCCTGAGGACTGAAAAAAACAAGGTGCCAATAAACAACTGCACTGTAACACAGGCCTCAAGAATGTGAAAACTAAAAAACTGAGGAAAAAAAGAGAAATCATGTTCTAAGTAAAAGAAAGACATAAATTTTAGAAAAACATATATAGAGAAAAAACACTTATGCAAAAACTCGTAGAAGTTCATTTTGAGTTCTTGATAATCACCCTCCTAAATGCTAATGATTTTGTAGACTGATCAGATAATTAGTGGTGATACGTTTTTTTCTTAAACTTGCGACTTAATTATTTTGGTTCCTTATGCACCTAAGCACTTACATAGTGTTATTTATGCAGGCCTGTGTGTTATTTTTCTCTACTCTTTTTTGCTAATACTGAACAAACAGGATACAGTCACACTGCTCTAAGCTCCTGCTCTTTTCCTTTCTACAGTGCAATTACAGTGCAACCCCCTCCTAGCAGGCACCAGGTACCACAGACAACTGGGCTGCCTTCACAACTACAACAATATCTCAGCCAGTGCAAACAAGTGATGCAATGCAAGCTGTGTTCTTCCCAAGGGCAGAGAGCATCCCCCAGCCAGACTCTCAACTTGCTTCTTCCCAAGGAGAATCACTGGCAAGGTCACTTTTGAACCCTTACTTCCCATGAGGTGGCCACAGTCCACCCAGCAGAGCTGAGGGAAAAGAAAATTAACCTCTGAACTGTCTTTGCTCATATACAGAATACATGAACTAGCAAACAGCAATGCTAACACTAATTAATTGCAGCTTCACTTGCAAGGATTGAAAGATTCTCCTAAATAACCTGAAAGGTACATGACTAGTACCCAATTCTTGTGATTTTATTCAGAAGCTTAAATTAGATGGAAACATCCAAGTCAGGTATAAATTCCAAATGCACAAGCCCCAGTTATATTCTCAATGTTTCTTATAAGGCTTGCTGGTGATTTCCATACAAATCTATCATTCAGAAAATGTCATAACTAAAGAAAAACAACACCAACTAAATAGGTTGTAACTTCATGCTGTTTAAAGCATTGTGGAAATAGAGAACACCGAAATATATTAATTAGTGTAACAAAGGTTTTGATGGGATTAGTACTATAACAAATCTTCAGTTATTAATCAGGTGTCTTTATATGATCATCATTGTTTGACCACCTAATATCTACATTTGTTATTCTGATTAATATAAATAACTTTCTTTTATCATGATTCTCTTCTTTAAGCAGTCAAAATATGTATCTCTGAATTGGCCCCTAGTGGCATTTGAACTTTCAGCAGTTTTTCAAATATATAACTAGATACGAACAGAAAAGCACGTAAAAGAAGACATCCAAGTCAGATGCACTAAAAAAATAGTTTGAACTTTTGCAAAATGTTGAACATCTCTGAACTCTGGTCAAGGCTTAATATCCAAGTACACCTGTTTTCCTGTTCATTCCCCAGCTTCATTCTCATTCAAAATGTGTTTCAGAGTTCAGCTCACTGGATAATTTTTTCTTGTCACAACAGTCTCAGTTCAGCTGCCTCTGGTTAGAAACCTTTTCTTGTGGCAGCCCATCTCATTCTCCACACCAAAGCATGGTAATAAGCAACCAGACTTCTTAAAGGCCAAACAAATGTTCTTTCAATCTTTTCAGGCATTAACTGTCCGTAACACAGAACAAAACCCTTCAAAACCAGCAATTCCATCAATATTCTTACCTAACAATCTAGAGAACCACAAAAAAACTTACCATCTTTTGCCTTAAATGTGTACATATAAATGTAAGAGAAAACCAAAACACACCATTGCACATGGAAACAGCCATGAGAACACACACAGAACAGATGCCAGTTATTCTGTGCCACTGGAAGGTTCCCAGGCTGCACAGGGGCTGGAATGGTCTGCAGGGAGACATTCCCAGCACCCACCAAACATTGGTGCTGAGATGTCTTCTAGCACCTTTCAAGCAGATAAACAGCTTCTGGAGTGTTATAAAGGGCCATGCTTGGGGCAGCTTGGACTGGATTGGACCAAAATTGTGTGTCTACTGTACACAATAAATAAAAACAAGCTTTCTTGCACAGTGTATATGACCTACTTACAGTTTAGTCTTCATGCCCATAGCATTCCATAGCATCTAAAGGAATTGTGAACAATGACCTTCCAGTAGGTAACATCTGTTGTTCTAGTGATGTGTTCCACAACAAATAAGGACATAACACTAAAGATAACATGTGACATTGGCAAAGAAAAACAAAATAAAACAAAACAAACATGGGAGGGAGAAAATAAAAGAGAAGACATCACATTTTTCTGAGCAGGGCAGAACAAATGTTTGACTGAAAAGCTTCAGGTCCGGCTGGGAGAAGGCCAAGACTAATTTAACCTTTGGTCAAATGGTTGGGAGTTAGCTAGTTTCCTTTTTCCTCTTACATCACTCTCAGAGATTTCGACAAAAATAATACAGCCCCGATTACATGACATTACAGGCTCTCATAATGCACTGGGGAGGACAGTGTTGAAACCCCTTGGAGACAAATTAATCCCAGCAAAGCAACAGCTGTAAGATTGCTATAAACAGGGAAAACAACTACAATGTTTGCATTATACACTTAGATGATTTTAATTCAAGTTACTAAGGGGATTAGATTATTGGATTTTTTTAATAGGTCTGACAGCTTTGTATCATCATGAAAATATCAGTTGTCAGGTTGCACATAGTTGCTATTAAGGCATTTAACCACTCAGTACATTCTTCTAAAAGCTAAAGCAGACGCAGGTACAAGATGATTTATCTTGCTTTCAGAAACACAGTCAGAGAATACATGTTGTGCAGGGTTTTTCTGAATGTGCTGGAATGGATCAGCACTGCTGTCACCATCTGCCTCCCGGAGCCCCCGTGGGTGCTCAGGTGTCAGGCACCTGCTGCAGGGACCAGGAGCCCCCTGGGCCCCAGCAGAGAAAGCTGCTGCAGCCATGGCACTTCAAAATCAAGAATTCCCCACTGGAAGCGAACACGACCCTCCTGTCCCACTCTCTGGTTACTCTGCACACACCCCCCTTTTCTAATAGCCTTTAACGTGGTATCAAACACGTGCTGTTCTCCTCTGCTACAAAACCACTCTGGTTGTAGCCCACATGCTTATTTTGGAACAAGACAAACTGACCTAAAGACAGATCTTGTTTAAGCCCCCTGTCTGTGGCTGCACCCAACCCACACACCCCTCCCAGGTTTTGGGGTCCCTGCCCATGTGCTGCCAGACAGCCAAAGTTCAGCTACCTGTGCCCTGCCTGGCAGAGACCCTCTTCTGTCATAGCAGAGCCACATCCCAAGGCCATCTGTGCTCCAGGCCAGGTAATAGGCCTTGGAGACCCGCAAAGTGGCCTTTCAGATGGGTCAGACTGCCAAGTGGGGGCTGACCTGGCTGTGTTCCTCACCCACCCACCTCTCCTGCTCCCACAGCTCTGCCTTAGACCCTACGCACTGCAGCAATGGGCCTGCGTGGGGATGATGCTCCAGCACAGCAAGCACACAGGACAGGTGACAGGCAGGTTCACTGGGCCAGGTCTGGATGCAGACAGTGCATGAAGTGAAGCAGTGAGAAGCCAAGCTGGCTGGGAGATGTCCTTGGCCACAACACTGGGGCACTGCCTGGCACTGCCACTCAGCACCTCAGCCCCAGGTACGCTGTGGGCAGGCACCGGGCACTCACCAGTCACACCTTCATCACCAGTCACAGCACAAACCCTTCCCGTCCTCACCCCCTCCCCGTGGTGGCAGAACCCCCCGGTGCAGCCCTGCCCTCCCTCTCCCCACAGCCAGGCCCAGGGCACCTGCTGCAGCACAGCAGCTCTCGCCCAAGCAGCTGAACAGTGCCCCTGTGGGAAAGACTTCAATGAAATGCTTTGCTTTCCTGAGATAAAGCATCAAAACTCCCTCCCTCAGTTTATAGCAGACGGGGGAAAGCTGTGCAGGAAGCGAGAAGTGCAGAGACCTCTGCATGCGTTATGAGGAGAGAGGAAGACGAGTTTTTCCAAACTGAGAAATATGCTCATATGGAGCAGTATTTTTAGGTGTTTTGTGTTGCTACTTTGAGAACAGGGGCTGGTCGGGTTTTATCCTCCCTTACTTAGTTTGGATTCTATTTCTGCCTTCCAGTTTGGAGGAGTAGAGAGTTGGTCATGGTAACTGTGAAATATGACGCTACATTCATTTTTAAGAGCTGGTTTTATATATGGTAAGGTTAATTTCATCCAAGTAAATTGTGATTGCAGTTTGTTAGTGCTTCGTTTAACAGATTGCAGCTAATAATGTCATGGCTATAACAACTAGTATATATTGTCACAAATATTGCTGTGAAATTTAGTGCATAATACAACTTAAAAATCTCATGAAAAGCATAAAGCAGTTTCATGAAAATGTGCATCGGTTTTGAACAAACACAACTTTTCATTTAAAACTATTCAGGTGAGACAAGATATGTTTAGATATGCTGTTATGTTCCCATACATGTTTACCTATTTTATACATATGCTTCATGAAAACATGGATTTCAAGACAGATTTTAGGAATACACTGCAGGAACTATACCTTAATAAATCCTGTATCATTGTATTGTATGTAATCCATAGGGGTTTAAAAATTTTAAAATCCACAGGAGTTTAAAAAATATACTGTCTTCTTACATAAATTTTAACATAATATAATACAATGTGTAAACTTGAGAACAAGTAATTAATAAAACCAGTGAAAGTTTGCACACGATGTCGGAAGCTCAACACTACCCCCAAACCTCAAAGCTGTGAATGCACAAGGCTCTGGTGTGCAGATTGCACTTCAGGCTGGGGCTGGGCTGGGGTGTGCCAGGGAGCAGAGGGTTCCCTGACAGCTCAGGCAGGTTCCTAAACCCTGCAGCTCCAAAGGGATGGTATCTCTTGCTGTGTAATTCCCACTCACGCTGTTCACAAAGTCACAGCACTGCTCTGCTGTGAAATCAGAAGGATGGAGGAGCTTGCAGGCCACATACACTGCCAGGTGTGCAGTGAACCTGTGGGTGTCTGCTGTGCCCTGCTGGGCATGGGGCTGAGCCAGTCAGATGCTGCCCTGGGACACTGCTGGGGCATGGCTGGCAGGGCAGTGCCTCTTGGGGTGACATGTTGTTTACAGGAGGTCAGATAAGCCATTACCTGTGTTCTTGTGGAGAGCAGAGCTGTCACTTCTTGAGAGATGCAAAGCATATCTCAAAGACAAGGCTCTCCACTGCTATGCAAGGTATGCTTTGATGTTATTCTTCCGAATGATCCTTCAAGATCTACTGAATTGGAAAGGCATCTCTACATATGATAGAAGAAACAGTAAGAAGATCTGTCAAGAAACAAGGCCATAATAGTGCACTTTCCTTAAAATGTAATTGTTCTGCATGTATGCAAAAGATATACAAGTCTGCTGGGAAATAAACAAGGTCCTGCAAGGATCATTCCAAACCTAGAAACTAAGAATGGTCTTACTTCATGGGTGCCTTGTTAACTCTGTGTACTTTCACGTATTTTCTACAGAACATTTTCACTCTAAAGTGTATGGCCTGTGCCAGAAAAAGAAAAGGAAGGAAGGGACAACAAATATAGATATAAGAAATGTATACCTTACAGAGTTATGCCATCTTTTCAGTCCTGTGTTATGAGAGCTGTAATCTGAAGCAGCGACTAAGTGAACTAAGCAAATGAGAAAAGCTCATTTAAGTGTGGCCCACAGTGATTACAGCTTTTTTGGCCTGCAACTGACTCTAGTATCACACCACTGGGAAAGGCTTGACCTTGGCTATCCACCAGCAGCTAAACAAGTAAGTACCATTTGACCAGCTTGGCTCTAGCATGGCAAGTAAAGAGATTGGCCTGTGTGGGTAAAGGAATAAAGTAAAGAAATGCAGGATGGGATCAAGGAGACTGCTAGAATAACCTGCAGTGTAACAGTCAGCCTGCAGGAATGTCAATCCACACTAACAGGGCTCTGAAAACTCACTGTTTTCCAGCAGGACACTAGAATATGCACACTGCTCCACCCATCAGCATGCAAAAGTAATTACTTGCAGAAAAACAGGGATCACAACCCACGGCACTTAGGGCCAAAAAAAGTCAGCACATGGATGAACCCCACGCAGGAAGGCTCGTGTGTGGCTGAGAGCTGAGTAGAGGTATCCATGGAAAGTAGCAGCTTCCAACTTCCACCCAGTTCAACTCCATGTGGAACCACCCCATTACCCATCAGCTGGCCCATCTGGAAATCAACAGGAAACAGAAAGTTCTGCCTTGCCAGAAGAAAGGTGTTGCCCTTGGCTATGATCTACTTACTTCACCTCTAACTTCAGCAGGAAATGCCCAGTTTGGACACCAAAATAACATACTGGCATTCATAAAATGTTGCTGACCCCAGCAGTGTAACACACTGTTAAGCAAATTCCACAATCTAATGGAGTAATTTTAGTAAAGTTCCTTGTTAAAAGTACTGAGATCATACATTTCTAGTAATTGCATGAAGAAAATCTTAGTGCTTTTAAGAGGATAGTCTCGTAAGGAGAAACAAATCAACACAGTCAATTAAGAGAAGCAATGAGATTAGAGTTTGTGGCACTGTTATATTTCAGCCTTATTAATGATTATAATATGGGAGAAAAAATCCCTTCCTAGGATTGACTAGTCAAGATCTGTGGGGTGAAGGAAGGAGGAGAGAGCTGAGGTTGCTCTCCTGAGTCTCTACGTTAAGAGCCCTTTGTATGATACAGCTTTTAATAGACCACTCTCAAAAATACCAGTTTTAAAAATCAGTATGAGCCTCACCGCATATAAATGCAGAGACATGCATATATGCATATTATTGAAAGATATATTTTTACTTAACCTCTGAATTTGAGAGCCATGCTGGTAGGCAGACTTCTCAAATGTCTTCCATTTCATGGTACACTGTTATGGTGGGAAGTTATTGACATCAGAAAGGAAGAATAATGAAACTGAGGTCACAAAGTTATTTACACTGGCGGGTGGATCCCACAGCATTCCTGTATGATTCGATTGTTTTGATGACCCTCTTTTTGGGATTCTGTCACACATTACATCTGATATTTGGATCCTTGTAAGTTGAAAGGGACACTGAGAGGTCTGTTTGGTTTCTGTTACCAGTGAGTTAACACAAGGTTAAAAAGTCTGCCCCTGTTCAAGCCAATGGCACAATTCCCAATGACTTCAGGAAGTTTCCAAACTCCGTGTCCCAAAGTGCTCACAAGCCAAACAGAAGGAGCCATATCAAGCTGAGCAAGGGACACCTAAAGAAGACCCAGGGAACAACCAGAGAAATCTGATTAAATTACTGAGGAGGGGAATGTGAGAGAGCAGTTGGCAGTATGCAAACTCCTGTAAAAGGCAATTTTTATTTTAAATTTTCAAAGGGAAATGTGGAAATTATTGCCTTAAAGACTCTTATTTAGAGTTGAGAATTGACAAACTACTGCTTCATAAACCAATAAAAGAAACAGAGCACAAAAAGCCATGTTTAGATCATAAGCAGAAATCTCATAAACGCCCCAGAGCTGAGATGAGCCCTCCTTCTGTTTTCAGACCCTTACTGTAAAGTTATTAACCTTCACAGATACTGTACCACGGTCTGCCCAGCAGCAATTAAAACCCCAGGCCACAGTGATTGGGAAAAAACAGACTAGTGACACATTAGCAACAAGGCCGTGTATGTATGGCTGTGAATAACACAGCTCTGATCCTAGTGCAGAAGCCAAGGGCTTCATTACATTTAATTGCTTCCGGCTTTAAATCAAGGCCTGCTTCAAAATGAGGGTGGCAGCTATTAAACTAAATTACTTTCCCCTCAAGCTCGTATGGAAAAGTACAGTACCCAAGGAAGACAGTTTCTATTAAAAGCAGTGTGGTAAAGGTGCTGCTGCCAGCCTAGAGATGGTTTGTAACCGGGAGCAGCTCATAAATGAAGTTTTATATGGTATCTGTCTTTAATATTTTATGAGGGAGAAGCCTTTGTATTTGGCTCAGTTCCCTTTTGCCGCTCCTTGTGCTCCACACCAACCTTTGCTAGTGCAGAAGGCACACGGCAGCACTGGGCTCTTGTCCTGGTGGGTTTCCCCTCCAGGGTGGGCACTGGGAGTGCCAGGAGGCTGCTCAGCAACAGAGTGATCTGACATGCAGGCAGGTTTGGATGACCGTGTGTTTGAGCATATGTTTCAAACACAAGCACATTAGATGATAGAAGAAACCCTCTCCTGCAAAGGTCACAACACTTTTATCCTGGACCTACCCAGATCACAGGCCCAATTAGTACTGATTAAAAAACAATACGAAACAAAACACCAGCAACAACCCTGGATCAAATAATCTGCTGTGGGAGATACCAGATTCCTAGAGGACAATCTGAAACGAAAATGAGGGATGGGTTACTCAAATCAAATCAAACACAAACTTAACGAGAATTTACCCAAATCTTCCGACAGACTTTTTAAATCCCTGTTGTGTTTCTGGCTCCCACTCATATTCAGCATCTGCTCTCTATCCTTGATCACTATCCCAATATTTGTTCCATGCACTTAATTTAATTCTCTTTCATTTTACAGCCTGCCTGGTTCATTTGTTCATGCTTTGATTTGCCCTCACATTTTCTCAGCTTTTCATCTCTTTCTGCTTTTTTTTCCCTGTCTCCTGGCTTTATTGTCTCTTTCTCTTTTTTTTTTTTTTTTTTTTGCCTTAGCCTATACAGCCCTAAATTTCCCTTCCCTATTTCCCTGTTGCCTTCCTGTCACCATTTGTTTTCTATCACCCTGCTTTTCTGCTGGTTGATGTTGGAAATATTTCAGGAATTTCTAATTCTCAGTGCCATGAGAACCGTTATCTTTGCATTTTCACTGGTGAAAGTGCTCTCAGCACGGTGAGGATGATGAGGATGATGACGGAGCAGGCCTGGGACAGAGAGGCTTCAGATGGACTCTTCCCTGAGCCCACTTTGCCTCCAGAGTGGTACGCTCCAGTGTGGAATGTGCGAGAGGAAGCCGGGTCCGTGGGGAGCGCGGGCTGGGGGCAGGGAATGCGTGTTGAGAAACCTCAAATTCCACACAACACAAATGAGCACAGGAGAAACTGGAATACAAGAGAGAAGCAGGATGAGGGACCAGCTGGAGAAGGGTGGGGGGGAAGAGCAGGAAAAAAAATACACCCACCACCACCACACCCCAGCCTTCAAGTTGTGCTTCCATGCAGGTGCAGACGAGCAGCAGTACCAGCCCTTGCTAATATTCACTTGCTCTGAGTAGCAACACCAGGAAAGCCTCAGACCTCAATCTACCCATTATTTCTTTCCCTGAGCAGGGTTAGGGGTCACCTTTAAAATAACAACTGCAAATGAAAGGCAATTACATGGACTAAAAAATGATGCGAAAAAGCCAACCAATGCATGGAGTGCTGGTGACTTGTCACTGCAGTGTGACAATACGCCAACTCAAAGTCACCACAGAGACAAAAATAAATAAATGCATAACTGACTGTATTGTAATACCTAGAGATGTCTCAGGAAATGACCATCAAAGGTTAACCAACCTGCTCTGTTATTGTTTCTGCTGCGCCTGCTATTGTTGTTTGTATTCTGGTATCACCAAGAGGCCTCAACCAAGATCAAGGCCGTTGTGTTAGGCACAAGATAAATATGCACAGGAAGAGAAAGTTCCTGTTTTAAAAATTTGAAGCATAATGGATGAGATGAGCAAGAAGTTGAGGAAAAACAGAGATAATGAGAAGTGAAATGACTCAAACTGAGTCACAGCAGGTCAGTCTGAGAGCGCCTATCCCATCTTTTACAGTGGCAAGGAGCTGAGTGGGAAGAAACTGGGACTACTGTGTATATGATTATGTTTATTGCTTAGAAATGTAAGAATTTCACAGGTTCTTTCACTCAGCCTCAGAAGCCTCCTCTCTATATGCAGATAAAAGGTAGTTTCCATTTGGTCTTTGCTAGGTTGGTCCTTCACATGCCCACCATAGTGTCTCATCATTATAACTGTCCATGATGTTCACAACCATGTGTAGATGCTGATGAGATCAGGATATGTTCAGCTAATACAGAACATCTTTGTCTTGTCCAGCTCTCTTCCTTCTTCCCCTCAGTTCCAGCACTGGCTTTAATTAAGTTCTCCCAGACTCAAGAGCTGCCAGAACTGTCATGCTGTTATAGAAAAGGTAACCTCAATCAGTAGGTAGGACTCAAGAGCAGCTTGGACTCTGAGGTCATCTCTGCTTCAAGTTCACATTCTCCAAAGGCTGTTTTGCAAAGAGTTTACCAAAAAAGCCACCCTGTGCATTTCAGCTGCAGCTGAAATTCAAGTAGTAATGCTGGTGAAGAGAAGCCACATGTCCACAATGCACTGTGCCAAACAGCAGCAGCACAGCACAGTGCTCTAAATGAGGCTTTCAAAGTCTTCAGAAACATTTTGCTGAAGTGCTACAACCTGCTAATGTAACAGTGCAGAGATGTCCATAAGTGCTGATTGCACACACACCAGGATGGAGCCTTGGAAGAACTGCTGCCTATCACTCATCGCCATCTACGTTTTTCAGAACTTCAGACCTTAAAAAAACATAGAATAAACCCAGTGCTAGTCCTGTAACAGCAGCTACTTCCAAGATTCAGGATGGATGCAGTGACTGGTAATATTGCAAGACTCACAAATAATCAACCACAAGGTTTCTTCACACTGGGCCAACAGAGCACAGCAGTACCACGTTTGAGAGATGGCTGTACACTAAAGTCACAAGTACTGAAAAGACTTTCAGCATCAAACAACTTTCAGCTACCAAAGCAGCATGTTTATTAAAAGCTGTTGAACAGTTTGAGATGGCCAATTAGAAAAGAAACAAGAAATTACAGAACCCTGACATGGGGAAGGAGGAGAGTTTTCTGAAATCCCGACATAAACTAGAGAGGGGAGGTACTTCCATCAAGTGGGCCTCTCTCACAGTGGCACATTCCTGAGCACCTATTTCAGAACTATTTGGGTCCAACCTATAAAGATCAAAACACAAGAACATCCAGCAGCAATCAGCTGAGAAAACAATTAGGACAACACAGAGTGGGTTAAACACGGTGGCCTATTTAAAGCTCTTGAAGGTGGTCCTTTATTCTCAGTAGTTCTCAGGCATGTCACAATAAAATCCCTTAAGGAGAAGGATCAAATGCAAGGTACTTAACAAGCAGGTTCTATTCCAAATACTTTAACTTCATTTGTAATCATTAGGCACCGGTGGTTTCAGGACGCAAAAGATAGAGAGGGAAAGAACTCAGATATGGATCAAAACATGACTGATCACAAAAATACTTCATTACGTTCTAAGCTTTTGGGGAAAAAAAAAAAAAAGATGAAAATATCAGAATGAAACTGATCCTTCAGAAGGTGTTCAGAATATAGCATGGTTAGGCAGATGTGGCCACACCAGACAAGTGAGAACTGACAGAGAAGTGCCTGTGGTTTATTGTGGATCAGAAACTGAATAGGAGTCAGCAAAAAAATATAAACACAAGAGGGCAGAAACAGAAGCACAAGTAAGAAGCCACATTTAGAGTACACTTACAGGCTGAAGATAGTGAAGATAAAACAATGAGGCTGACCAGGGATTCTGAAAGCATGATCACTGAATGATTCAGTGAACTAGGGGGATGCAGCTCATGGAAACAGTCCAGGAAGTGAGGGAGGAGGGCAGGTTAGGAACAGTAAGAACCTCTGAACATGTAAAAGGGTACACAAAAAGGTCTGGCAGAGTCTTACCTCCGTACATGTAAACTGTGGCAACGAAAGTTCAGATTAGGCATTAGGAAAAATACTTCTGATGTTAAAATATTGGACTGAGCTACATCCCCAGACAAACTGTGGTGTCTTCATTGCTGGACACATTTAAGGATAGTTAAACACTTGTTGGGAATGACTGAGGTAAACTGCATCACTCCTTTGGGCAGGGAGACAGACTGGGTGTTTGTTCAGCATAAAGATTTTTCACATTTTTCACTGCAATTGGTCAGCCCCCTGGTACAGAACTTGTTTCTCTGGACAGGAACACAACACTAGACTTCTGGTAATGCTCATATTCAAATGCTCCAGTTGTCAGACATTCAAATTAGAGAACTGGTTTGAAAGAATGGGGAAAAAAGGAAGCCATTGGCATGTCTTGAACAGTAGTCTGGAGTCTGTGTAACAGCAAATCAATTCAGCAGTGAAGGACAGAGTGTATTTGGGAGTGTCCTCAAATCACTGCCCGTATTGAGAAACTACAGCCATAATTTTTTGTCCAACTCACACAGTTTTCAAATACTGAGGCCACCTTCACATTCCCTCAGGCAGTACCTCTTTTTGTGTTGTCTGATGCAAAATTCCTCTTGATTTTTCTTATGGAGAAGAGAAGGTAAGGGTTCTCCCCACAAGGCTTATGGGCAAAAACAAGAAAAAGGGGTTGACAGGATTTTTAAGCCAATGCTCTTCATTACCTCTCATATTAGGTTCAAAACATTATCTTCCTTGTTCAACATGTCAATCTGTTTGACTTTTGTAACAAAAATATAGTCAGACCTGTGCATATTGCATTTCAGAAAACTCTTTTTTTTTGAAACATCTGTTTGGAAGTGTTAAGGTTCTGCTGAAAAACCTCACACAGATGTGGGCAGTGTGCCATATTCTGAGCAACAATAGAATCTCCAAACATCCTCCCAGGACATGCTTAAATAAAATTCCCAAAGAAGAATGAAATCATAACCCAAATTTCCTTTTGGTAAGCTGCACATGGTACCATACCTGTCCAGTTGCACAGAAGACCAAGTCACCTGCACTGTCTGACAGTGCCATGCCTTGCACTGTTGCCTTTGGTTCCATTTACACAGTCCCACAGCAGGTTTGCCACTGCCCCATGACTATTGATCCCTAGCACATTAGTCAAAGAAGAAGAAAATGGGGGGAAAACCACCACAGAACTCAGAGTAGTGTGTTTTTCTTACTTCCCTTTTTGCCATTATGTACCCTGTATGTGCTGAATATTTGCCAGAACTCTCCACCCAAACTTATTGCTCTCAATTCTCCCATGGTTTTCAACACTTCTCTTGGGATTCTCATCCTATTGTTTCTTTCAAATTTCATTTTATTTTCTCTTTTTCTCTCTAGCTTTCTTTACTTTCCCCTCTATTTTCCACAGTCCCCCTCACCCCTGCAGGAAAGAAAGAAAAAAAAAAGGAATGAAATTAACTGTATTTTAACAATCAGAATAACAGTGAAACAATGCTCTTGAGATCCCATCTGTTGCCAACACATCTCCCAAGACAGCAAATGATGGGCATTCCTTGCTAAATAAAGAGAATTTCCCACACCCATTAAAGATCTACACAGCAAAGACTGTTGCTTAAGTATTTACTTTTTATGGCATACAAGAAAACTACCTGGAATTGTAAATACCAATGACATATTGTTCACATCTCTACCAAACATGTGGTCAGTGGCCATATGGATAACTTCGGGGTGTGAAATGTCCTTTCTCTTTTTTTACAGTGCTGCAATATCCTTGTGCCAGAAGCTTTTTTAAAAGTTTAATTGCATAATTCTACCTCCAGTGTATGAAATTAAATTCTATTTACAAATAAAACCCTCATGCCTTCCTACCCCCAAAAATCTACCAAAGCAAACTGGCTCAGTTGCTACATCCTACCTAATAAAAAGCTGCCCTTTAAAATTTTTTTTAATTTATTCAAACTTTCTCAGATTAGTTTTTCACAATTCTTGATCTGAAACAGAAACATTTATGCACAACATTTATATACTCCATGTAATTCACAAAGAATAGCAATACCTTAGAATATAATTGCTTTGGATTTCTAGGGTGGACTTATTAAAAACATCGACACTGGAATAAAACTCCTCAAAGTTACAGAGTTTACTAAAGCCTTAAATGGGAGCATAGCAAAGCTACAGCAGAGCATGTTTAAAGTGTCATTTCTCATTGACTTGATAATGAACTTCTCCATTAAAAAAGGAAAGTGACAGACTTTTGAAGAGATATTGTGTGAGTTCTTAGGAATTTTCTGGGGAGTTGCCTTGACATCCCTACTGTTTCAGCTTTAGGTCTGCACTCTAAAGAAATGCAATTTCCATATGGTTAAGCAAATGTTTGTCACCAGCATATCTCCAAACCCAAGTTATTTTGTATCTCCTTTTTCATTAGAGTTGTATCCCAGATGGTGCTTCACAACAATAGGTGTTACTGTGAAAATACTGAGGATTCAGAAATGTAAAACCAAAAGAGAAAATCTAAGGCAACCCTGGAAAGAAAGTGTGCAAAATAATACAATTTTCTTTGTATCAGTGCTGTAAGACTTTTTGAAAATGAGGGGAAATCCATAATCCAGAGAAATGAAATGAGGAAAGGGCAAATATGGGAGAGTACAAGGGGAGGTAACAGGTCTCTATTAGTTGAAGAGAAGAAAGAAAGGGGACAAAGATGATCCCAAGCAATTTTAAAATCAAGCAGTGCCTTTTTAGAAGCAGCTTTTGAGTTGATTTGGGTTTGAACATTTATGTTGCTTGAGGATGTGGGTGGTGTGGTTATGCCCTCTTTATGTGAAAGAATACAGACAGCACTGCTCTGTACAAGCTAGAACTGGAAGGAGGGGAAGCATGGAAAGCCTCACGGAAAGAAACTGCATTAGGAAAGGTGGGAAGATAAAACCAACCCCAGACAGGATTATGGCTCAAAAAAATCCAAACCATGACATGCATATTGGGTGTTCCAGAGGTATGATTGATGCTGTGAGGAGGAATTATTCAATGTTCAATTCGAAGGCCAAATTTCGAGGCAGTGGAAGTAATGAGAAGGTGCAAGCAGAGAAGGGAGACAGATGATATGGAGCCATGATAAGGAAGTTGCTTTTGTGAGATATTTAGCTGAAGAAATTAGCCAAAAGGTATTCAGTGAAGGTTGTGAATGAATTTACAGCTGAACCTCATTAGGGTGAAAACAATGTCACTAAAGCCACGACAATCTACGGCACAGCTGATAGGCAAGGATAGCATCTTTTATTATATGTAACTGATGTAGACCTTATTGATGTAATTGAAAAATAAAGTCCTTCAAATAGAGAATTTCCTCTTTGCATTCCATACAAATACAACACAGACCATGTTTTTCAATAAGATTAAAGATAACATGTCTGAGAGACAGCAAATAGTGGAAAAGACAGAGGTCTAGACAATATAAAGGTACATACCTTAGCAGAAGGCACTATCATTACATATGGAAGAGAAGGGGAGACAGCTGTCTGGATAATGTACATAAAGCCTTGGAAGGAGGAGGACAGCTGAAACAGTTCAGAGGGGTGAATGTATTTGAAAGAAGAATATATGCACTACCATTATCTTCCATATAACAAAATCCTTTGTTGAAAAATATGGATGATAAAAAGAAGATCCATGTCAAACTATATTGTACCTCTCCAGCTGAGTACAAACATTTCTGAAAGCTCAGGGTTTGATCCTTATATCCAGAAAATGTTATTTCCAAAGAATGTTCTCTCTCTGCAGTGATACAATACCACAGATATTGCTGAATCGATCATCTGGTGCTGTGATAAACTATTTTGGAACTACAGTCTTTCAGGAAGTAATATAAACCCTATCTTCTGCCTACACATAACATGCTGGTTTTACTAATCCATTACTCAGCAAATCGTGTTGCACAAACTGCTTGTGTCTCTTCTCTGAGTTAAAATAACCACAGCCAGAAGTAAAAAGTCCGAGTTTCCTCATACAAGGAGGAAACAGCGAAAACATGTCAGGAGGAAATGGTCACACCTGTTTAGCAATGCCTGACTGATAAAATGGTGTGAACACATTTGTAAATCAGCTAAAATGCCTCAAGGATTACACATTGTGGTTACATTTATGCTTCCTTGTCTATTCTGGCAAAGTCACAGTCTCTCACATTTCTAAAATACTGCCATAAAGACGCAGGAAGCACATGCAGCAGGTACAGCTTCATACTCCTTCCCGGTTGGAATTTGTAAAATCACTTTTGCCTTTCCCCCTTTCCATTCCATGTCTCCGTTCACTTACTTGTCTTGTAATCTGTTCCCTTATCTGGCCATGGCTGTGGAACGGATTTGTACCACGGTGCACATGCAAACACTCACTCTCATATGCAAATCAAGGACAGTGACATTTTCCTACAGTTTGTTGGGTGGGAAGAGTAGGAATATATGCTATAAACAATTCTGAAGGATTATAAATAGTGCCTGCTTCTGTCTGTGTGACAGAACCCAAGTCAGCAAGAGCCAGTTAGCCTTGTGCCTCCCACCTCTCTGTGAGATAAAGAAATCCACAACCAATTTGCTACTTGAAAAAAGCAAAGGACATAAAGAGCACAATTCTCTCCCAGATGATGAGGGCTGAATTCATAGCCTTTACTCTTTACCATTAGTAACTATTAATACTACCTCAATTATGCTTGATGATGATGAAGATAGAACTAGCATAAAGATCCATTATGTTTTATTGATGTTAAGTGCATGTTGATTATAAATGGGACAGGATGTATTTACATGAGCTTCACTCTTCGAGGAAGGTTGTGAAATCAGAGTCCAATCCTGCACCAAGAATAAAACCTGCACCTTCCATAATTGTAATAGTATCCAGATGTTCCTCTGTAACATGGATGCAGGTGGTGAAAGCAGTAAACTGGTACAGAGCAGATGTGCTCTTAGCACAGGTGGGACGTGCTCCCAGTGCTACAGTGAATTTTGCACTCACTGATGTAACAAAAGAAGAGACCAGAAGAGAGAAATATACTGTAAAAAAGTAAATTAAAAATGTAAAAACCAGTTTCCATTTTGGTGGCACACCATGACAGTTGAGATTTTAGAAAACCTACCAAGCGAAACAAACAGGGACTTTTTACATTGAAACTACAACAATCCAAAGCTGTGAGCAATGGTGCATGCTCAGACACAGGAACCCTGGAGAGTGCAGTACCTCGTACTTTTGGGATGTGTGTAATGTGCATCAGTTGCAGAGATTGTTTCTGCCTCATACCACCACACAGATAATCTCTACTACCATGTTTTCAGTGTATATTAATTACTGACACTTGAGATTTACACACCTCTTTACTCTTCTATTGTTGTAGATTAGGGATTTGACTTTGTCAGCAGGTTGGGTCAACCAGTCTGATTCCTATTAACTTTTCAGACTGCATCTAAATAAACCTTACAAGTCTTCACTGTCATGTAGAACAGACTTTCTGAATTCTACATGAAGGCTGAACGTTATTTGCACTTCTCTGTCATTCCATAACACATACTCCCAAAATACATGCACCAGTTAGGCCCTGTCTGTGCCAGGTGTCGAACCAATCTATGCCAGTCTAAAGGATAATCTGTGCCCCAAAACTCTGTACACTGACAGTCCATTGGATATGAAAAAACAAAACGCACTTGGAGATTGAGAATAAAATCATCACCCCAACAGCATTCCTGTGGGCTACTCACAGACATGCTCTTGGTGGACATGTAAGCAAGGGAAAGGCCTGGAGAGGGTTTGGAAGGGAAGGAATGAGACACTGTCCTGGATGTTATATTATGTTATGGAGTGCCTGCCAAGAGTAGGAGGCAGCATAGGAGTCTATTCTACAGGTTATGCTATTAAGGATTTAGATACCAGAGACTGAATTTGTCCTCTGGATACAGGCAAGGCTGCAAGAGACTGTGAAAATGAAATCTAAGATCGATGTAAGGATGTCCTGGCTCACCTGAAGGATCAGAAAGAGGACCCCCAGCAGCACTGAGTGGATCTGATGGTGCAGGGCTTGGGTGACAGAAACAGGAGGAAGAAAACACCACATAGTAAACTAGCATAGAATGCCAGCACAGTGTCCTTGGCTTGCAAAGCACTCTCAGTAAACTGCAGTACTTTGGTCACGAATGCACAGATTCATGTTGGGTTAGTTTTCATTATCTCCATGTCATTATTTATTCTAGATGCTCAGGGACACCACTGAAAATAAGTGTTTTATAGACAAATAGTAAAGAGGCTGGTCCCTATCCCAGAGAGTTTGCAGTCTAGACAAAAGCATCTCTGCTATTCCTAATCATATCAAGCTGAATCTGGCCATTCACATTTGGAACCCAGATGAAAATAAAATTTCTGAGGCATGCCCCATGACTACTTCCCCTCTGTGAGTTGAGTAATCAAGGTATAAACCATACCATGATGGGCTGGGCAATTAAACATTCTCGAGCTCATCTGAAGAAATTGCTATGGTAACAATTTCTCTACCAGCTCTATTGTTGGTCCCATTTCTTCTACCCTTCCTACCCTTCTTCTTTATTTAGGAATGGTCATTCTTTATCACCTCTTTAACCACACAACGTGGTTATCCTGATAGCAGCAGACATATGTAGTTTAAGAATACTGCTATACAAGGAAAAAATTATGGCTATGATATATCTGGATCAAAGAGATAAAGATATCACATACCCAAACTGTGATATTAATTCTCTGTATGAATGAGAAGTTTGATGATAGTATGCTGAAAATATTAACAGTGAGACCGCACAATACCTCCTGTAGAAAACTAAAGTGGACAACCACAGGACAGCAAGTGTTCCCCCAGACTTCAGCAGCATAATTGCTTTGTCTTTGATAGGACCTCATAGCTTGATGGCTGCAAGATATCTACAGTGGCTGCAGTGCACTGTGGCCATATCTGAGTTAGCTTTTATTACCCAACAGAAACACCAGCCACTGCTCTAAAGTAAGCTGCTTTAAGACTTCCAGACTTGGGCCAGACATTAAGATTCACCCCATTCAGAGATGCAGGAAACCAGCTAAGGCAGAAGCAGAGATATGGTGGACTGCTGCACATCCCCACTGCACAGTAAGATCACAGGATGGAATGATGAATACTACACATTCTCTCAGGAGAACCCAGATAGTAAAGTAGTAAAATCCTTAATAATCAAATTATTTTCTTTCTGCAAGATATATGGGGTTTCAATTTAAGGAAGTGAATGCTTTCATATAGATGCCATTTGATGCATCTGTGATCTTCATAAAAGAAAGGATCATGGTGTTCCTAAGAATCTCAGTGCTAATGAACCATACAGAGACATGTTGGAGCAAGGCTGAAGCAAGGTTTCAGTTCTGTGAGAAATGTCTCTTCCCCCTCTCACCCTTCCTTCCCCTGGGACCTTTTCCTGGCAGTGCCCCCAAGATGTTGGCCTGCTCTTCTTTCCTTCCCTCATGCTCTTTTGTGGGGCATGAACTGCATATTGTCGCTCTCCCTTCCTGCCAACAGCTACCCTCTTATGAGCAGCATCTTATCCCACCCTGAACCTTGGGGAAGAAGAGGGATGCACAGTCTCAGCAGAAGTGGGGAAAAGGGGACAGAGTCTACTTCCCACTTCTACCATCTTCCCACTTCCAGAGCACAAAACAGGTGGCACAGAATCAGCACCGAGTAACAGACTGTTCTTTGCTTCTGCTTCTATTAGGAATCACTACATTATCCTATTGGTCAGTGCCAGCCATTCTTTCTGCTCTAAGAGCCAAAAGACAATGTAATAATTTGCTGCTCAGATAAATTATTTACAGGAAGGTAGTACTGGAATGGAGCACAAAGCTGCCTGAGTGTCAAAGTGTCTATTTTAAAGGTAAGCCCCAGTTCCAAAGAGCACCTTACCCTTATATAAACACAGCTTACATGCATGTTAAGGTGCTTCTATTAAACAACAAGATCCTTTCTTGAATGGGGGCTAAAATTTATTAGGTGCAACTGAATTGTAGCTCTAATACACTCATCCAAAGGAATAATTCATTACTGTTATGTACAGAAAATGCTTTAGAGCTTTTGTATGAAGAATTTTGGAATACTTAGTAGAACCAGAAACAGTGCATCCTAGAAATTTCTGTGGAGAGCGTGTTTGCTGTAATACAAGTGATAAAACTACTACCAACAGCCAAGTTTCCTTCCAACTTTTCATTTCTGAGTAATTTCTGCAATGAAGACAGAAGTGTAATAGACATGAAGGAATGTGGCAATCCATTTGTTTTATTTCTATGAAATTATTGCTGATTGCAGGTTTGGAGGATGTGTGGGTGAAGTTTGCTGATTTATTTCAGTTTGGTCAGGAATGCTTTTTTAAAACACCTTTAACCTTTTTCTTCCAAACAGTTAATTTGGGTCACTACTTTTGCACTGAAGCTTTGATTGTTAGAGGAAATACTTCTGCATACTTTTGCTCTGCTGTAAGAGAGGCAATATATTGTGGGCCATATGCCAGCAGATTTTAACCACAAACTTAGGGAAAGGAGACAGATTAGATTGTGGTGGTCTTATAATTAGAGTTTCTCTGTACTCTTTTCTTGCTAAGAGCAAGTATTCACCACTAAAGTGGTTCTATGTCATACAGATGGTGTATCCATGGTAATAGAGCAAACTAAACTCCCTCAGCTGCATTCCTCTAGTCTCTGATAAGCATTCTATAATAATTTTATCACAGAAGAACTTCTTTAAAGTGTACAACCAAATAATACACTTTAAGGTCTTTGGTGAGTTCCAAACTATTTTTCGGCCTGCAAGAATCTTACTCAATTAGAGGGAGGTATCAAACAAACACCTGGTTTATGATGATAAGGAAAAGCATGACTTCTATTCAAACATTTACAAAAACAGTTCCTTTTAAGAGCTGATGATCAAGAAAAAAAGAGAAACAAGATCTATCTGGTCATAGCATCTCTCAGCCTGCCATTGCATGTTTGCCTTCAGCTGCAAACTTTGTAGTTGTTTGGGCAATCCAGCCTTAACCACCTAAGACACAGATCCAGTAGATCCTGCACCAGCTCACCAGGGAGACTGCTCAGCCATTTCATAAATCTCCATGGTTCTTTCCTGATACTATGGGTTCAAGTCTTCCACTACTTAAAGTCTTCCCTTCCTGTGAAACAGCCAGCAACTGTGTGCCTTTGTGCTGTAGGTTCCTTTACTCCTGAGCAGCTGCTGGTGCCAGAGCAGGATCAGTGATGTGGTGACTCTCCCAGTCAGCACCTGATCCAGATCGGAGCATGTGTGATCACCCTGCTCAAGAAAAGGGATGAACACAGTGGGTGTTCCAGGGAGCTGTGACAGAAGGGTGAGCTGCGCACCCATAGGTGGAACTCCAGGGGTTTTAACAGATGCAGCAGGACAGCCAGAGGCACAGTCTTTGCGACACAACAGCCGGGCAGGGACACTCCTCTCCTATTCTGGCACTATGAAACAACCTGCAAAACCTGACTGCTTCCATATTCCATCTTTACTTGAAACACAAACATGCACGTGAAAACAGTCTGACATCACACTGCTGCAGTCGAGTGCAAAGCAAATTACTTTTTAGCCAGTGCAATGGAATTGTTGCATTAGACAACAGGTAGAGCCTGAACCCACAAACCCACTGACACACCTTTAGACAGAGGCAGTGTTAGTATCCACTGGATTCTGTTTTATATCCTAATGCCTGAAATTTCTAATAAGGATACTGCTTGTTTCAGTGTGTTTTAAAACATATTTCAGGTTTAAAGAAACTTAATTTTGTAACTTTTAATTGCTTAGAGGATCTTAAAGGAATGCACAGAAGCAGCAGCGCACTAAAGTCTTTAACACTGAAATAATTTCCTGTATAAATGAAACTTGGGTTCATATCCATGTTCCCCAAAACCATGGTAGTGCAGTGCTAGGCCTAGGCTAAAAGTATCTCAATTAAGTCTGAAACTGATTTGCAGAGCAGGAACCCATGCAGAGGATTGGGTTTGGTTTTTTTTTCAGATCTCGTAATCCCTTCAGTGATTCTGCTGTGTAGAGAACTTGCTGGTGAGGAATGAGCCTCAGGAAGTTGCAGAAGGAACCTCTTTCTCCTGAGGAACAAAAAGTAAATGCTGAGCACCTCCATGGGACAGTAACTTCAACTTTTGCTTAACATGCCCATAACAAATGCCTGCAGCACTAGCCGAGGAGGCAGCTTGCTGTGGGGGGGAGGCAGGGAGGGAAATGCAGAGCTGGCAAGACAAATAACACTTTTACCCCAAATACAAGCTACTGCATAAATGTGTAGGTTTATTAAGCCATTCAGAGAAAGAAATATTATGAAAAAAATAATTTGGTAGGACTAGTAGATTCATTTTACTCTGTTCCAAAACAATCATTCCAGTGACCATCTCAGTGCAAAAGAGAAGAACAATTTCTCTAGCCATTCTCATCTGCATGCTTTATCAACTGTGGTAGAGATATTCCAAAGTGTCAGTGGGGATGTGCTTTTCTGCAGTCATCACTATTTTCTATCTCCTACCCTTCAGGCAAAGATGCATTTTCAGCTTTTTACTCCTTCCATCCCTTCAATAGATAATTTTTCCCTGACAAAGCTTTGCTGTGGACAAATGGTGCCTTCCAGAGCTCCTCAGAACATCAGTCTAAGTGAGTGTATTTTGCTATCAGTGTTTAGCATATTGATTAACTTGTTTTTAGATAAAAGCTGTGAAGGAGAATATGCTTCTTTCTTCTGTCCCTCAGCAGGGATCTCAGCAGTTTCTTGCCACCTCCAGACTACATGCTGAATAGAGGTGTGGGGCCAAGTTGTCTGCAAACACCAACAGCTGTGTTTGGTGTAGCCAACAGCCCAAGCACATGTCATTTCAGCACTGCCCTCCAGGTATGTTATTTGCTTTTAGTGCCATAAACATCAGAAAAAAAGAAGCTTATGGGAGAAGCTCTATACAGCACAGTAGGAAATATCATCCTATTAGTTAGTTGCTCTTCAGCTATCCTGTAAAGTTGATACTGATAATATTCCACTTAGAGTATTCTCAAAAAAACACACAAAACCTACAGGGAGAAATGAGGTTCAACTTGCCACTCTCCAGGTACATGTGTAGGTTTTCAAGAGTCCTTTTTAAAGAAATGTATAAATTTTACTCCTACCCTATTCTAACGGCTCTTCAGAAAGGAATAGGAAATCCAGGATCCAGAATGATTCAAAATATCAGTCATGAATAACAGTTTGGAGTTTCACATCTCATTTTGGTGACAGACAGGGTCCTGCTTTCCAGTCTTTACCACAGTTACAATTCTGGTAACTGTTCTTCAGCATCAAACACCTTTTTCAAGCATTTTTAACATAAAACCTGAAAAAATTATTTTTCTCAGTGGAGAGTCTCTGCCCTGCTATTCACATGAATCTTTGAAACAGTTTTGTGGAGTCATTTACTAGCTGTGTCCTGTTGGAGGTCAAGGAGCACACAGGTACTCACACAGCCACTGCTGGACTTCCAGATCACTCTGAATCCCTTTCCACCCTGTCCAAACACAATGTGTCTGCCCTGTGGCAGCAATGGCTGCCTGCAGTCTGTGGTACCGTGCCAAGAGCAGCTCCCACCAAACCAGCCTGGCACTGCAGCAGTGACACCACGAAAAGGCAGATGAGGGCTGGGGCCCAGGGTGTTACACAGGCTGTTTCAGACTCTGCTGGAATTTTCATGGAGCTTCAGCCCATGCTGTTGGATACTGAAGATTGGATCTAGCTGGGGGAAGACTGCAATGGCAGGGGAGGGTATACCAAGAAACAAATCCAAGAAGCTGCTTTAGATCCCTGCACTGTAAAAGCTCTCCTGCTGGCACTGCAGGTACCCCACAGGTAGTAGCAAAGCGAGTGTTTCAGAACCCAACTCGTCCTTCCCTGACACACTGAGACATGGCATGGCACATCCTAATTGCATCATAAGAAGTAAAGCAACAAAGCCAACCCTGGTTGCCTCCCCCTGTTCAAAGCTTGTTGTTTGTTTCATAGCAGGATGCAAAACCAGAAGCACAAAGTGTTCTCTTCAAAGTTAGGATGCAGCTGAGCAGCACTGGCTGTGAAATTCAGGCGCCCTGGGAACAAGGCTGTGATGTGATGCAGATCGATGTGGTCTAACACTTTCATTTCTTCTCATGACATAAGTCATTTTTGTAATGTCATTAGAAAAATGCAGAATAGCTGCAACTGAAGTGTTGACAACTCCTCTTTGGTGTCATGCTGCTTTCAAGTTAACATCTTCAGAAGAAATGCTGGCATAGTCATGTCCTCAGCAAGCACATGAAAGAACGTCACCAGAGACCCAGAAGTTCACGAGCTAAACACATGGTTCAGAGCTGACCATTTGCTGGCAAGCCCACGTAACATTTGCTTAAATTCCCATGCTATTGAGATGATTAACAAACAGCTTATTCGCCCTGCTTTTTTCCCATGTCCTAATAGCTCAGGTGATAAATAATCCTTTACAAAGGTTAAAAAATTATCCCCCAAACTCTTGCACAAATCTGTTGCATCGCAATAATCAGAGACTACTAATTGGAGAGACATCATAACAAAACAGGGCAATTACAGTCACTCATTTTGAAAACTGGCTCACATTTTTCTTCAGCTTTTTACATCTGGGGTCATAATGAAAATTCAAAAAAATTGACAGCCCAGAAAGTGGTCAAGCAACATACGAACACAAAATGTCATCCAATATCATCACATGACACATTAAAAACAAGTACAAACCAAATGTACTGGGTCTTTTTCTGCTATCTTCATATTGGTTTGATCCAAGTTAACCACTGAAACATACTCATGTATAATTTTTTTCTCTTCCCTATTTCATATTCATACAAAATAAGTGGTTTTGGACTGTAGAGATGCAATCTACTAGAGATTCTTCCTCATTTGCCCATCAAAATACCAGTCCCTTGATGTAGCAGAAGTTGCCTATTACTACTGCCCTTATTAACCAACCAAAGAAACCCAAGGAAGCTGCAGCTGGCACACACAATCCAACCTGCTACAGGCAAACCAGCAGTGCTTACCCCCCCTTGATTGGAATTCTGCTTGTATAGCTGCACCTGCAGCAATTCTATCCATCTATACTAAGTGCTTTTTATGAAACTTTTGTTTTTCTTTCAAATTCTCTGTATGATCCAACTCAGATCATTCTGTCCACAAAAATACCTCACGAGGCTGTATCAGGATCTCTGTACCACGAGCAGGTTTTGCAGGTATCAGTCCTTGTGGAAAGCATGTTGCCTTTGGATCTGCCAGCGTTCTGCTAAACCACAACAGCCTTTAATCAAAAATACCAGGAGAGGGAAAAGGCCTGTAAATGGAATCACTGTTTTCCTTTGCAATTTATGTGGCTTGTAAGTGGAATGTATGGATTAACTTCAGGTATTTCAAATATACTGAGAAGTAACATCAATAAAAATTCTCCAGTAGGAGGAGTTTATGTTCTGATCAAAAATTTTCTGTCTTCTGGTCACTAAGCCATGATCACTAAAACAAACAAGATTCTTAGGAAGAGTGCATGATACATTTTCTAAAAATCAGGACCCTGAAATAGTGACTCAAGGTCTGAAACAAAGAAAGCCATGATAATTCCTGGAAGGCCTGATTGTGAGTTATCCCACCTGATGTGAAATGGCAAGAGAATACAGAATAACTTGATACTCATTCTAGTCACAGAGCTTGAAAAGGTTTTAAAGGACATATAAAGACCAGATAAAATCCATAAAAAAATACTTCAAATGGATTTTGAAATTTTCAAAACCATCTTAATGCCCAAGAAAATAGTTCATTTCTTTTTAACAATTCATTTAAAATTTGTATTAGAAATTATTCTGACATTTGGTTTTATGCCGCTATTTCTTTCTCCCCTTTCTCCTCTCACTTCTGAAAAATTGGAAAACAGGAAGGACCAAATATGGAAAATGCTTTTCTCTGTTGATATTGTTCTAATGAAAAGAAATTACTTCCATGGAATTCACTAAAAAAGAGAGAGAGAGAGAGGGATGTGTACACACACACCTGTCGTAACAATTATATTTTATATGTCCAAGGATGGACATATGTCTGAGGATGGAAAATCTCTTGTCACAACACTTGTACTTCTTTAAAACTTTGAGATTTCTCTTGGCAATGCAAATAATTATCCCACGTGATGATTTTATCTATTTGTCTGATGACTGAACCATAACCTTGTACCTAACTAGCTAAAAATTGAAGATCTGCCTGGGTTTATTTTATCTCATTAGCCATGCAATTAGTGCATGGGGGTGGTGCTTTGTGAAGATGACAACTTAGGGTTGGCCACTGGCAGCCCTAGCTGCCTGGATATGCCAGTCTCTGGGAGGGCATATTCATTTTCATATGGTTTGGGAGGGACCCAAACATCCCAATCCTTTCTGCTACTTTATACAATTTCCCTTTCAAAACATGAAACCCACATGCAATTCTAATACTACTTGAGAAATTTGTATTCCCAAAGTAATTTATACTGATACCTCATTTCCTTTTATGATTAGAAAGTAAATAAAGGCATTGTGGCTCTGTACAACTCACAATCATGAGCACTGCTCTATCACTGCCAAGAGAGTTTATATGCTGAATAACACTTAGACATTACAAACCCTTCATAAAAATACTCCTCATAAGACTTGAAGCATTTGAATTGTCCCAGCAGCACTGCTTGATCAGTCATGAGGTTTCTTTGTCTAGGAGCAATTCTGCAATATATATTCTCATGTGCCACAAGAACACAGTTTCCATAGGTTTATTTTCCCATTAGTAATTTGGACATGATCTTTCAAAATCTCCCTCAGATATTCAAAACAGAAGAGATTCTGTCCAGAGAGACAGTTGGCAACAAGGAATAATTGCGAGTAAAAGATCTCAAAACTTCTATTACAGTCATGCGGTTGAACACTCAGTGCTATGTATTTGAATTTCCTCCATGTTTCACGTTTGGAAAAAAAACATCTGAAGGACAAAGACATCTCTTTCACAATGGTTAGAGATTCTCTCATTTGATAGGTCTGGTAGTTGAGAAGAAAGTGCAGAACGCAGCTCAAGCCTTGCTGTCATAGCCATTTGTTTTGTTAACTACCTGCCAATGTTGCAAAGTGATGTTCTGGCTGAGGTACATGGATTCACAGCTTTCTTGAATAAACACTGTACTCCCCACCCTGAACTTCTAAAGACAGAGTTCAAAAGAAAAAGCCAAGTTCATTTTCATATGCTGAAACGGGCAGAAACCAGCAACCCTTGGTTAAACAGGAAGGGCTTTATTCTTGACTTGTCCGTTTACTTGTCAATATATTTGAGCAACTAAATTAATGAACTGATGTGTCTGTCCATAGTGCTAAATCTGAACCTCCACATTAAAAGAGATGTTACACCTTTAATAGCATGTGGTGTGAAACACATTTCACCATCCCTACTAATACTTTCCAAAAATGTTATTCAAAAAGCAAAGGTATATCCACACACAAAAGCAGCTAAATTATTACAATGGGGAACACAATTGATAAACTCAGTGTGTTGCTGAGCTGTTAATAAAATTTATCATTTTATGGAGTACTGTAGCACATTTACTTGGTCAAACAACAAAGATTTGCCCCCCCCTCCGCCCCCTCCACATGTTGCAAAAGCATCTTCAAACTCGAGCCTAAAGGTAACACTGTATGAAGTCTTCCAGCATCCCAACCACAGGGAAACAGGATAATTTATAAATTATTTGCTTTGTAAGCAGTCACAGTTTCTCTGATACGTTTGCCCAGGAATTAACACAAATTATTCCCAAAGTACTTTCCTTTGAGGTGCAGTATCTACTGGAATACTCCAGCTAACACTGGGTATCTTACAACTCTGCCAAAGCAGATATTATTTCAAGCTGTGGCAGTAACGTTGCTGATCACTATGGTGAGAAGGCAGCACTCCTTTATCAGATGGAATGATAGAGCTGGGAAGGACGGAGAAGATTTCAAGCATGAAGGTCAGTCTGTTGATGTGATATCTGACTGCCTCACTGACATTTTTCAGCAGAGTGACAGTGGAACTAAACATCCCTTTTAGCTACAGAAAAGATGACTCAACAAATTTGCTATTTTACCAAAAAGCACTGCCTAAAGCAAATATTTGAAATAAGAAAGTTTTAACCTCTCTGTACAAAGTGTGTGCCATCTAGGTTCCGTATCTGTTAGATGGGCTGCAGGTCTGGTACTTCGCCACACTTTCCCTTTGATTAACCTCTCTTTGTCTCACTTCTCTGATCATTTTTTTTCCCACATGTCTTTACTGACATGTGTGTTCTAAAGGGACTATTTTTCCATCTCCTTACCATGAATAACATCCCTCATGGACCCCCTTTAAGATGCAGAACTGTAGGCAATAATGTAACTTGTTGTTTTCAGAGGCAATGCAACTGTAGATATGCAGTTTTAGGATTGCTAGCACTGGATCTTTACTCAAACGGCCTTGAAAGACATTTTGTATCTGGTGTGATAGACAGGATGAGAGTTCAAGGGTGCAAAAAGTCAACCCGAGTGCTATTCCTCCAGTGCCAAGAGACACAGAAGTCAGCAGTCTTGTTCTGGCTGCAGCTGATTGAGTGAGGAGGTTACTGGTGCCAGCTACTTCACAGCACATCCACCATCCCTGCATCACTGCTTGGATCCTAATCTAGCTCAATTAAAAGGACTAGGTCAGATTAAACTCTTTAACAATATATGCATAACTGTTTTCTCAGGCAGCCTATAGAGCACAAAATTATTCTGGCAGACCTCTAGAGAGTGGGAAAAGAAACAGAAGAGAGCCCCTGGGCAGTAACCTGCTCACCCTGCAAAGCTGAAATCTGAAGAGAATGTGTGACTTTATTGTATCTTCACATTATGGTTCCCTAGACAGAACTGAGCATTGTTTCCGTTATCCACAGAAACAATGGCATGTATAACTCCACAGGAAAAAGTTATTTGCAGAAGTTACTTGACAGTACTGCACTTATCTGACAGAGCTGGGGGTAGGAATTAAATTGTGGCAACAACACAAAACCACAGTGGGTGCATGGAACATACACAATGAAGGAAGGGGGTATGACAGACCAGCTAAGGGCGGGTCAAGTGGTAATAGATACCAAAGAGCATCAGAAGGATTGTAATGGAGATTCTCCAGAGAGAACTGACCTGGCATGAGCCTGATAATTCCTTAAGAAAAGAACCTCATGCAAGCCTGCATAGCTGGTAGGACCTCAGGAAAGATGCGCTTCTTGTAATCAGAAGGTTCACCACAAGAATCACGTGGTCAATGCCACAAACATCTGATTTCCTGGACTACAGGGAAGATACTGAAAAAGAAACATGAACACTTGTAGAAAACACAGTCTGTTGTTTAAAGAAATGTGGGAATAAGGAAACTGCAAAGCCTGAACACATAAATAAAGCTGAGGAAGAATTCATGGAGCAGTTTTAATTTCTTTCCAGTGCAATAATTCAATAAGCACTGAAGATCCTGTATCATTAGTACTGTTGGGTGAGGTCATACATCCACATGCCAAGGGATGACAGCATCTGATCTAGAAAGGGGCAGTGCTGTCATTCTGCCAAGATATTTGTGTCGGCTGTTATAACTAGAAGTTTGAAGAGACCTGAGATTAAGTCCCTCTGTACAGTCAACACCATGAAGTAAAGCTTGAAATGCCCAAAGCCCACCTGCTGGGCAGTGCAGGACAGGTCTGCTGGAGAGCTTCACTGCATTATCCTGGCAGCACTACCTGTAGCAGCCCAGAATGAAGGATGCTCTGGAGGAAAGCCCCAGTCTGCCTCCAGCTGATTAAAGAATCCATGATGACTGCCTTGAGCCCTTTTTTTTGCTGTCTGCATCAGTTATTTCCCTTGAAAAGTAACAAATACTTTTTTCTCCCCTTTTAAATTAAGAACAAAATAAATCAGCATAAGTTAGAAATAAATTCTGACTTATTCTATGACTGTAACCATACAAACCCTCTGCAGGATATTGAGTTACACAATAGCCTCAATCCACAAAATATAACTTACGGCATTACATCATCCCATCAGACCCAAAGGCAACAGCATTGTTACCTAACAGCTTCAGACAGCTGATTAACCACTTTTTGTAGGGTGACCATTACACCACACCCAGCTTGTTCATAACCATGTTGTTGACAGCACAACACCAAAGGAGAAAAGCTGACTGCCCCCCACAACCCCTGTGTCCACACAGAAATGCTACTGCCAGGATGGGTTTAATTGGTCGTGAACTCAGACACAAGTACTTAGAAACTTTCAGAAAATAAAATAAACAAGCACAGCAACATAATGGCACATCTGGGCTTGTTACAAGATGGTAGAGTGAAATTCTAAATTTATTCATGTTATGCCACTTCTTTGGGGAAACAGAGTGTTTTAGAAGGATCAATGAAGACCCATAAGAGGGGAGTCATTCACCCTTGGCAATGACACTTTGAGATTCAAAATTGCACTGTGGAAAAGGGTCTTTTCTTAAAAAAAACCAAACCACAGCTTGTTTTATTCTATTTCCTTCACATTCTTTCTGCTCATTTTTATGATACATTTCATCATGATGTACATTACTGGTGCTGAGTAAAGTAAAGTGATATTTTCAGCTTGACACAGAGTGGATAATGCATACTTTCCTTCTAACCTCTCCCTTCCATGTGCCTGCTGGAAATTGTTTCTCATTGTTCGTAAATCCAAGGCGTGTTTACACTGGAATACAGGAAAAGCTAAAGCAAAATGCTAGTGTGTAAGCCATAGTGGCTTTTTTTGGCTTTTGCTGTGAAGTGATAAATGATTCTTGGTCCCCCATGGGTTAGAGGGCACCAAACTTCAAATAACTACAACATCCGATAACAAAGTTTTTCTCCATCATTTGCAATCAAAACACCAAGAACACAGCCCTCTGGACCTCTCATCCTTCATGTTCAATTGTAAATCCTGATTAAATAGCTTGCAGGTGTCAGGATTAGAGTATATTCATTGGGAGCCTAAACACAGCACCAGCTGGGTTCCTCATTTGCCAGTTGTAGTTGCTTCTTTGTTTTGAAACTGTTGACAGTACAACTAAAAATATTCCTTTGGGTAGAGACGGCATTAAATAACAAGCAGGATGAGTAAGAGAACAGCTGTAGATATTTTTCTGTGTTTAACATACCTGCCTTGTTGATTTATAGTAAGCCCTCCGTATAATGTACATTCTGTGTAATCCAAAACATTTAACCTTTGGAGCTGAGGCTGTGATAAAGCTATCAAACACGGGAAAGGGTCTTGACAAGTCCTGTATTACCAGCCTTTTTCTCAAAGGAAAAGTGAAATATAGTTTCACCTCCCTTTTAGTATACAACAACAAACAGTTTTATGCTTTATCAGTTGCTACCAACTAAACTGTATGTCAGACATGTACACAAACACCAGCATGGAGATGGGAGGAAAAAACATGCAACTTAGGCGAGTTCTCAAAATCCTGCTCTAGTGAGTGTCCCATTGGTTTGAGCATGGCTTCCTCCAAGGAGAAGTTCAGCTCTCCTTTTAAAAGCAGAACCAAAGGGAGTGAGTACTTAGGGAACAGAGACACCATTTGCACAACTAGTCCTTTGCACAAAAACAAGCAGCATCTGCCACCAGGCAAGACCATCCCTTTTATTATGATTTTACTGTGCAAGGGTACTCCACTGCCAGTACTGTTGTCTTGAGATCTACACCACAGTTGCAACTCATTTCTATAATTTAAAATTTGCCTTGTTTTTGCTGTTTTGCCCAAAGCCATGTGCTCTTTGGAATTAAGTTCTGGCTACTTAAAAATCACTAAAGTTTTCAAATAGTTACGCATTTTGACTTCCTGTCCCAGACTCTTGAGTAAACCATAGCAATGTTTTAATCCCAAAGGCCACTTCATTTCAGTGGGCAGTGAACCAAGTCATACGGAATAGATGTAAAGAGAGACACATATGTGTACAAAAGACATTATTACTTTCCCCATAAAAGAGAGGGAAAAATCTTAAAAATTTAATAGTCTTTTTATTACATGGCACTGAAGAAAAAAAAGAAAAAAAAAAAAAGAAAAAAAAAAGAAAAAAATTGAGAGTTTCAGATAATCAGTCCAAGATAAGCTAAAACAAAATATTGACTACTTTACACATCTGCATTTATGAGGGGGGAGGATCATGAGTAGACATGGGCCAAATGGTCCCAGAGCAATTTGCACAGTAGTGAGGCACTCACCTCACTCATGACTAATTGAACTCACTTTCCCCAACATCAGGTCTCAGGAGAAATTCAAAGCACACTAGAGCATCTAATACTGAGATTTTAACAAGTTAGCTTTCAATGCTGCTAGAGTTT
Organism: Hafferia zeledoni; assembly: GCA_035583235.1. NCBI lineage: Eukaryota > Metazoa > Chordata > Aves > Passeriformes > Thamnophilidae > Hafferia > Hafferia zeledoni. The sequence continues at coordinate 14,115,023 of JAWWEV010000018.1, read as the reverse complement.
TAAAGGCAAGTTCTTCCCAGTAAATAATATAATGAGAAAATATCAGTACTTAAGAGGATGCCACAGGGTTAATGCCAGGTTTTAAAAGACTTCAAAATGGATTTTACCCAGTTCACATGTCAGGAGGCACAGCACGGAATCAATTTACAGCAGGAGCCAAAGATCACAAATTTTAGGGGAGCCTGGGGACTGATTCCCCCAATCGGTGCCGTGGGGTGCACAGATGAAAGAGCAAACTTGTTTTTTTTCTTTAATGGTGACAGCGTATTCTGAAATTACGCACAGCAGGCAGGAGAAACCTGCATAGATTTCAAAAGATACTGCAGGTTTGTGTGCTGAAGCACACATTTAAGGTCCTAGTTAATGTGCTAGCCTTTCACCTCTGGAGGCCTGGGCTCAGATTTATCTGAGGTAAAATGAAGGAGAATTTGGGACTTCATCTTCTTAACCCTTGTCGGCCTTTAGTGCACATCGCAGGAGCACAAACCAGTCACCAAACTTTGGATCAAACTCTACTTACTTTTATTATTCTGAAGTCAGCCTGAAGTAATTCAGGTAAACAGTAAGACCAGTTCAGGATTTCCACTGGTTTAAACTGGAGTGAAAAGCCATATTCTGTTCTTGTTTATATCAGTGGAAACCTACACCTGTACCAGTATTCAGGGAATCCATGCAGAGAGATCAAGTGTAAGATATGAGAGAACAGGACACCCACCCAGACTGGAAAGCAGACTTTTTTCAGGTCCAAAATATTTGCTCAGAGCTGCTCTACATTCTCTTTATTTAAAAAAAACCAAACACCTCTTTACATTTTACAGCTTTAAAGTCTTTGTTGTATCCAGATTGTTAGAAAGAGCTCTAAATTAATTTTTTAAAAAAATATCTAAATAGTGTTGTTTGAGCTGATTTGAGGGGGAAGGGGAAATCTGAATTTCCTCTGCAACCATTGCTTTTTAAGTCCCTCTGAAATTTAAGTTTAAACAATGTATGTAGTGTTAAGCCTTAAAATACCTCAACGATGTTCTTTCCACCTTGGTTGCTGAAATATTTTGTAGGAAAACATGACAATCAATTTCTGTTACTCATCAGAAACTTTCCCCTTTTCCATGAAAGGCCTTAAAATAAATTCTGTTGATAATGAACTTACAAAGCCCTCAGCAGGTTGAGACACCATTTTAGAACCATTTTTATAACCACCAAGCCAAAAGGCTTGCTGTGTATATTCACTGGAGTCTCCCTACCCCCCTCCTCACTCTTTCCAAGTTCATGCAGTAATCATGGTATAAAGAAGCCCAGCACTCACAGCTGTTTCAATATTGCTGGCTAACAAGTCTGACACAAACATTCAGGCTGGAAGTTTGGCAGTTGTTTGTGTTGCACGTGTTGGACAACATTTTGTCTGTGCTTCAAGTGACAAACTGGCTTCAGAAACAGGTTTAACATGACAGCACCAACAGCAAGGAAAAGGGCCACTTCTGTAAAGTAAATGTCACACACACATTATCATAGCTCACAGAAAAATCAGTCAAAACAGAATAATTAGACATCAGAAAGGAGTCAGTTATGCCCAATCACTTATGCTAACAGGAAGGATGTTTTATACAGTCCCATACAAGGAAAAAATATAACTGTGCAAAATATGATATATTACAATCTGACACAGCAGACAAGTCTCTAATACAAAGAAATGTGTAGAAAAATACACTAAAGGACTGAACACAAAATGACAAACTACACCTTTGTGCTGGGAGAGGCAGTCATAAAGATTTATTCTGCTAAAATTCTTTCTCATTCTGGCCCATTTTCATTGTTATAGAAAAATGTTTTTGGTAAAGAGAAAAGTCTATATTAGCTCATTTGAGATCTTCTGTTTCCTCATCAGGACAGGTGAGTGAAGCAAGGAAAGCAGCGCAAACTTCCAGAGCTACAGCTCACCTGAGCCACACTGCGGGGCAAACAGTGGGGACAGAACGTCCAGAAAACAGAAGCCTTTGCTTTATAGGTTGCCTCTAGGTACGAACAACCAAACACCTTGAATGTCATCTCCAATGATCAGATACAATACATGTTCATTCACTCCCACAAAGCCAAAGTGATGCCCACGAGATGCTACTTTGTAACCAGAGTCCATCTTGGGCCCTGTGCTCTTCAACATCTTCATAAATCACTTGGATGCATCACTGGAAGGGACATTGAGCAAGTTTGCAGATGGCACAAAACTGGGAGGAGCTGTTGACTCTCCCAAAGGCAGGGAGGCCCTGCAGAGAGACCTCCACAGATCAGAGGGTTGGGAATCACCAACCACAGGAAGTTCAACGAGGAAAAGTTCTGGATTCTGCACCTGGAATGGGACAACCCTGGATGTACAGACAGACTGGGGAATGAGATGCTGGAAAGCAGTGCTGGGAAAGGGACCTGGGGGTTCTGGTTTGATGGCAAGTTGAACGTGAGCCAGCAGTGCCCTGGCAGCCAAGGAGACGCAGCCCTGTCCTGGGGGCATCAGGCACAGCATCTCCAGCCGGGCGAGGGAGGGAATTGTCCTGCTCTGCTCTGCATTGGGGTGGCTTCACCTGCAATATTGGGGCAGTTTGGGGCACCAGAGTACTAAGCTGTTGGAGAGTGCCCAAAGGAGGGCAATGGACATGGTGAAGGGCCTGGAGGGGAAATGTGTGAGGAGCATCTGAGGGCACCTGGTGTGTTCAGCTGGAGGAGACTGAGGGGAGCCCTCATGGCAGTCACAACTTCCTCAGGAGGGGCAGAGGAGGGGCAGGCACTGATCTCTGCTCTGTGTCATGGACAGGACCCAGGGAACAGCTGGAGCTGTGTCAGGGGAGGTTTAGGTTTGATATTAGAAAAAGGTTCTTTCCCCAGGGGGTGGTTGGGCACTGAACAGGCTCCCCAGGGCAGTGGGCACAGCTCAAGGAGCATTTGAATGATACGCTGGGGCACATGGAGTGACTCTTGGGGATGGTTTTGTGCAGGGCTGAGGACTGGACTTGATGACCCTTATGAGTCCCTTCCAACAAGGCATATTCTGTGATCCTGTGGAATAACCTGAAGCTTTTCTTCTATACAGTTCAATGCCTACATATGAAGAACTGTATTTCCCTCAATGGCAATGTCTTCATCCAATAACTGAGGATAGAAAATACATGAAAACTATAAGTAAATCCCAAAGGTATTTTAACTTTCTTTTCCTATTGACATAGATTAGGTGTATTACTTATACCTTCCTTGAAAGACAAGCAATCTGATCTGTTCTAATTGAAATGCATGTATAGAATATATGCAAGTTGTGTGTGTAGATGTGTAAAGACAGATAAATTGAAAAAATCTTGCATGTCTTACATGAGCCTTTGGTTAAACAAATGATTTACTAATTTGAAGTTTAGATTTCATAATTAAAACACCGTCAATGCCACGAAAGTAATTTCAGGCAGATTAATTATGATGGACAGTTGTGTCTGCAGTTGTCTGGATTTTGTTTGTTAAAAACAACTTGGAATAAATCTTGATCTATCCATAGAGGTTAGAACAATGGTGTTCCAAGATAAATTATGGAACAGCCTTCAACTCAGCTTACTGTAAAGGGGACTTGCTGGTTTCTAGCAAACAGAGAGATGAGGCTGAAGCACAGCCACCAAAGCAAACAGGTATTAATTTCACTTTGAGCACTTGAATCAGGTTTTGGAGATTCCTAATCAACCTGTTGCTCCTGTGTTCCTGTTCATTTGGAAGACACATTCCTTTCTTTCAGGGATGATCCTCAGCCCCACCTGACAGCAGCCCCAGCACACACACCCTGCACCCCACGCCCCACAGTTCCCACCTCACTTTCATACCCAAAACACCACAGAGCTGTTTGTTGAAACTCAGGTGTGCCGGCAGGAAATGGCCTGTACAGATACTGCCTGTGACTGTTGGTTTCTTAGGCCAGTGAGAGCAAGGAAACTGGGAAACTGGGAATTAGTCACTCATGGCAACCAGCACCCAGCACAGATCAAATGATTATTTAACAGGAATCTAAGAAAAGGTACCAGAAATGCCAATTTACACGTTCTAGCAGTACTTGGCATGGCACAAGCTGTAGATTAATACTAACAAAAGAACACCACTTTGCATTAAAAAAGGCTGATTTTTCAGCATACTTTTTCACAGAGCACATGAATTCCATAAACTTCTATTCATTATGGAAAATTTCAGATTGAAACACAGAGACTGAAATTAAATTAATACAATTATCTTGGTGACATGTATCAGTTTAGGGTTTTGCCTCAAATGGGCAAATTATGCCCAACAAATACAGGTAATTATTTTCTGAACAAGTTACTGCCATATGTTCTACAAATTCTACCTCAGTACTCCTAAATGTTTCCTAAAAGATGATCAGACTACTGCAAATTCTTCCTAGTCATAAAAGACAACTCTTCTATATAATCTCAAATATTTAAATCAGCAAGAGCTAATTATGAAGTGATGTTTCACAGAACTTTATGTCTGGTCCAGTATTATATATTTTCATCAAATACAATGGCTAATTTTACTGTAAGTAATAAAAAAGCTCTTTCATGTAGTATAATTTAAAATGACCACATTTTTCAGCAAATGAAACGACATGTTGTCAATGAAATTTAAGCAACCTCAGGAGAGCCATAGACATTTGACTAAATAATGATCAGATGAAAAATTAGTTGGTTAAGTCTAACCAAGGATGTCCACACATTAGAGTTAAGTCTGTACTGAATGCTACATAAACATATACTTCTTTAGGGTTTCTTTCTTTTTTTTTTTTTCTTTTTTTTTCTTTTTTTTTTTTCAAAGTGAGTGTTTTTCATTTAGAGATTATATCATGAACAGATGTAGGATAATGTTAATAGTCCCTTCTGGAAACATTAATCACAAGGTTTTACTTATTATTTGGTGTCAGCATTTAAAAGTTAAAGCATTTCCAGAACTGTCACCATTGAAATATTCCTTTTGCTTAAAGCTAAATTACAAAACAGTAATTTATTTTACAGTCCCAGCATCTTTTTAAGGGCATATATAAGCAGGAAAATGGCAGGCAGTGCCTTGTTCTCATGGCAGCTTTGTAGATTGACAGTAGTTCGCCTGTTTCTACTTCAGGAAGAGAACTGAAACCCCGACTTTACCAACTTTTTAAAGGTTCAAGCAATTTTAAGTGTCCACAAAAGATACTTTTGTTGCCAGCATGATACTGACATGATGTTTTCAAAAGTGGATTTTCCATTCCCAGCTCACTGAGCAAATATCAACCAGAATCAAATAAAAGCTGGCTAAGGCCTTGTTACCAAAGAGACCTCAACCTCTCTTCCATACATATTCTCACATGGAGAATATTGGACAGGTGAAGCAAACTGCTACTACTTCAAAACACTTGGAAATGTATGTGCAGAAATGTCTCACTATTCAAATCAATTCCAAAGGTAACCAAAGCAAGTCCATATTTTTCTATCCCCAGGAAAGGGCCTTGCTGGTTACTTCAATGTCCTGGAACTCAGGAACTGGGCAGCTTTCCACTTCAGGGAAAGCTGAACCCACTCTGGACAGGTTGAGCAAAGAGCTTATGTGCACTCCTGTACTTGGAGTCTGTCCTGAAAGCATCAGTGAAGTGTAATTGAACAGAGCAGCACAGTCTCTGCATCCCCACAGTCACTCTCCACTCCCATTTGACCAAGGTGGAAAGTAACTGCTCCAGAGGAGATTTACCTCAGGCGTTACAGCAGGCAGATAAGAGAAAGATACTCACTTCCTTAAGCAGTGCTATATTTGTTAGTATTTAGAAGACAAGAACTTTTTCTATAATATCCTTCATCACCTCTTCCCTTTTGGAACGAATGAACATCAAACAAACTCCTTCTGAAGATGCTGTCTCTCTCCACTGGCTCTAGAATTGAACCAGCTTCCACATCTTCAGTTCTGAAGTTTCAACCTAACTCCACTAACTGGTCCCTTAGATTTTGTTAGGCATCTCTGGAGACCAATAGCAATGGGCTAAAGGAAAGATGGAAGTGCTTTTGCTTCTGTGTTTAGTAAAAGAGACCATACCTTGCAGCCTGCACCGAAAAGTGGCCTAAACCTGCTCCCTGGCAAACTGATTCCCTATTTAGTTTCCACAGCACAGTTTTCAAAAACGCCCATGTGAAAATGCAAGCACGTGCACCAAGGATTATTTGGACACATGGTATCCATCATTTGGATTTACTAATTTTCCAAAATAAACTGTTTTGTCAGTTTTCCTGTACAAGTGAATTTTTGAGTAAAGGCAACGTGTAATGTTACAAGACACATTCATGTGCTGAACTTTCACAAAACCAAATTGTTAGTAAAGCTAAGGTGGTGGGAAGCACTCCATTTTCACTTTGGCCACAGCACTAAACCACACAGATTTGAAAAGAGAAGCTGAATGGCACTCACTTGTGGCCTCATTCTGCTACCTCACATGAGTGACCAAACTGAGGACACAGTGGTAAAAAAAGTTACTTGCAGGACAAAATGTTTATACAAGGAGATCCTTTCAGAAAACTTATCTGCATATGACATGCACAAACGAGGCCTCTGCAAGGAAAAGTAAATAACTACAGCTTATTTCCAGACCTAATTTCAGAGGCTCTACGTTCCCTCAGTTTGTCACATGTATTTCCTCAGGACACACTCACAGAGCCAAGGTTTGTGTGCTCCCTTCTATTACAATCACAGTTTCACCCCTGCTGTTACACAATATGCCTTCACACTTCCCATCCTCAGGGTATTTACATATGCTCAGTTTATTGATGGACCGAATTCTTCCTTGCTTGACATGAATTTTTTTTAATGTTTTATGTTTCTAGTTCAATACTACACTGTACTTAGAAATCAAAATTCCAGCCTTTACATATAATCACCCACAAGTTTTGGGACTCTGTGAAACTTGGCCATGGCAAGATGAGACCAATAAAAGCCACCTAAAGCTGCAGAGCATCCACTGCCACACTACAGAAAAATGTACCTCCAATTCCTCATTCCCTTGAGTGTCCCTCCTGGAAAGGGTTTATACCACTGCACACTTCAAGAGATTTGACATGGGATCAGTTTGAAAGCATTCTGATTTGACCAAACCAAGGCTCACATTTTTACGCAAAGGTTTTTTCAGCACTCATGCATGCAGTCTCACAAACGGACTTGTATTTGAAAGAGTTCACAATAGCACAGTTTTAGGCTTCACAATCTGAACTTTAAAAACACTGAGTTGAAACTAACTTTTCTTCAGTTGAGGCTGGTCTTCTCAGAGGAGCAAACTTACACAACCACGTGCTCTATCCTTGTTTCCATCTGTCACTAAGTTTTGAACCCATTCCCTCATTTCACCTAAATGCAATGAAGGCAGAACAGCTGTAACTCTACATCAAACCAGCCTTGTTCCTCCTCCTTTCACTTCCACCAAAGAGAGGATGGAGCTTGAAAGAAGCAACAGCAAACACCATCTTGAAAGCACCAGAGCAAATCTGCTTTGTGAGGTCTCTGCTCCCCAGACCAACCTTAACTTCCCCTTTCTAGCTCAGATACGACCCAGGTCTTGTCTTCCTACTCCTCAAGGAGTGAAATGTAGTTTTATTTGCAATGCTAAGAAGCCTTAAATGGGCAGTGGGTCCTGGTACCTTTCCATTAATTACATAGTCAGAGTGAAAATTCCTGCTTTGTGGACTCCTCCACTTTCTTTCATCTGCAGGGTTCAGACCAGCCAAGGTGCTCAGAGAGTCTGAAAGCACCTCTCACTTGGATCATTGGAACTGCCAAGAATCATCACCAATTTCAGTCCATGTTTAGAAAGTACTGCCGAAAACACAGTTTCAGACAAATACTCACCCTGAGCAGCCTTTACCCAAGAATCTTCCACAGTCCCTGTGGCACAGTCTGGAGCACCCATCCTCTTGGGAACTGCTGGGGCTGCATGACCTGAGCTGTGCAGGGCCAGGACTACTGGATATTTTCACTAATGCTATACTTTCTTGCAGCTTCCAACTCCAAATATTTTTTTTTGAAGATGTAAAGGAATACTTCTCGTCCCCGACTCCCTTCCTGCCCCTGCCCTGTATAAAAACCCACATATTCAAAAAACAAGAGACAAAAAAATGAGGCACCTTCTGTCCCCTTGAAGCACTGCCCCTGCCTTAAGCAATACCAAGTAAAAGCACTTCTGTAAGAGGGAATAATCTGCTTATCTTCTTACCAGTATCTGCATAGAAAAACAGCAAAAAAAATCCTTAAACTGTATAATGAGCCTTTGTAGCATAAGTTAATTCTGAAGGGCACAGAAGTTCCCACTCTCACAGCCCTGAGTGTGCCCATCAGGGACCTCTGACTCTGCTCCGATTGTGTTACAGGACGCAGGAATGGGGGTTGGTGTTTCAGGCTGCAGTTCCTGGCAGAATCCCAAAGTAATTTTCAATTAAAAGGTTAAATGCTGGTACTTGTCAAATGTGAAGACATACAGTGCTGTAACAATATGAAATAGCTTCCTTACAATTGAATTCATTTCATCAGGTATTGAAGTAGGGGTTGCAGACATTATGCCTTTGGGTAACTTGAAGAAATACCGAAATGAAGTGCAATCATTTTCTGTCACTACTGTGTCTCAAGTACAATACAAGCCTGGCCTTCAGATCCTTTCAACTGAATGATCCAAATACATGTAGGTCCAACAAATATTTGTATATTTTTTGTTTCCATTAACACACTGTTTCTGTTAAATTAGCCATGTTGTTAAGAAAATTACATTTTTGTTTTCACTACTAGTCTGTGTTTTCCCTCCAAATATTTAAACCAGCTATAAATGAAGAGACAGTGATGCTTCCAGATAATCACAAAATGAATCTAAAAAATTTTAGACTAAAATGGACTAAAAAGAGGCAGTACTACATAAATTACAACCCTCCCACATTAACCTTCCTCTAATCAAACTGTTCAGTAGTATAATTATTTCTCTGTTACAGGTCCATAGAAATAGGCTTGGGAAATAGAACACATCTGAAACAGGGAAAACCCAATAAATGACAGGTAGCTGCTGGGAACTGAAAGCTCACTCTTACCCAGCAAACTCAAGACAAGACTTCCACAAGCTTCTAGACTTTATGATTGGGCCTCTAATTCTGAAGTCTAATGTGATTGAGAATTATGAAAAATATGAAAGTATATTTAGCCAGAATTTCGAAGCAGTCTGGGCTCTGGCCTGGATTCAGAGGAGGAACTAACAAGACTTCCCTAAGTTTCCTTAGTTGTAATACTCCTCCAAGCACTTCACTTCTACCTGTTTCCTTTTCCTGAGGTGTAAAGGGATGAGAAAGATGTTTACTCTGATTTGAAACATTATACAGCTTTCAATGAAAATGATTCACAGTTACTTTTACTTTAAGTAAGTTTAAAATCTATTAGGTAAAATAATATTCTCAAATGCTGCTCTTGCTACGTTAGGAGGTCAGTGCAAAGATCTCGTGCCTGTATCACTGTTTAAAGTGTTGCAGGATTTAAAAAAATGTACATGATTAAAGCTTTGGCTCAGCAAGTCTTACAAACTGACTTTTACAAATCCTACAAATTAAGTAAATTGTACTTGAAATTAAGCATATACACAACTTCTGTGTTTAAATGCAGAAGTTCAGCTTGGCTGCAAGAAACATACTACACACAAAGCCAAAGCAAGAATAAATCTTAATTTTCCTGTGCAGACGTAGGTGACAACCCCCCCACTCCCAGCCTTGTAACTTGTCCTTCATTCATCAGCTGGTGTGTTTATTTTTGCTATACATGATGTGACTAGAACAACTTAGGCAATGAAAACTTCTTAATCAAGTGAAGATCTTTTAAAGAAAAAAGAGGACCTGCTCCACTTCTCAGATACAAGGTCAAGAGTTATATACACACATTTGGAGCCCAGTTTCATTTAGGTAAGTTTACAACTAAGAAAAGGAAACATTTCTTCATAGAACTTATGAAACTGACTGCCACGTAGAATTACTGATATAAAGAATGTTTTGGCAGTAACAGAAAGAGAACTAGATAAGTATATTCCCATTAATAATCTCTGTCCTTACGTAGATTATAGCCCCGTATCAGATCACACAGCCCACACGAGCAAATCAGAGAGAACTCAGTTCCAGCTGCTGCCCAGAACTGCTCTTACCCCCAGGCACAGCACTGCAGGAATGTGTTTGCAGGCACCCACCTACCACCAGAGCATCACAATTTTCAACAGTACGTGTCTGAGCAGCCCCATATTCCAGTGCCCAGAGCACAGAATGAGAAAGGAGGCACTCTCAGTTGTCCCTCCAGCTCACGTTGAGACAGGGCTGCAGTAAAGCCTTGGAGTGAAACACATTACTATGGAGTAAGAGAGGTGGAAAAGCAGCAGAGATTTTTTGAAGCTTTAACTCAGCTCACCTCAATTTTATCAACTCAGCAAAGGGCATTACCTTACACTTGTTGCAGAACAAAGAGGTAAGACAGAAAAGAGTCCCACCTCTGCAGAACATTCCCCTAGGCATGTGGCTTTCTCAACACCTCCCAGCTCTTTCTTTGTGCTCCTGGGAAATGTCCTGGGGACCCATGGGATATGTGGTCTTGACTTCAAAGTGCTACCAGAATTTATTTGTGGTGGAAATGAGAAATGAGTTATTCCTACACTCCAAGGAATGAATAGGAAAATGTGGAGAAAAGAAAGAACTATATTTTTTTTGTTTGATTTGTTATTTATTTTCTTTTTAAATTTCCCTTCATTCTTTTTCTGCAGAGGCAGAATATGTTTCTTTTCTACTTTCCAGGCTTGGTTAGAGATACACAGTCAGTTTACCTGGGCCTTTGAAGACAAACAAGTCATGGGAGAAGGAAGGAATGAAGCATACATCAGCAGAGGAGGTGATACCTGAAACTTAAAGGAGAGGCTGCCCGCATGTGTTCATCGGTGCCAGGCACAGCTGCAGACCAAACACTGCACTGTCCTCAAAATGATGAAAGGTAACAATTCAAAACTATGGGCAGCTTTTTCCCTTCTGCCTCTATTACTTCCTTTGTGTGCCCAGGATTACTTTTTCCTTTTCTTAAGCAAACCCCAAAATCACAGCTAAGTTTGCTTCTCCCTTCCAGTAGAACAGCTTGCTTTGTCCAAGCCCCCCACTACCCAATCTCTGCTTTCTTCCAGCCTGGAACTTCCTTCCAGAACAACGACCCCGTGCCAGCCAAGGGCACACAGCTCAGCACTCACCCACTGGGGGCACGCTCTGCACTGCTGCAGTCACTTGGCAGAGGTGGAGCACACCATGAGAAGGACACCAGCAGCTGCCAAACTGAGCAGAAAGCTGTGTTTCTGCATATTGTTCTGTAAGCCCATTCCAAAGTAAGAGAGAACAGTACCTGTGTCAGGAAGGGAAAAGGTAGGGAAAGAAGAGAGCAAACTTGAGAAAATGAGGAAAAGTGGAAAAATACGGACTGTTATAGTCTGTAGGTATCAGAAGTTTGAGTCTGATGAGAGGGAGAGAATGGGAGAGAAAGAAGATAAAGCTTAGAAAAGGATGACTAGTTTAGTAACAATGTTTGACAGGACCAAAAATGAGATGGGGAAACAAACAAAAAAAACCCAAAATACACCCCAAAAAAGAAAGACTCAGGTAAGACTTTCTTTCGAGGTCAGAATGCTACAGGTTAGATTTAGAGGTTTTGGATTAAAATAGCTTTATTGGAGTTAAGAGCAGAGTCAGCTTCTTAGCTCAGAAGGAAATTTTCATCCAGGAATTCATAATCACAGACTTCAGTACCAATCATGAGAAGATGGGATTGTTTTCATTTTTTTCAGTTGCACAGTAAGTCAGTAGAAGGAAGGGCTGATTACTCCACAGAGGTAAAACCAGTGGGGAGCATCAGCCCGAACAACACCACGATGTTTTATTTTGTCAACAGCTTCAGTAGCTACTTTTAGCCTTTCTACTGCACTGTGCATTTTCCTAGAGAACCGAAATTCAGTGATTTTACTATTACCCCTAAGCACCAAAGATAAGATGGCATTAAAGAGAGGATGAAATACAGCCCTAGGGAAATCACCAATGTCAGATTTCACCTCAGCATCAGAAATTATAGGGGTTCTGGTCTTTGCATCTTGAAAAATAAATAGCAGAATTAGAGGGTGCATAGAGAGAACAGGTAAAGTGATCAACTGTTTGCAGCAATTAACTTACAAGGAGAGAACAAAAATTTCAAGGATTATCAGTTTGGACAGAAGATCAAGGGGGTCTACAATCAGGATTCCCAAAATAATGGAAGAATTGGGAAAAATTAATGTAGAAATTTTATTCACAAAAAATCCTGCTGGTCTGGGGCCATTAAGAGGCACTAAATGAAAATGTAATAGAAAAGAGATAAAGTATTTCCTTACCCAGTGGGCAATATACAAATGTTTGCATATGAAAAAGAATTTAAGAATTTTACCCAATTAGCACACAAACAATCATTTAAAAGCTCCTTTGGTGTAATTTTTTTGTCCCAGTCAGAATTTAAATTCCAATTGCAACTACTCTGATATATTTATATTATAGCAATCCACTTTTCAAAGTTTGAATCTACTTTACTTTTATTGAAAAAGATGTTTCTGAAATGAAACATCTGGCTAAAAGAAGAGGAGGAGTTTGGGCATTGCCAGACTTTAAAAATCTTACATATAAGAACCTATGGTGACACATCAAGAGGGGAAAAAAACAGAAGGAGAAAACTGTCATAGGCTTAATCCTGCCAGGGGGGCAATTGTTCTTCTGAAATAGAAGTACTCAAGCCATAAGGGGCTTTCAAAGATACAACTTCTCTTGACCAGAGAACACAAAACACTGATTGACATCTATATAAATTTCCACACAGAGTATTTATTTTCATACACTGCTGCATTCTATTGTTATGAAAGGGAAATACTTACAAAAGATTCTTCTTTAGATGCTACGTCATTCTGATTAGACCATGAATATGCTGACAATTTTATCAACAAGATTTTGCCTGTGTACAAGTTGAGAGGTTTTTTCATGAGAAGAATATTCTTGTTTTGTGATACCTTCCCTTCTTGTGTACTCAGAGATGGAAGCAGAAAAGAAAGGCCTTCAGCAAAGGTATTTTTAAGCAAGCTGTAAACACAAGTTAACCTGGGAATGTGAAATATTTTCTTTATTGGGAAGTAAAAACATCTGGTCCATCTAAATGTATTAAGTGGAATAAGTAGGCCATTTGTACTGTTAATTGGTGGGAAAATGAATGTTATAAGATGATAAATTATAACCATGAAATTTAAAATACATGATGGCACTGTAAAACAGCTTCTAGCTCTGTACAGATTTTCTAGTCTTTCAGCAGGGCAATGACAGATTGCCTTTAGCACAACTTTATTGCCTTATTTCCGAAACTATAAGGATTTGGTAAATTCTGTGGCCTTCTAGAAAGGGTAGTTTTCCCCACAGCATGAAGGTTTGATCTACTACAGTGAAAATACCTTAAGGCACTACCAATTTAACCACAGAATCAAAAATAAAATCTCATGCAATTTCTACACACTCTTTAACACACCAAGGCCTTAACATCCAAGGCCTAATCACAGAGGAGTAACTTAGGATCAAGCAAGAAATTATGAAGCTTCTCCATAAGACTTTTGGGTCATGCCACCAGGTTCATGCACAGAAAAGTGCATTGTTCCTCTAATAGCTCTGTAGGAACATTAGTTAGTCATTCTTATTCCAGGTCACTATGCCTGTTCCAGAACCTGGCTCTTCTGTTAGAAACCTAAACTGCAGCTCAAATTTCCTCCAGACCAGTTTATATCAATTTGTTTGTCTTGAGTTGTTGTCTTTTAAATAGCACTGCTTTTCTGGTATTTTCTCCCATGGATATATTTATAAGTCACATCTCAAATTTCATTTTGCTAGGCTAAATAAACCATTGCCAATTAGTTTCTTCTTACAGATAAGCTTATCATTCCCATGATCCCAGCAACTCTCCTGCGGACTTGCTGCAGCCTGAGTTCCCCTTTTTTTCAACAAGGGAAATCAGAGTTGTACAGGGTATTCAGATACAGGTTTATCATGCCTTGCCAGGCAAAAATACTTCCTTATTTCAATTGGGAAGATTTGGTCCATCTCAAATTCCACTTGCCCTTTGTGCCTGGAGCATATTGCTGGGGACCAGCTATCCAGAGGTCCCCTAACACTCAGATCTGTCCCTTTCTCCATTGTTTCCAAATAATGAGCTCCAGTTTATATCAGAAATTGTCAATGAGCCCCAAGTCCATGATCTGGCACTTCATTCCATTAACTTCCAGCCTGTTCTTATTACTCCAAACCTTGAGGTCATCCATTTCTTCTTGTAAGTAATTCCTGCCCTTTCTGCATTAGCAAGGGGTCCCAAATGTACCTCATCAACAAATGTCCTCAACATTATCTGTCTTTTTCTGTCAAAGTCATTAATAAAGTATAAAACACATCCAGTATCCTGACTGATCACCAAGGAACTTTGTTACAACCTTCCTGCCTGGTATATCCTCTCTCAGCAGCATCCACTCCCCTCTTTTGGGCACTTCCTTACCCACAGTGCCTGTACCAATCCCCACCTCCTGCAGCCTCACATTGGGAGTCCCCTGTTGATCCCCACCAAATGTTCTGTTGCTAAACACCTAGAACAGATATACTTTTTCCAGACATGATACTGTTTCAAATACTGATTTATAGGCTGTGATCTAACTTTGGTAAGCACATCTCATGTCATCTGTCTTTTAATCTCAGTTTTTAACTGTAGTTTGTCTTTAACACTTGTTCTTAAGCCTTGGAAGCTCATTATATCCACTCATTGCTTTTCTGCCAGTGGACTGGAGGACAGAGTGAGTGTGGGACTTTCTAATTCTAGATAATGTTTGATTGAAATCTTTTCTAGAAAGAGATGACAGATATCAAAAAGCTTCTACACAGTGGGAAACAAAATAATATTTTAGCTGAAAAGAGATAACTTGAAAGGAAATATGGTTGAACGGGGAATGACTAGTCATAATTTTTCAGAATAGAAGAATAAAGTAGGAGCACCATGTAAAATTACATGAAACAAACAAATTAAAGAACTTGTTGCCATACGATATGTAGAAGTCAAAAGTAAGAATGTCTTGTGAAAGAGATTTCATCATTTCATGAAAGAAAGATATGCCTCAATCACCCAGCACAAGAGATTCTTAAGCTGCCAATGTAAAAAATTTGAGAGGGTCTATATCCAACCTTGTAAGAAACGGCCACTGTTGGTACATCATTAAATGAATATCTGCTCTGACACTGGGATTTCCACCGCAAAACAGGATTGGGTGGAACACCTAATACAGGTAATCCCTTTAATGATCTCCAATTATATCATCCATGACACTGAGCAGAACTCAGGCCCCTTCATCAATACATAGGAAATACCCTTAGAAATTAATGAACATATTTCCATACTCCGCTCATCCACCCACACAGAATTCCAGAGGACTGTATAATCCCATTTTATCATGCTTCTCAACAATTTACTCAGCTCTCTGCTGAAGTGAAGGTGCTCCCACATCCCCCTTACACAGCACAGAAAGTATTTCTTCCCTTTAACTTTTATATCATTTGAAATTGTGTAATAACAAAACTAACTAGTCATATATTGAAAACCACAAGGATAATTTTACAGGGGACACTGGAGTGAAGCACCTCATGTCCAACACAAACTCCATTTGACAGTATACCTGTAAGATCCACACACTCTGGAGAGTTCAGTCTCAGCCAAAAATATATTTCCTGCTGAAGCACAAGACAACGTCACAGCCCCCAGGAGGAGTCTGTGGGTGGAAGAGAGGTGGGGGCTGAAGGATTTTTCTCCCAAAATCAAGGACTTGTTTTGGCTTCTTCGTTGTTGAGGTAATTTTGTGTCCGAATAGATAATAATAAATAAATACATTGTAATCACTGTGGATTTATGAGGCAACCAAAGCTATTTGGACTTCTACAGAAAGCAAGGCTGGGAAAATAAGCTGGCAATTTTTCTGATGTGTAACATGCCCAACTAAAACAAGCTTAAGTATAATTTCCCTTATTCAGCTATCCAAAAAAAAAAAAAAAAGAGAACCAACCACAGCTGGCATTAAACCCACAGTCTGTGGGCAGCTCCATTATGTGCCCACTTTGCAGACTTCAGACAGAGCACTCACAGGCTGCTCACAACACTGACAAAGCAAATCCTAACCCAACTCTCACACCCTTGGCAATCACTTCTCTTCCTGCTTACTTTTCTGTCTTAAATTAATGTTCTAAATCCTCCATCACTAGCAACACCCTGCTGATTTTGTGCCACACTTACAAACACACGACAATCATCAGAGAGTTTCTCCAGATGAGCCACCAGAGAAATAAACCTCACATTTTATTTTGTTTGTCTTTTCCTGAAAGGAAACGTTCTTGATGTGGCATCTTAATTTGGGTATCTACTGACTGGTGTAGCAAACTGCCTCTTCATCCAATATCCCAGCTGCTTCCTCTACAGATGTTAAACTTTTTGGAGCTTCTACAGGAGAAGGCTAAGGTTCAAAATATTAGGAAATAATACCATTATATTTCCTGACATGAACCTTACAAGGCCAAGTCACCCTGGCACACCACCTTACAAATGCTGTGTTTTACCAAAGTGATTTTCAAATTCTTGTTAAAGTAAGGGTTGTTTTTTACTTAACAAAGCTTTTCCCACCACAAGAACAGATTACAGGAAGGTACTAATGCTGTTATTTTAGTCCTAAGTTCCCACTTATCTACAGCTTTGGCTATAAAAGAACATAGGGATCTCTTTTGGGACCTTTACCAACATGAAATACATACCTCAGGCTTCACACCATTTTATAGCCAGCTTTTTGCCATTTCATCTGTACATTTATTTAGGTAGACTTCCTTAAACTAAAAGATACAATATGCTGCTTTCTATTTTTAAGTTCTCATCCTTGTACCTAAGCCTTGCAGAGATAAAGCAACAGGGGAAGGAGACACAGGGAACTCCAGCCATTTCAGTTATGAATGCACAGCTTTTAAGTGGTCAATAAATAAAACCTGACTTCCCCCCAAGCATAATCTACTGAAAACAGCCAGACCTTTCACATACAGTGAAAATAAATGTATAGCTGACTTAGCAGGAAGAACTCACAAATAGGGTGACAGGATAAAAATTTCTGTAATAATATTGGCAGCCTTATAGGACTCCACATTCAAAGCTGACAAAAAAAGATGTTAAGAAAGAAACATTTTTATGTCTTCCCTAGGGATGGTGACACATCTCTAAGGATATTCATGAACATGGTCCAAAAAATGAATCCTTATTTTGTTGCTGAACATGACATCTCCCTGTTACTAATGTTACAATCAGAGATGACAGTTTAACAGACTTTGAATTATCTGTATAACATGACTGAATATTAACTATCACAACTACTACTTGAGGCCCACATGGGAGAGAGGATGTGGACCATAATGCCTAAAGATCAAACAAGACAGGAGTCCTTGCTCTGAGTACTGCCAAAGCCTGTGCACTGAGGCAGTTCAGGTGAGAGCACAGGCAAAGGAAGGTGACATCACATACGAAGAAGCAGAATGAGCAACACGAGACCACTTCCAGTCTTATTACTTCTACACTGATGCAGTTAATTTTCATGGGTAGCATAGTATGTCACTACCAGCAGCCTTGGAGCTTTAGTGAAAATGGGTTGCCTTTCATGTCCCATTCTTGCCAGACAGAAGACCTAGACCACTACCAATGTCTGTTTGTCCAGCTATGAGACTCTGCAAGGTTTTAAGAGCCAGGAACCATATATTGCACAACAAGGACTATGCTGTGAAGTTCCAGCTTCCCTGAAGTCCACAGCAAAATTCCCATTGACTCAAGCAGAGCCAGGACTTCCTATCAGGTCCCAGGAGGTCAGCTGTGCTGAGAACTGTGAGCTGTGTGCATTGCAAAGAGCAAGTATCACCAACCTTTCAGCTTGCACTCGCTCCACTTGTGATTGTTTTTGCATGTGTGATCATTTCAGCTTTGTGTGCTTTACAGAGCAAGAAGCCACCACAGCATTCTGGGTTTGTTTTATTTATTTCACGTTCTAACAAGGCACCCTTAGTTTCTGTTTTCCAACCAAAAGTGCTGCAGGGGTGGAAATTAGATAAAACCTCATAACTCATCTGGTTTCCCACTCCCACGACCTAGGTCTTTGTAATTATCCATTTGTTGCAGCTCAGTTACTAAAACCTCCCTGCTTCAAACCTTGTCTCTTCAGCTTCAGTTGAACATTATCAACAGAGTCTAAACTGTTCTTGCCTTACTGATGGAATCTGAAGACAAACTAGGATTTGGATGAATTGTCCCCATAAGGACAGTAGTTGATTGTGGGAAGACATGGCAGTTCTTCAGCAGTGCTGCTCCTGACAGCTCCCACCACCTACAACCTCTCCCACCTCCAGAGCCTCCACAGCCACGTAACAAAGAGAAGGAGACTGAGACAATCTGCACAAACAGATAAAGTCTGAGCTACAGGAAGTTTTGCACAGGTTCCTGCTAATTTTTCCTTCAATTTGTTTATATTTTATGTGTGCTTTTGCAACCACTCAATTTCACTTCAAGTTTCACATTTGAGCAAGAACATTAAAAGCTCAAATCAAAACTCACTTGAAATCATCAGGTTTCATTTGTAAAACTAAGTGGCCTTCAACATTCAAAAAGGTGCAAATTCAAGTGAAAACTGCAACTGATGGTTTTATATCTAAATGCAGAGCAAAACTTTAAAGTAGGCAAGTTTTTTGTGGCTCTGTAAGAAATATTTCATGTAGCATTTCTCCTGGTTTTACTCTTACTCTGTGTGGAGAAATGTGCTGTCTACGCTCATCTAAGATGTTGCAATACTTTAATATGCCAGATCATTTTTTCTTTAAACTGCTGCTTAAAATCTCTCCTTCATACTCTCTCTGGAGCAGAACCAGCCCCAGGACCTTGGGACAATGAACTTTTATAATAATTCCCCCAAAATCTCTTCTCCTCTTTTAGGAGTAAGGGGGTCCTTGCTCATGGTTATGCACCATCTGCCATTATCAACAAAGACTAAAATGCCAAGGATGGTCTTCAGCTGTCAGCTCTGCCCCTCTGAACAGGGTGTTACAGGATGTCTCATTCAGCATTTGAGCCACAGGAGAGGGGAGATTCTTTCATTCAGAGCAGGGAATAGTCTCACAGCTGCAGAGCACAGGAGGCCCAGGGAACTTCCTAAGGCCAGCAGCTGTGGAAGGAAAATTTGGCTGGATTGGTCCATTATTGTTGATGTACATAAGGCCCCAAAATCAGTGTCAGGAAATTGTGCACATGCAGAAAGACTCATAGCCTTATTTTTCATATTTTGCTGTGTAACTGTAAAACAGTCAAACCTTGCTTTGATGCTATGCTCAATATTGCTAGTATTAAAAAATTATTCTGGCCCTTCCAGTCAGGTCATATTTAAATGAATTAAATCTAAATTTAAGAGACCTATCACTGCCTGCTTTTTCAACTAAACCAGTCCACCAGTGCAGCAATTATAATTTGAAAAATTCATCAGAAGCATAAAGTTAAACCAAGTTGACATCTCTTCTTTCATACTTTGGTATATGCAAAGTCAGGAACACTCAGTTTTTACTCTGTGACTTAAACAGCAACTACTTACTGTCCCAAAATTTTCAGCAGTATAGCTGTGTGCCCAATTCCATTGCAAAAGTTCCTCTTTTAGAAGCTTCCTAGGAGCCCTGCATGAAGACAATGAAACCTAACCCAGCGTTTGGCACTACACATTTTTTAGCACTTCTGGCTGTGTTGTTGTGCACAAACCTAAAGATGGGGATATTTCCTGTCACTCTACTGCCAAATTATTTGAGTCTTCATGTAAACTCTGGGCTCACTCATGTTATTTTTGCACCCTGATTTCAACTCCTGTCACATAGAGGCAACTCTTGCCTAACATCATGCAGAAGAGTTTTTAGTTCAACTCTCTGATATTCTGGGGTATAAATTCAGAACATAATTAACAGTACATGTAACCTCAGCAAGGGCTGGGAAGACATATTTGTCATCATGTTCAGGCACACACTGAACACGATTTTTCTATTTCCTTCCAGTTTCAGTCTGAGGTGAAGTGGCAAACACTGCCCCTCCAAATCTAACGTTCTGCAAAGCAGCAGCAGCTTCAGCACTCCCTACTTTATACCCTGCAGAAAAAGGCAAAGAAGAAACAGCCTTGCTCATGGCTGAACAACAGGGGCAGAAACCTCCATTCAGCAAGGAGAGCCAAAGAAGGCGTCAGAGAGTGCCAAAGCCACCAGGTTGCTCCTGCTGGCTGTGCAAGTAAGCAAGGAGCCCAGAACAATGGAGACAGCAGAACAGCACTACTCTGGGGTCACTTGGTTTCATTCCCAAATGGCTGCTAACAGATGCCTCTAAGGAAAACTTGCTCTGCGTTGCTGCTGCCTCATCACCCTGGAGCCACATACCCCATGCTCAGTTTGGCAAACTGCTCCTCCTTGTCTGCTCCATCTATCCAGGCTGACATCCAGACATCAGTGGGCCCACTTGGGGGGCCCAAACTCCACTGGCTCCCCTGTATTTTGGACTCATCCCTAGAACTAGTAATTATTCCTTTGGCAGTGCTTGCCTGCCAGAGAGCATCTCCCAGCCCACTCCTGTGGCATCATGAAAGAAGTGCAGTGGAGAAAAGGATTGATACAGAATGGGTCAACTGACAAGCAGAAACTTGTCAAAGGCCACTTGATAAACCCAGGAATAGAGGGGTTGTGAGGCAAGAAAGGACACTGAAGGGAAGAACAACAATAGGAACACATCATGGAAAGGGACAGAGAATTTTGGGAACAAGAAAATAAAAGGAATGGTATGACACGATGGCCCCCAAACCATGGCTTGAAGGCAACACATAGTAAATGAAAATGTTCTGAGGATGGCATGGAGAACAAAGTATGATGTTGCTGACAATGTGATAATTGTGCAGTGTTGGTGACAATAAGCCAAGACAGGCTGGGTCTTGGTTAGAGGACTTTGGCTGTGGAGCTGGCCAGCTCCAGCTGGATCCAGTGTGTGTGGGCACACCCTGCAGAGAGATAGAACAGGCCGGGCCCATTTCCCTACAATACCAGCGGGTGTCCCACAAAACATCCCCAGCACTGCCTGTGGCTGAACTGCCCTCTGATTCCTAGTGCTGCTCATTTTGGTGCTCTTGCCAACGAGATGGTGACAGACATATGAAGACATGGTCACTGCTGCTTTCTGGACTCATCCTGTCTCTGAGGGTATGATTTTAACTTCCAAAAGTGCAACTCTGCCACACTTGACAAGTAACCAAAATAGCACAAAAAAATTAAAGATTCCTGCCAGAGATCAGATAAAGGAAAAGACCCTCCTGTGAGAATCAGAAAATAATGAAATTGCTTTATTTCTAACAAAATAAACACTGGAATGTTTATTTTCTTATGCCCATTTCATGTACAGGATGATTTTAAAATATTTCTGTTTATTTTATAATATGCAGCAAAATTAATGTTCCTACACACTGAAACAAACAACTCTTTTTTTCTCCCTGCCATGCACACACACACGACTCTACACACAGGAAACTTCCTTCCACATCCTTCCTTTGTGGTTGGGAACTTCTCTGGGGCTGACAACTCCCAGCAGAGCCAACAGAACACTTGCCATTGCTTTCAGTCAGAATATGACTGTGCCCCATTCTTGTAGCAGGCAGAGAGTTAATTGAACAGAGTTGAAGACGTATTGTAGGAGACAGGAGTAAATCAAATTATATGAAAACATTCCCACGGTTTTGATTTACTTCACAGAAAGAAGCAAAATATTAGACATCTTATATTACTTTGCATTTGCCTGGAGGGCAAATGTGAGGTAAATGTTCAGAAAATTCTAAAAATGTAGCAATAAGCCCCTTCTGCTCAGTTCTGTATGAAAAACGCATTACTGAGAATACAATATTATTCTAAGATGCTGAACAGGAGTCTCTAAACCCTTTTCAGAGAGCAGTAGATTCCACTGGTTTAGATGGGATATTCCTTTGCAAATCTGAAACTGTAAACTAATAAAAATTGTAAACAGAAGGGCTCTCGAAGTGGTAAACTGGGCAAGTTTGTAGTGCTGCTGACATCTACTGAGAGAAAGGCAAACTGCACATCTTAGTACAGCGATGAGCCTCCCTTGGCCCCTGTTTGTTGGTTGCTCTTGAATTTTCAGCCACACATGCTTGCATATTTATTAATTATCTTGTATCAATATTCACTTGCTTCATTTAAGGTTAGTGAGTCAACAGGGGCGTTACAGGAAATGGTAAGGAGGGAATCAAAGGGACATTCAGGAGAGGGCTGTATCCCTCATGGATGCTGCAGACTTGTTCTTACAAAAGTCTGAAAGCCCAGATTAACACACAGCATCAGGTATATCAGGATGCATTTCTAGTTCATACCAACTGCACATAAAGCCCTCAGATTGTGGCAGTTGAAGCTGAAACCCACCTAACACAAAATACTGAATCAAAGACACCATGTTGCACAAGTAACATTGCAAATATGTGTATCATTTGTTTCTCGTAGGAAATGGATAATTTATCTACGTCAGGAATAAAACTATCACCACTATAAGAACTGAACTCAAAAAACAAGGCAGAAACACTTTCTGATCTGTGTGTCTCATCACAATGACATATGGTAATTACACTATTCAGGCAATTCAAGAAAGATTTTTGCTGGTATCTTGTGCATTATAAAGTATATTCTTTCCCCATGCTGAAGAGAGAAGAATTCACAGCCATCCTTAAAGCCACAGAACAATAACCATTCCTGCAGGTCTCATGTCTAGGGATTTCATCCCACAACAGGAAAGGTGTGTCTATCTCACTCTGGGTAATAGCAAAACTAATGGGGGTTTGGGGGGAGAAACAACGTAAAATTCTAATAGTGCTGGAGTGAGTCAGGGTAACAATGATTGAGTGGGTGTGTGTTTCTCCACTTTCGGGGTGAATTTCTCATCCCTGATGTTACATTGATTTACAGGATTATAAATAAAAACTAATTTGACAATAAATATTTGTAAGATGCGTAAATCTATCTTATAAAGCAGCTCAATTAATTTTCTTTCTGTAATAAGAGAAACATCCACAGTCAAAATTATATATCACATTACAAGATTTGATCTGTGAATAAGCTGTTATGAAATGCCCCTCTGACCTTGACAGGGCCAGGATTTCAGTGTCTGCAAGGGCTTTTCACAGTTGTTTTCTGTAGATTCTGAAACAGATATAAACATGAGATCTTTGCTTATATATCTGTTGTATAAAATATCCCCAGCAGTAATTTCTGGTCACACAGGACTAAGCTCAAACTTTTTCAGGTGAGTAGGTCCAGTGGGTAAAACTGATACACACTCAGCTCTCACTGAAGCTCTGCTTTGAAAATCAAGATAGATTAAAAACTGCAGCACAGGGTTTGAAACCCTCTCCTGATGGTTCTCTAACTGAAGGTACTTCATTTCCATCTATGCCCGTTATCACCTTGAATTTTTCTTGGTACCTAAAGCTTGGATTCTTCTACATTCTGACATATCATGACCTTGGGAGGACTATTCAATGCAGCACTTACTTCTCTCACCGGGTGACTCAGGATTCATGAGCTGTCCCTCCTGTCTGATCCAGGACATTTCCCACTGCTCACTCTGGCCTCCCCAGAAAAAGTAGCTGCAGCCTTGTCAGCCTTCCTGAAGTAGGAAAAGGTGGGTTATTGAGGTTCTGCACCACAACAGTGCTGCCCAGAGCAACTGGAACCTAATCTTTCCCTTCAACATGTCAGGTATGTTTGAACCCATGTTCTCCCTCTCCCCAAGGTTTGCTACAGTGGCCAGCAGCTTCCCCTGAGGAGATGAGCTTACACCAGCACAAAATCGTTTGCAGGCCTCTGGCTAATGAATCCTTCAGACATCCAACAAAGAGAGCTGAAGGGAACAGGCTCCCTGCAATAAGGGCATTTAATTTCAGCTGAATTGTACCTAATTTTTTGATAGTGGGATTTCAGCGAAACAGGTCACCCAGTTCCTGGAGAGGAATACCCAGGAACCTTCTCTCCTGTCAGAATGCTAATCCAGAGTGCCCAGAGAGAATTCCTTACTGGCTCCCTTTCTGCTTTCTAGTGTGATCTGGACTTCGCACACAGAGGGGGCTTGTCACATATTTTATAAGAAGCCCTGGCACTTAATTCATGGCTGTGGCTTTCACTCTGTGCTCAGACTTGTAAAACCTGCACAGCATAGAGCTCAACAGTGCAACATCCAAGTCTCAGGAAATCCCTTAATGAAATGGCATTTATACACTCATGTCAATGCACTTTAAATGGACATTTAGAAGGGTTAAGTATCTAGTGAAGCAAAATCCCACAGCCTGGTACTTGGATGGAGTTCTAACACACTGTTATGTTTAAAAATACACAGATCAGAAATAAAGATGAGGGAGCAGATACATTTGAACAACTGTTCCTGAACAGAAATCATTTCCTTATTCTATTATAAATCTATTTCTGATTACCTAAAAAGAATGCTGAAACATAAGACTTTCTAGAAATAACTGTTCCAAAGATGAGTCTCTGAAAAGGCTCATTCTGGCTTGCACTCATCGAAAACCAAGGCACTCAATATCAACATTTTGGCAATTCTAATAACAGAGACTGCCAAAAATATGTTGTCTATCAAATGTACACGGAAGAAAGATGTTAGACTATTAAGAACAGATGTCACAGATATCTTCCACAATACTCATGCTCCCCAAGTACTCTGCAAGGCAATATGTACAAAACCTCATTGAAAGATTAGATTAATGCATCTTGTTCAAATGCTTCCAAGTGTTGTATACACATGTAAACTTATTCAGAATATATGTACCTTTAAAGCTGTTAAAAAGGAAGTTTGTGTCATAATTTGATAATGGCCTTGTATCTTAAACTTTTAGCTTTAAGACTTTGATAACATAGTAAAGACTACTTTTTATAGTCTGCTATTTAAACCATTTTGTTCTGCATGTGCAAGGTTTTCCATTTGTTTAGATTTTAATTATTATTCTGCTGACAAAGTAAGTTTACCCCAAAAATCCTATTAGAAAAACATCTAAACAACTAAATGAAAGGAATCTTTACATAAAAATAGCTTATTGTCTAAAATCAAAAGACCACTTAGAAAACTTAAATATCTTGAAAGTTCATTTGAAGAGGCAAAGAACATGCCTTCTTCCTCTGCTTTATTTATTTGCAGTATTAACAACTCTAAACAGTAAAAATTAAGCCAGTTTCTAAAGCACAAATCCCGGCCCTTGACTGATTGATTGATTGATTTATAAGCACAGGAAGGATTGTATTCTTTATAACTGACAGAATTAAGAAAATATTTTACCTCTAGGGTTGATGATCCAGGTTTCAGGCACAAAAGAAGTCACCCTGAACAATGGAAACCAAAATTTTCATGTGTGAGTGATTCAGGTGATGGAGTGTTATAAAAACCCCAACAACAACAAAAACCACAAACAAACAAAAAAACCCAAAACAAAACTCCCCCAGAAACCTACTGCACATTTTAAAGCTCATAATAAAATATTGTGACACCATTTTGTTTTTTATGGGATGACATTTTCCAGTAAACAGCCAAGAAACCAGAGCATAGACGTTTGAGCTAATGCTTTTAATTTTTTAATTTTCTTACTGAAATCAGAATTCAGTAAGAAGCAGATCATGGCTCTGTAACACACACCACCAAACTGCATTCACATGAGCACACAGGCCCAAGCAAGACCTGTCTTTATTTTAAGTCTAAACCTGCATGCTGAACTAAAGATTTCCTGAGGTAAAAGACCAACTACTTGATGTCAAAATGACAGTGCTGAACTCAGAAACGTGATGTTGTGGATGACAAAGGAATAAATACAACACCATTATAACAAGCCAACACAACCCTAATGTAATAGCAGCAACAATACTGACATTTTTTGTCCTTTAAAGGTTTGAAAACAGGGCTCATTTCTTGCCACAGTAACATCACCACATCAGCATCAACACCAACAACACCTCCCTGGCCATGGCAGGCTCCAGGCTCTGCCAGCCAGGGCCCAAACCACCACTTCCCTCTGTTTTTTTCTTAAATCCTCCCCTCACAATTAACGGATGTGAAGGTGAACTTGGTATGTGAGGATGGCTCAGTATTTTCCCCCCTTTGAATAATCTGGTTCTATCCAGTTTCCACAGCAATTGTATGAGTGTTTACATTGTGGGGTTTGTTGGATTTTTTTCCATTTCCCTCCTCTATTAATAGAAAGCAGACATGGCGTGCCTGGGAGAGTGTGCTGGGCTGGGCAGCACCAGGGGCACAATGCGGGGTTGGTTGTTATTTGTTATTATTTGTTATGTGTTCAGTCCCTGCCTGCAGGCCCAGCACCCTGGCTGCTGCAGGCCTGGCTGTCATGGCAAGTGCGGTGCCTTCAGGACATGCCTGTTCCAAGTGTTTCCTCAGCCCTCACGGGGCTTCTCCCTGCAGGGAGGCTGCACCATCTTCCCCTGCCTGGAGCAGCACCAGGGCTGCCATCAGCCCTGTCACTGCTCTGGCTCCCTGTCACCGCTCCCATTCCTCTCATTGCTCCGGGTCCCCGTCACCCCAGGCCGTGCCACACTCACAAACACATCCCGGCTGGTGGGTGTCTTGCAGGGAGTTATTCCTGCTTTCTGTGCTTCTGTCCCCTTCAGCTCCCTAGGGAGGCCTGATACTGAATTAAAGTACCATGGGAGAACTAGATATTTAATTACATGGTTAACTCAGCCCAGCCT
Organism: Hafferia zeledoni; assembly: GCA_035583235.1. Classification (NCBI taxonomy): domain Eukaryota; kingdom Metazoa; phylum Chordata; class Aves; order Passeriformes; family Thamnophilidae; genus Hafferia; species Hafferia zeledoni. The sequence continues at coordinate 14,088,093 of JAWWEV010000018.1, read as the reverse complement.
GACAGGACATCATAAATCCACAGGAAAACATGTCAGAGTTGGAGTTAAGCTGCTGCTCAGGAACTGCAAACAGGCCAGTTGTATTCCTCAAGCAACGGGAACACAAATAGGATCAGGCAGGGGTTGCATACACCTGTATTGTCAATAAAAGTATCAAAAGACATTTTCAAAGCATCTGAATATTCAAATTTTATCATGGTAGGTTGCTCTGCTGGCATGAGGTTCCACTACCCAGCACAACGCTGTTCATTAGGAGAGGTTCATTAAGCCAGGCAGAGCTCAGTGCTAATGAGGCAGATTGCCCTGGCCAGCCAGCCAGCTTTGTTTTCAGAGACACACCGGTGTCTCTGACAGTGTTACAGCAGCATTACACTAGCTAATTATACAAAATCTAGTTACAATTTTCAAACTCTAAAGCAAGTTTCAAACCAGGCCATTTTTGTCAAAGAAATAAAACAACAAAAAAAAATGGTTTCTCTCTACCTTAGGGTTTAAAATTACTATGACACCTTGAATGATTGCCACAACAACAAAAGCCACAAAATGTCTTGCATGACACAGCCTGCAGTGAGGAACAGGGTGATCACAGGGGGGAACATCAGCTCTCCAGAGAGAAGCACAGATTGGGACTTTGCTGAGGTCATGGCTCAGGCAGGCAGCACCTGGTTTTAAGCACCTAGTCCTGACCACAGACAAAACACTCCCAGGCAGGTGAAACAAATGGCAACACAGATTCAGCCTGACCTCACAAATCTCACAGTTGTTCCAGCTGTTCCAAAAAACACTCTTGTCCTGGCAGGCTGTGTGCCAGTTCGAGTATTGCCTGTCCTCACACAGCTGGCATAAAACCATAAGGCAGCATAACCACCACACTGGCTGCTCTGCCATGTGGACAACAGGAATAAGTTGTGTGTCCGCATAATATCCTGGTTTAATTAGTTCTGTTGGGTGATCCTGTATTACACAGCACCAGTATTAATAATAGTAGAGCCACAACCTGGAAAAACACTTCCTGCTGCAGTGGCAGGCTGTAAAATGGAAGGCTGTAATCCTCCAGTAGACTCCTGGCTTTCCACTGGCTGGACAAGGCCCCGTGGTCCCTGATCAAAGCCCATGTCCAATGTATTTCAATGCGATCTGATCCCGGACAGCCCCATGACACACAGCACTCCTACAAACATCCTCTTAAGTTACTACCACAGATATCCATCTCACTGCACTGTCCAGGCAACGAAGTACGGATTTCATATCGAGTTCTTTGATAAAGTGTAATCTGACTCTCCTGTCTCCTCTACTCCCACCAGCAAAGCTATTTACTTAGACATCAGTTTAACAGGGAACATAAGTATTAAGTATAGGCTAGGTTTAAGAAGGAGTGTCATGCTGTCCTTTTCCTGACACGTCTGGAAAAGGTGTACTAGGCTTTCATTCTGATCTCTGAGTCTTAGAGGTTCCAGTTATTTTGGAGTTATTCTTACATACCAACCTATAAAACAGAGCACACCACGTTCTCTGGAGCAATTGCCTCCAAAGCTGCAGCAGAGAATTATGGGCCACATACACAGGTTAGACAGATGTGACACAGCCTGAAATACAAACTGCTGCTCTCTCCAGACCCATGAAACTTTACCTCTCATCTCCCTGTTTTTAAAAGATAGGAAATGTGCATTTAGGGTGACAGTCTCCCACAAACCCAGTCCACAAGTAAAGGCGCAGTTTGATCTCTCTAGCACAAAACAAGAGGCAGAGCCTCTTTTCTGGGGGAGAAGAGCATGATACCTCCTAAGACAGGCAGAATGGATGAAATATGAAATGGTACTTTGCCAATTCCCTTTATGCTAAGTCAAACACGATTGATAACCCTGAGCAACTGCTTGCAAGATAGAGAACAGAGCTCTTCTGAACATCTGGCAAATATATCTGACCTGTGCTCTGTTTTGCAGAGGATTCTGATAACCTAATAACAATATATGCTGTTTGCTGCAATGTTTTTGCTTTTCGCTGTGGCATTTGGTTTTTTGGGGTTTTTTCTTATAAACAGACTCCTATTTATGAAGTAACAAATTGTAGCTTTACTATCTAATGAAAGCTTTACTTGATTAAGAAATTTTCTACATCTTGCTTTATTTTCATTTTTAAAATGTCTTTGCATATAATTGGTAGCACATGAGTACAAAAGTCAGCCTGTAATGTAAGTACCAAGAAGTTGGTTATCTTTGGATCTCTACAAAACTTTATAATTATTTAGGAAATAAAAATACCCAAATAGAGAAATTACTTAGCATTTTAAATGTACATATGTCAAGTGTCTCAACAGTCACTAATACGAACATATAAAGTTCATTTCCTCTCTCCTATATGGCAGTTTGTGTCAAAGAAAGGGTCAAGACATAATGTTCCAGCTCTTTTGCTTTTAGACAAAGCACAAAAAGAATGCATAAAGAGAATTTACATCTGTTACAAATAATTGGAAGTACATTTTATTACTGTTTTTTATCAGCATTTTTCCTCTCTGAGAAAAACTAATCAATGTTGGAACAGGGCACAGCTCACAAGCAAAAGCATTTACTCAGATTGCTCCAGCCTTTCAGCCAGATCAGAAAACAAAACTGGAGGACAAAACCTGAGCTATCAATGTATTTCAGATTCAAGATCTGATGAGCAATTTCCATTAAATTCCATAGGACTTCAGGTATCCAAACTACATCACAAGTTTTTACCCCCAAATAGAACTAAAAAGAGGAGCTGCCCTGCACCAGAGGGTTATGCTGCAGCTGTGCTGAGGGGCAGCACACGTAGCAGCAGCAGCACACCCTGATTACCCCTTTGCCTGGGCAGTGCTGAGTTGCTCTCTGCAGTCAGTGCTCTGTCCAGTGGATCTGTAAACACCTGTAGAGGAGAACCAAACACTTTCCCACAGGGGATTGTTCTACAGATAATTCCTCTGTTAAAAGAGCTGCTTAATACACACAGTCTACATTTTCCTCTTAGATTTATCCATTCTGCTTCACTCCCTGTCTTTCCTCAAATGCACCTCTGAGTAATAAACCTCTAAATAATTTATCTTCCTTCTCTGTGCTCCTATAACAATGAATAGATGGCACTGACTGAACTGTAACACTACAAATTTCCGGCACATAGTTTTAACAATAAAGAATTAGGTATTCTAATAAATACAAGGTTAAAACTAAGGAAAATTAATTACCAAGCTATAGATCAATGAGCAAGAGGTGAAACAGCCAAAGAGATGCTCTTATTAGATTATCCAACTCAAGGCTGATTTATAGCTTTCACTGTGCTTCCTTATCCATCATTTTTATAGTACGTAGAAAGGGTTACACAGCACAAATTGCCTTGTTTTAATTAACGATGCAGTTTGGGATGGAAGCATGGCTACCCTGGTCTGAGCCTAGGTTACTTTTTTTGTTGTTTTCAAAACTTGAAAGCAGAAAACATATTTTATACATCTGTGAGAGCTGTAACAGGACTGAACACAACACACTTACCAGCCTGCAGCTCCCTAATATGCTTGCCTATGACTTGTGCAGAAGCATCAAGCTGTGGAGCAGCCCTGCTGAAAAGGCTCTGAGGGTCTTGGTAAAGAGCAAGCTGCTCGAGCCAGCAGTGTCCCTGTTCAGCCTGGAGAAGGGGAGACTGCAAGGGGCTTGGACAGCATCCTCCAGTACCTCTGAGGTCATCAAAAGACAGAGCCAGGCACAGGCTGAAACAAGAGAGGCTTCACCCCTGGCCTTGCAGGGCAGTCACACACAAGAACAGAGTATCCTGAGAGGTTGTATAGTCTCCATCCTTGGAGGTTTTCAAGGCTAGGCTGGATTAAGGCCCTGAGCAATCTCACCTGGCCTCACAGCTGCCTGCTTCCTTCTAACCTGACCTGCCACACAATGCCAGTCTGATTCAGGATGCAACAAATTTGACAGGTGGCACAAGAGAGACCTTTTGAATTGCCTCACCACAACTCTGTCTCTCCCACCTGTGAAAGGGATGATGACTTGTAGGTCAGACTGACACAGCAGCTCCCTAAAACTTTCTCAATCCAATGGTGTGACATAACTCAGCCAGCTCACACTATTGCTCCTGCCAGTGACAACTGCAGAAACATGTGCTGATGGTGACAGGCTGGGCTGTGGGGAAGCATAAATTAAACCAAAAGTGGCAATTGAAGATTACTAAACCCTGAATACGCTTCAGAAGAACCCCTCATCTTGTCTAGGACCCCTGGCAACAAAAGTACAGATCATCTCAGAATTATAATAACAATTAAAAAAAAAAAAAAGGCATGAATGGAGTCACTTTAATATAATGTGTAAATAACTCCAAATTCAGACATGATTCACTTCTCCTGAAATAAGTGGGTTTGCAATTATATCCCACACTACAGGCTTTTTTAAAAATACAAAAGTTGCACAAACACTGAGCATGCTTTTCCTAGCCATTCCCTCATCACAGTTGTAATACCAGGATCAGATCCAGACTGCAACTAGTACTTCATTCAGTCTTGTAGCTTCATTGCTACGTTGTTCTTCTAAACACTTTGGCACATACAAATATCTCCTCACTGTTTGTAAGGGATACCACGTTCTTAGGCATATCACATTACCAAAAGTAAAAAGAAAAGGAAAAAAATATTTTCAAATATTGAGAAGAACTTGTTAAATTATTTATAATTTTCTTTTCAGCACAGTTTAAGTGGTTACCATAGCTGGAATGAAGCACAGTGCACTGCCAGGAATTTCAGAAAAGACCCTTCCACCCCAAGAAAAGTTCAGCTGCCTTCTGCTTTAATGGCTTCTGGCAAGCTTGCACTATTGTTTTTGTACAAACAGAAGTAAGTTTGATACAAATAAAAAATGGAACTTTATGTGAATGAAGCAAACATCAAATTCCTTAATCTTCAAAAGAAACTGTATCCCTGAATAATTAACTATGATGTATTTATAAAACTAGAATAATTGAAAACAGAATTCTAAGTTGATTCATGTGGACTGCGCTGAAATATTTATTATTGCAAGTCCAAAAGATCTGTCTGGGTTTTGTCACTGGAAATGTCTAAACTCAGTGTCCAGATGTTTATTTAAGTTGCTCCCACATAGTTCTAATGTCAATTACCAGAGGTTATCAGAGAGCATCACTGTGTATCTTCCTTGACTAATATTCTCATTTCTTCTGCATCTTTGATGTTTTCTTTCATTAAAATTCCTGGCTCACAGCCACAAAAATCTGCCATGCAGGCAAAAAAACTGGTCTGCAGACATGACACATGATGATGCCCAATGTCTGTGCAAGGATAATATTTATCATCAACTATCATTTAAGCAGTTCTATAATCAGTACAATGCCAACTTAAAACAGTTCAGAGAAATACGTGTGAAAGCGGGGAATAAGAATTTCAAACCAATATAAAACAACTTGGGACAGTAAAGAAAATATTATTACATATAATGAAGATTTCGTGGATCTGTGTGGCTTGGGGTTTTTTTCTCATATGGGAAAAGCCAGAGGAAAGCCAATGACAAAGTAATTTCACACATAATTACAAATGGAATTGATGGATCTGTAACTCTGGAAACCAGAATTACATCTAGACTTTTATAGTAACCAGGAGACAACACAGACCACTCATAACAGTGACTTAAACAGAAAGAGCTTATCACACAGTCTCTGAAGATTTCATACATTCAAATGCAAATAGCTAGATAACATAGCTCATTGCTATTTATATTATCTGTTACCCAAAATCAGATGGTTCATTTTGTTGCAGGCAAACCCTGGAAGATTCATTTTGAAGATTTGTACGACAACAGAAGAAAATCAATATGAATTCAATGTAAGTGGAAGTAGAGCTATAAGATGGCTGGAGAAAATAGTGCCAATGGCATTTCATGTTTTCATGTTGGCACCCGGGTACTAGCACTGGGTTCCTCTCTTGGTGAGGAATTGTAGTTCTCATTGATCAATAAGAGATGGGCACCTTGCAACCTCAATGGAAAATTGCCTACATGACTGGAAGTGTAAATCTCATTGCCTATGCATTTACTCTCCTTGTGCTGTCAGTTGGGAAGGTGTACCCACCTACCAGCCAAAGCCCTTTAGCTGAGCATTCAGCCTTGCTGAGAGTCATTCTCCCTCACGGAAGATCTCCTACAAATGATGTCATTGCACCTTAGGATTCAGCTGAAATTCTGCATGTGCAGCCCAAAATCCCACTGCTTCTCACAGAATCACAGGTTCTATCACAGCTGTGCCCACTGCAGCACCAACTGAACTGTCTATTCACAAGTGTACAAAGAGCATTCTCCTATCAAGTGCTCAGCTTCAGAGACTCAGCAAACCTTGGACTGCAACTACTTGCCACATTATATCACTGTCTTGATCTAATAAGCAAGTACATTAATACCAGCTGTGTGGAGAGAGGGAGGAAATATGAATATGTTCATTAAGCATTATGGCTCCACTTATCTCCCTCATGACTGCAGTGGAGATCTGCCAATTCATGCATGACACAATTATGGTCCCCAGTACCAAACGGGAAAGAAAAGTAATGAGGGTGTCAGTACAAATTCTTACAAATTTTCCTGTCAAGAAATCTCTTACACTTAATGCTGGAGAACAGCTCACTCATACTTGGGTGATCAGAAGAGAAATGCTTGGTTCAATGATTTCAGCAAGTTGAAAATCACTTTGCTTCCCACACACATTTCACCGTGCTCATTTGTGTCTCCTCACATCCAGTGAGTGGTTCACAACTCTTTATTCACAAATTCCCTTGCACACAGAGATTAAATAAAACACAGAGTCAATATCCCAGTTCAACAGAGCACTTGCACATAAATGTTCCTGGAGGAATCAAGCTTTGACTTCAGCATTACAGTGAAGATTTCACGCTTCACCCAATGAAGGGCCAATTTAATAAAATCTTAATAACCAAATGATCAAACAGTTACTTTAAACAAGAGATGACTAAATGCCCCTAAAGCTTTGCATATATAATAATAATCATCATGGTTTGTATTTACAAAGGGGTCAAATGGAGTTAAGCATCTCTATCCCATGGCAAGTCAGTGTGATGGTAAAATGTTTCAGCTACAGACAGCTAACCTGTGCCTGCCTCAGTGGCAGCAGTGACACAGCACTGCAGAGTATGAGAAGAAAACACAATCATTAGCTGACTGAGTAAGAAAAAATACCACAACAAAATAAATGCTGTTTTCACACAGCTGCCTTTTCAACTTCCCTCTTCTTTCCAGAACGTGGGAGTTCACAACCTAAAACCAAACATTACGCAGCCAGGAAATCTCAGTGGTGATCTCCACACATACCATCCTAAAAGCAGTGGACTTACAACAAAATGTGAACCACAAATGAAGGGAAATTACAGGCCATTTAGCACCTCCCTGGAACAAGGCCACACCATGCAAGACCTACTCCCTGAAAAATGTGTCCTTACAAAATACTTCAGAGAGATTATGCTTCCTTCTTATAATGCAGTGAAAAATAATCAGGCCTGGCAAATCCGAGAAAAGCCACCTTTTGCTCCAGCAGGATCCACAGGGTAGGGCACAGCTTCTGCCAACACAGGACCCCCATTTCTTGTCCCCTTTCTGCCACTCATTTGCTATAAAAGGCCGGCTACAATTCCCCTGGCCCAAGTACACTCCTTGCAGGCACGAACCTGCTAAAGGCAGGTGATGGTCCAGATACCACCCAAATCGTGCCCAAAATGTTCTGAACCGGGTCCCACTACAGAAGATTTTCACTGGCACGGTACATGGTACACAGTGAGCCTCCTGGATGCAAGGAATGGGCTCAGCCGGGAGCCGCGCACAGCGGCCAGCCCCGCACCTC
>JAWWEV010000018.1:14034003-14080130 GCA_035583235.1 Hafferia zeledoni | reverse complement strand
ATGGTACACAGTGAGCCTCCTGGATGCAAGGAATGGGCTCAGCCGGGAGCCGCGCACAGCGGCCAGCCCCGCACCTCCAGCCCGGGCAGCGCCGCTCCCACCTCCTCCAGAGGCTGCTAAAGGCTGCCAGCTGGCGGTGTGTCCGGGACACGGGAATTGGCTGCGAATTCCACACAGAAACCCCTCAACTATTGCCTAGGGCTGCTCATGGAGCATGACCAGCTCTTGCCATGGCTTCCCACTCAAATTTGGATTAATCAGTCCATAGTGACTGGATATTCCTTCCCCTGACTCCTGATCCTGTGTCCCTATGGCAGGTTCAGAAACTCCACAGCAGAGGCATGGTTTCCGAAATTCTCTCAATCTGCAGGCCCCATTTCCTCCACACAGGAGCTTCCAGCTTACTGGTACTGACTTTTTTTGAAAAACTACTTAGAAGTAGGCCACAAGCCATCAGACAGAAACCTTCTAACAGAACTCTAAAAACCAGGAAAACCTTATCTCTTTTCTACCCCTAGTTACTCTTACAGTTCCCCTGAAATAATTAAGTAGAGGAACATTCAAGTCTGTCTTTCTTCCTTCAAACGTTATTTCCTAAATGCTTGGCATGAAATTTCAGGGACTAAACCCTCTAGATACGTTATCACCACAGCTGGCAAACCAGCTCTCTCCCTCAGGAAGGTTACAGGTGCAAACAGAAACTACTTTGGGGAATCGGGTACTCCCAGCAATGCAGAAATCAAGGGACTGCAGGTGCTGCTGCACAGATCCTGCCTCACATGCTACAGCTCTCTGACTCTCAGGACACCACTTAAACTCTGCCTCTGTGCCATCTCTCTGACCTGCAAAATTGGCCAGTTTTAGGTCTTAAGAGTCTTTTCTTACCCATTTACATTCCCAAAAGTTTTCTTTCCCTACATGGCAATTTATTTCCTAACTCCATCTCCAGTGTTTTCCTCATGAAGCACTGGAGCAAAAGAGTTCCAATATTCTATTAAATTTTACACGATCAAAACAAAACATTCACACAACGAACTTCAGAAACATATTATCAATTCTTTACTTTTACTGTGTTAACAGCCCGTTCCAATGTAACAGTCCACTCTCAAAACAGGGAACACGATTCTCAACTCTCAATGTACATTTCGAAATGTTCTGGAACAGGAAAACAGTGAAATACACACCAGCAATAACATCTTCGATCAGAAACTTATTTCGGTATGTCCAAACCATTCCACAATTCATCCTTTTATTATCCAACAAATCATTCCATGATCCTCTTATTCTCTAACCGTTTACAAACTTCTGGATTACACATCCTTCTTAACATGGGACTGTTTACACGTGACTCTGCTTTCTTTTCACAGAATCTTAATTCAAAGTGCAAACTTGTTGCTCAGAACCAACAACTTCCCCAGGAAAGCCTCCAGGTTTTGCAGTAATAAAAAACTTACTTACAATTCATGCCTTGAACTTGGGTTTGTATTCAAACAACACTCTTCCACAAAGACTCCCCAACACTGTGCTGAGCAGCTGCTAATTATTTAACACACTCACGTAATGCACTTCACCTGTTACCACACACCCCACCCCCTCCAGCGCTTAAGGGTGAAAGTTGCCCATTCAAGGGATCACTTTGGCAGAGGCCCAACATGCTGAATGCTCTCAAAATAAAGACTAAAAAAGCCTCTTCTTCACAAAGCTCAAAGAGCAGAAGTGTTAACAGCACAAGGGAAGAGCTCAGTTTTAGTTAGTGCAAGTGACGGTCAGCAGAAACCAATGCTGAGATAGATTTCAGTACTGTAGAGAACAGATCCCTGCTGTGCAGCTTTGGGCGGATTCCTTCAGCACAGAAAAGCCAGCACCGAGAAAACTCATAGAGCATCTTAAAAGGTGTAAGAGCACAGCCAGTACAGGGTGATGATCCTGAGAAGGGAACAGCCTGGAAGTGGCAACTTGTGCTTCGTGCAGCAGGAAAGGGAAAGCCACTACACTCTGCTTGTCCTTAAGCAGCACAGACTGCAGTGAGCAGGGGGCTGATGACAAGATGCAGCCGGACAAGCAGGTGGTAGCACGGACAACACTGGTGTGAGAGATGGGCTGCACCAACAAGGGAGGAGCCCATCTCTGGCCTGTGTTCTGGCTGAACAGAAACATACTACTGGAGATCAACTGGGTCATCAGCGTCGATGCTGAGGGATGAACGTGAATGGCTGAAAACATGCCAATGAATTGTGCTGACAAAGGCAAGTGAAGGTGAGAAGCTGGGAGGATGAAGAAGGAGCACAGGAAAGAGAGGAAGGGGGAAAAAAACCAGGAAAAGGAGGTAAAAAGGTCAGAAGGCCTGGGAGTGGCAAACACCTGCAGAGTCTGAACCAAAGTGGGAAATAAGAAAGGAAAGCCTCAGTAGGAGGGCTGCTGTGGCAAAAATACAAAGACATTCAGGTGTCCATGAGATATTCCAGGGACTGAGGTATGTAGGAGGTGCCCAGGTGCACAGCTGGTACTTAGATGGAGTTCCAGAAAGCAAGGTAAGATGGCAGTGGCAGGAGGATGCAAGACACAGGGTAAGAAGTCAAACTCAGACACAAGCAACAATGTCATATGAAAGGGAATGGAAGGTGCAGCAGATGAATTTGGTTTAGTGACAGGAGGGTAAGTCTAATAAGAAAAAGGGAAGAGCAGCTGACAAGAAGCCAGTGAACAATGAAGACTGTGAAAGGAAAGGGTACAGATGACCTAGTCCAAAAATACCACATATTAGCTTAGCAGCAGTTCCACCTGTCAAACTGCAATGGGACTGCCTGGGAGAGCTGGTGGAGCATTTGGGAGAGAGCTATTCCCTGCTACAGAAGTGCTGAATGCACTCAAGAAGTGGCAGAGACCCCCTTTCTCCATTTCTAGGTAATATCATGCAGCTTTTTGAATGACCTGCAGCTGAAGCATCCTTAGTTTCCAGAGACACCATTCCTGCAGCAATATGTGCACATCCAGCGACAGCCCTGCACACACAGCTGCTGCATCTTGGAAAACTGGTGCTGCCAGGCTAAACAAAGAATCACTGAGGTTTGTTTTTTTGGAACTGAAGTCAAACTAGGCTTGGAATATTCTAGTCAACAGTGGATTATCATTGTGAAATGTTCTCAGATGTGTTCCTGATCTTTCAAAAAGTCACATTAAAATGCAGAAAATGTTACTGTAAGGAAAACTGGTATTTATCTTCAAAGAACAGCTGAAACTTAAAAATACACAGAACATTCTCTCCAAGAGAACCAGAGGGTGGATCCCTTAATTTACATTATGAAAAAATAGTATTCCAAAATATGGAAGCAGTGTACAAAAATAAGGAAAAACTTCAAAATCTTTAATTAAAAATATTAAAGTCTTCAGATTAACCCGATCTCTTGATGTGCTTTGTCAGGATAAACAAAAATAAAACAGCAGAGTCCCTTAAAGCCCAAACACAATTTGAGTAACAAAATAACCTGGAATTCTCAGCTATTTACAACATAAGGGCTGAAAGTGTTACTTTAAGGTGCAGGCACAGAAACAAGTTCTTGTGTGGTAAGAAACTGACTTACAGCCTGATCGTGGATTTATTGTAGCAGTCTGGGTATGTATTTTCACTACAAGGTAAAAGCAAGATAATATTAAATAGGTAAAAGAAATATCTCACATTTATACAAGACAAGAGCTTTCAATCAGCAGTTCAGAGGCACCTTATCTTTCTTCATGGACGTGTGTGCCAGTGCCCTTTGCAATCACATTTCTGCACAGAAGAAACCTTCTCTTGTAGGTGACCCATCACGGCCTGCAAAAGGGTATTAGAGAGCTCACTTTACTTAAGCTGAAAACTATGGGGCATTCCACAAGGATTAACTGCCCCAAGTGCTCAAAAAAAAGTTCCCAAATTACACTCAGGTTACACTAAGTGACATGTACATTTATGAGGTTTACACTGAACCCTTCCCGTAGCTGTAATGTGAAAATTTTAAGAAAAAAATTACTAGATCAAGTATTCCCAATATTGATGTTTGGGTTTTAGGAAGTACTGCACAGTTACAAGGCTCATCCTCAGACATCCCTTCTTGAATTCAGTCCTCTGCTGAAAAATAATCTTCATCTCTCACTTCTCTGTACTGCATTGAGGCCTCCCCCTCTGGTTCAAACCTGACCATTTTTATATTCAGTCTCTCTGCAAGCTTCTGTGCTGCAAGCTTGGCTTGCATTGCCTGTGTAAGAAAAAAAAGGACACAAGTTAGAAAAAATATTCATTTGTCATTATCACGAAAAAACTACTATACTAAAGTTTAAACTTGACATCATAATATCAGTAATTCCAGAGTGGGCTTAATTAAAAGTTTTAGTAACTAGCAAACAAACTTCAGGTTTCTTTTCACGTTTATACATAACTGAACTATTAATATTTGAAGACCCCTTTATAAGATTCAAGATTCCTCATTTGGCAGCTCTAACCTGTGACACACCAATGTCAGTTCTAAAAGAACAGAATCAGTCCACACAAGAGACCAACTGTGCACAGTAACCTGGTAGCAAAAACAAGGCTTGGCTTTCAGCAACCTCAGCAAAGAATGTCTCCCTTTTCCAAATAAATTACCACCCTTAAAAATTAAGAAATTAGCAAGTGCTTTTAAAACAATAAGCAGCAACAAACATTTTTACAATAGTGTCTAATTTAAACATTAGCTTGACACTACCTGCGTAAGTCAAAATCCATTACGACAGAATCGGAAGAACCTCAGAACTGGGATTCTTCAGACACAGCATAAAGAAAGGCAAACACAGACACTGGCATGTTGTAAGAATAACAAATACTGCTAGGCCTTCATTTATGCAAGGGCCAAAAACTCTTCAGAGATTAACAGGCAATTTCTAGTCAGAGGTGAAGTGAGTGCAGTCAGGTTAGCACATCAACACACAAAGACTGTGTTCAGTGTAGCAATAACAGTTTCAGAAGGCATTAATACAATCTTTAGTTATAACATTAAAAGAATCAAATACAAGACAAAGTGCCTTTCCTCAAAGTCTGCCCATCTCAAGTCATTACCATGAAAAGATTCCATTATCTTTTCTTTTTCAGGAGAGATCCTGGTGATGTAATTACTTTTCAGACCAAACAGTAAATTCATACCTCATAAGCTTCTTTTTGCTGTATCTGAATTGCTATGGACTCCTCTATGGGTAACAGCTTAGCAGGGGAGTGGTGAAGGGGTGGCAGTCGAGCTGCTGTGATCTCATCCAAATGTTTCTTATCTCTGAGCCGTCTTTCTTCGGCAGTGACTGGGGAGCCAAGGCCCCCAGGGGACCGGCTGGCTGAGGAACCATGAGATGATCCACTTTGCTCTCCTGACAATCTGAAAGACATAACACACCCAAGTTGTGACCCAAATTTGCAGCACAAGGTTGAACAACTTCTGTTCCAAAACATATTTTTAATACCTAAGAGTTGAAAAGAAATCTGAAATACTGTAAGAACATACACAAATAAAAAATAAGCAGCACTCATTAAAACTATTTCTCTGTAGAGAAACAATATCACAAGTTACTCCTGATAGTGACAAAAGAGGTATGGCAATTAATTAGCAAGTAGCAATACTTTGGGAGCCACATGAAGTACAAATTGCTATGAGTACAGACAATGTGAACTGTAATTTCCCTGGAAGTGTAGGAAAAGCAAAACACTTCCTACTATTAAAGTTCCACACATTCTAGAATTGATCCACTAGAGAGTTTTGCCATTTGCTTAATAGCTTTGCAGCTTAAGCTATGAAATTCCATGAAGATTCATGAATTAGACCACTGCTCAATACTGACATTCTGTGGCACTCACGGTTAAGGAGCCAACATATTAACTCCTCATGTGTCATGAGACTTTAAATCCCTTTAATCATCACTCTAAACCCATCATGCTTATTCTGTAGCATTTCCAGTTTTATACACATCAAGTACCTCACAAAAGGTTTTCCTATCCCATAATACTTACGCATTTGTTTTAAATTTGCTTTTCTTTATGACTGGGTTCCTGGCTCGAGCCTCTAGAACTTCAATATAATGTGGTGTCTTGGGATAGAGGCTTCCAAATACATTGCCCTTATGTTTTGCCACATTCTGCTCTTTTTCCAGTGTTTTTTCACTGTTATCCCCATCTACAATTGTAATTTTCTGAAAGGCATCAACCAATGTGTCTTTGCTGTTGTCCAGATCAGCTGTACTTGCTGCACCACCCTCAGTATTGCTCTGAGAGACCTGCTGATCATTTTTCAGATGACTGCCCGTGGCTGACGTGGAGACAACTTCACTGAAATGATTCTGATCTTTTGTAACAATCTTTACTTCATCATTTTTCCTCTGTGTCCTTTGATTTTCCAAGGCTGTACCTGTGGCATCTTCCTCAATACATTCTGCCTCCCGCCCTTCACAAGAAATCTCAGAAGCACCTTTAAACTTTTCATTAAAGACTGAGGAATTTTCACAGTTCAGTGTGTCCTGGTTTTCCTGTTTACTTGTATTAATCTCCTCCTGTTTTGCCTGAAACTCCAACCTGACAGCAGACAACAGCTCAGCTGTCCTGGCTCGTTCTTCCTCTTGCAAAACAACAAGCCTCAGCTTTTCAGCCAAATCAGAGATCTTCTTACCCTTATCTGGAAGCTTAGAAATGAACTTCCTAAGAAAAACAAAAAATAAATTAACAGAGTATAAACAATCTTATTTCAATCTGAGATACAGAAGTGTTTTATTAGGGCAGCCAACTGGACAGGTTTGACATTCTAACACGAGCTTCTCATTTACACATCAGACTTCTGAAACGTGAAGATGCAAAGCAGGTGCAGTAACCACGTGTTCTCACTGAGTGACTCACAGGACGATGGAATGGTGTGGGTTGGAAGGCACCTTGAAGGTCATCTCGTCCCAACTCCCTTCCACGGGCAGGGACACCTTCCACTATCCCAGGCTGCTCAGAACTCCATCCAGCCTGTCACTGAACACTCCCAGGGATGGGGCAGCCACAGCTTCCCTGGCAAACCTGTGCCACGGCCTGCCCCCCCTCACAGGGAAGCATTTTATCCCAATAACCCACATAACCCGACTCTCTGCCAGCGTGACCCCACTGCCCCTTGTCCTGCCACCCCACGCCCTTGCAAACAGTCCTGCCCCTTCTTGCCTCCCGTCTCCTTCAGATACAGGACGGCCACAATTATGTCACACGGGAACCCTCCCTTCTCGGGGCTGACCACCTGCAGTTCCTCCCGCCCTCCCTCACAGCCCAGCCGCACCCTGCCCTGCCCTGCCCGCGGGGCCGCACGGACAGCACGGCCCGAGCCCTGCCCGCACTCTGGCCCCTCACCGGTCGGCCAGCAGGCGCTCCTGCCGCCGCAGCATGTCCCGCAGCTCGGGCAGCGCCCGCCCGCGCAACTCCGTGCCCGCCGCCATCGCCGCCCGCCCGCTCGCCCCGGCCGCCACCCGGGCGCCGCCATGCTGCCGGAAGTGACGGAGCGGCGGCGGGGCCCGGCCTGGCGGGAGCGCGAAGCCGAGGCGGCCCCTCAGGAGCGCGGCAGTGCGGCCCTCATGGGGGCGGCGGGACACGGGTCGGGGGCTGGGGGGGCTCCGGCCGGCCCGGGACGGGGGGCTGAGGGGGTGGGGGACTCAGCCCGGCACGGCGGCTCTGACACCGCGGAAAAGTACCTGAAACGCTGTGTTTGTTTCTGGGACCTCTCTGACATCTTACAGCGATTTTTTTCTGGGGGGCAGCAGTTCTGAAGATTCTGATTCTTTCCCCTTCCCACGCTGAGCTGGTGTCTTTTATGTCCGAGTGGTTTTGACACCTTTTTACTGTGGAAATCAATAAAGTCTGAAAATATTTTTCTTTTCTGCAGAAATAAACTATTACAGAAATTTCTGGTATCTTTCTGTCTAATAATCAATAAACTCTGAAATTAATTATTTTTTTCTGCAGAAATAAACTATTAGGGCATTTCTGGTATAATTTTGGATGATGTATAGGCCTTTAAAATCCAGGGGCTTCACCTTTCCTTGCCTGCGTTATGGTACATTTATTATACTTTATTTTAAAATGCAATTACTTTTGGTTTTGAATTGCAAATCTTAGAATGGATATGTCACAGGCACGTTTTTTCAGTGAATAATTAGCAAGGTTTGACTACAGGATCTGAAGGGGCACACGTGCCTGGCAGGCAGGTCCGACAGCACGAGGCTCATCCTGGAGTCACAGAGCCCTCCCTGCAGGAACAGCATCCCAGAGACAACTCCAGGAGTCAGGGAGCCCTTCCTGCAGAGACATGGCATTCCAGAAACAATTCCTGAAGTCAGGGAGTCCTTCCTGCAGGAAGAGCATCCCAGAAACAATTCAGGCTTGGAGCAGAGGTGGGTTGTGTTCTTGAGCTCAGCCCTCTGAGTGAGCTCAAAAAGCCACAAAGACCAAAGTGTCTTCCCTGTTCATGGCTTGGTGTTCCGTGGGTGAGAGATGTGCCTTTTCCCTGCATCCGAACAGCCTTTAGCAGTGACGATTCCTATTCAGGACTCAAGATTTGCATTTCAGAGGTCTGGTAGAAGTGTTTACAGGGCCTTTATTTGTTGACTTGTTCATGCACGATACAGAGACCAAGCGCAGAGGTTCAGGCTGTGGTAACACCGACTCCAGACCTTCCGAGCACGGCACCCTCAGGAAGCCACTCCATGGAGCAGTGAGGTGGTGGGGAATGGTGGCTCCCTGGGGGCAGCTGATGGCTTTTCTAAGCCCATCCCAGTGGAGGTTTCTTGGTCCAAGCAATAGAGAGAAGGCACATTCCTCAGAGGCTCTTGGAGCGGCTGTTTTCTGAGCAGGATGAAGGCAGGCCCAGCCCGGAGGGACTGGAGGAGGAAGAGCTCTGAAATGTCCACCTGCCCTTTGTTTGCGCAGCTGGACAGCCCGGGGAAGGGCTGAGGGCCAGGAGAAATGGAAATGGAATTAGGCAAGTAGGCAGCTACCCGTGGAAAAAACACCACGGCCGGGGTGAGAAAACCACGAGAGCATTTCACTGTCTGTTATGCACAACCTGGATCATCTCCTGTGGAAAATCCCTCAGGGAGTTCTACCTAAAAGTTCAGGGAAGAGGAAAGCACTGAGTTTTTTCTCACCAGGAGATCCCTGGCTGTTGAAGGACACAAGTTCTTTGAATTGCTGCCATTGTAATGCTGGGTTAAGTTATGCCATCTATGTCGCATTTCTTGTAGAAGGAACACTTGATGTTGCTTTTTAGCCTTTCTCCTCTGCAGATAGGAGAAAGTGGGAAGGCTGGGCATGGAAACAGCTTCTGCCTCTAGGGAAGTGAGAGTCTAGAAGGAGCAATCTCATTAGACCACTGCCCTGCAGTCACAAGATGTTCAGCTGCTTTATGACATGTACAGAAAAGTAATGCCACTGTTTACCAAAGGTTTCAGCTTATGTGCTAAACTTCATGCACAGAAAAAAACAGAGCAAAAAATTAATTAAGTGCTAGAATGACGACTGACCATTCTGTTCCTCTACCATTCTCCAAGTCTGTATTGGTTCAAGGTTATTGGGAAGGAATATTGCTCATCTTTACCTTGAGTAGTAGATGGCTGCTACCACCTTCTTGTCTTGTGTTCCTTCCATGCTGCAGTGCTTGAGGTGGGGCTAGAAGGGCTTTAACTCAGGTCTCTTAAGCACATTTCTTCTTTTACACAGACAAACATCCCCAGGTGCTGAACAGGAATGAAATAAAACATAAGTGGAATGAAACTCTCAGCATGTACATCTCCATTCTATGGAGTAGGGATTTCCTGTGCAGAACTGCAGACTTAATGCAGAGAGAATTTACTTCTCATCTGTCCACATCTAAAAGTCTTTAGATGGCAAAACAAAAAGTGTTTAAAGCTCTCTGAAAAGTATCCAGCTCCTACAACCCCATGTTGTGGGTTCAGCACCAAGCACTGCTGATCTCTACAAGATTTTATGAGGTCCTGTTGGCAATCTGCGCTGAACGCAGATGCCTGGGGAAGCACTTTTGAGTAAAGAACTTCACCGTCTTCATCTGAGCATTGCAAACCTGTGTTTTGTCATGTTTGCATGACCTCCTCTTATTTAGTTGACGTAGAGATTGCTTTATTGTGACAGTCTTAAAAATAAATCTCTATTATCAGGGAGTGGATATAAACTGTAAATAAAGATGGGCCACAGCCCTCCCAACCTCATCCTGCTGAAGCCTGGAGAGCATCATCCCAGATGTATCCAGATGTTATCTGTGGGATCTGAAGCTGCTGGGGTTTTTTTGCAAGAGCTGGGCTGCCCACTTCTTGTTTATCCTGTGCAAGTCAATAGTTATTTCATGAAAGAGTTCATCTACTTTGTTACTTGGCTTTGAGAAGGAGTCTTTAGCAAGGGAGTGCCTTCCTGTTCTCGAGAGCTCGTCTGCCAAAGGAAACACCGACAGGAACATCGAGGCTCCGCTTTGCATCCTCACATGTTTTGAACAAACAAGGTTATGCAGAGTAACAGTTTGCAGCGTTTTAAGGTAGGTTTATTCCTAAAGGACTGTGGACACAACAGAATAGCAAGTTTAAATACAGCATTTATTGCAATTTATCCTTTTCATGTCCTACGTACAGGATCTATTAAAAGCATACAATGTAATGCAGTATTTATACAGCATATATGAAAACTGTATCCCAAAATACTTTCCAGAGTATCTGGAATAAATCACAAAAGAATACTTGTCATGGTACAAATGTAGTCATACAATTGACTTACACTTAATGCACTTTCTGGGACCTTTCTATATGGCTTTTATTGCTGTTTATGGAAATTTTAGTAGTTTCTATAGTACTAACTAACCCCATCTCAAATTGACAAAATTTATACAGAAGTGTTACAGTCTTTTCAGTCAGATTTGTTATTATCTATGCTAATTTACATTGCTGCTGGTTTGACTAGAAAGCTCTACATTTTCATGTAACACAGTCATATAAATACAGCTCCTGTCCTGTTCCTTTAGACCAGAAATCCAATCAAATGATGGTCATCCAGCTCACTGCTCTTAAAATACAGCATACACTTCAGTTCTTATTGGGTTTATTAAAAAATACTATATTTCATCAAACAGTCAAGACAGAATTTACACAGAAAACTTTTACAGTAAAAACTTAAGGCCTTGCTGCAGTCTTGGTAAAGTCTTGAGCAGATTTTCGTAATTTTGCAAGTCTCAGAGTTAAAATAGCTCTTGATATTTCCAGAGGAGATCCTCTATCAAAATGGAATGAACTTCCTTTTGAAGTCCATGTCAAAAGAGCATTTTGATACATATCCTGCCCTCTCCTACCATTCACTGAGCACGTCACAGTTATCAGGTTCTGTTTTCCAAGTTCTGGCCAAAACTGAAGGATAAAGGATTTCACTTATTTAAACTTAGTTATTATCTTTTCCAACAACATGCATTTCCTTTTATCTAAAAAATACCACCTTCATCCATTTACCTTAAGTTTGAAGGTAACTTTTACAAACCCTAGTTCAGAATTAAATTCCTGAAATATAGAAGGACTATTTGGGCACATAAATGCTAAAAGACATTACGTGACAACCTAAAGTTGCATCCCTAATGGACATTGCTATACCAGCTGGGATTAGTTTTTAGTGTCTTTCTCTTCAAAAAACAGACACTGTACAAATACTTACTGTTATCAGCCACTAGATGGGGATACGATGCCACAGGCACCGAGTTTATCCCTGAAATCGGAGCTGAGCCATTACTCATCATCTTGTGGGGTCAATATGAGGTCAATATTATTATTTTAATACAACTTTAGTAAGTGTACTTGATTTGAATAGACTTGCATTAGACTGGATATAAAAGCAGTCCCTTTGTGGCCCTGTGGCAAGGTGAGTACCTCCTGGGATTGACTGAATGAAAGAACAATACTGATCATACAAAACATAAGTTGTTTGTTTTCTACAGTTACTGTAATTAAAAGTTTAAAAACAAGTCCTTCATTCATGTTAACAGAACTACAATAAAACAGTCATAATTCACTAAGACTTGGAGATCAAAACAAGATGTAAAAAAAATGCCTTATATATATTTAAATTACTTCAGTACTAGATACAGTAATTCCTGCTGCTACTTTGAAGCCAAGGATAGGATTTTAAGTGCTTTGGAAAAAAATTACTCAAAGCCCTGATTCAGAATTGCTGTTGCTGTAGGAATTGCAGGCACTGCTGCACTTGCAGTTGGCAAAATCATTTGATGGAAACTGCTTCCTCAGATGGAAAAGTAAATAAATAAAGTGTCGGGGTTTTCCTACCCAGTTACTATTGAATGTATCACCAATGGCCACTGTCCCATGACCGAGGAGGTGCAAACTGGTGCCTCAGTCCAACAAAGCAAATTCCATTATGATCTGCTCTATCAGTTACTATTTTGAGCAACAAACACAACATTCATCTGCACTGAGGAGGGGATTGTTTGGCACAGCCCAGCTGCATCTCTCCCTCCCAGCAGAAGCGTGAGGGGTACAGTGAGCTGCTCCTGGGGCAGAGCCCTGGCTGCGCTGGGTCTGTGGGAGGCGTGGGCTGCCCTCGGGCTGGGCACAGCCACAGCAATGCCCTCTGCCAGCACAGCTTAAGGTAGTGCTGGCAACAGAATACATTAGAGCTTCATTACACAAACAGAATGACAACACAACTGGAGAAAACAAAAACTGTACAGCTGTACAACTCCTTCCCTGCAGGCACCTGACATGGCACACTCACTGCACAGCTGCTGCAGGGGCAGCACGTGCTGCCTCACCCACCCCTCCTTCGTATCCCACTCACAGTAGTAACTTCAGATACAAGTTACTAAAAAGCTGCTTTCAGGATAAATTTAGCAAGACTCCATGCTGTTGTTCTTCTCTATGAATTGATAAGAATTTATCTAATCAAGCTGCAAAGGCGCAAGAGATCTGCTCATATCTGGAAAGCACAATGACTCGACTGCTCAAGATGTGCTGTTCTTTGTGTTGAATTCCAACACCCTCTTGAACGGCGTGTACGTCCTCACCGGCCTCGGGCTCTCGGGAGCTCTGTGCTCAGGACTGGGGCTGCCAGAGAGAGAAAAAAAAAATCTTACAGAGGGTAAATCTTACAGCTGGGCTCAAAATGCCATGGCAATGAAGTTGTGCCCTCTTTTGATAATGACAGGCTAAAATTAATCACTGTATTTAGTATGTCCCGTAATTCTTTTCTATAGTGCCACAAGGAATATTTAATAAAAACTGTGGCACGTTTACATGCAGGCATTTGCTGCAGTGGAATGTCCAGCAATAAAGTTACTAGGACTAAGGAACCCACAACAAAAAAAGACAGCAATATACATTTTAGAACACAATTATGAACAGAACAGCATTTCCATGAAATTTAAACTGCACAGGAGTACATTTTCACATAAACCTCTAAAGAAGAAAAAATATCAGATAAGTAAGGCCTGTGCTTACATATAGAAAGGACCCAGAAAAGACAACAAAGACAGGTTTCTATTGACATCCTGAGTGAAAAAGTCTGTTTTAAGGTGTCAAAACACATGCAATCAAAATATGCTCTAGGCCCAACTCTGAAATGAGTGTATTTTTATATTATTAAGGAAATTCTAGTTTGCTTGCTGATTTCATATCAGCTTAATGACTTTATATGCTCATTTATAGTCCTCAAATTAAATTATTCAATTTGCAGGGCAGTTGGGATGAACAAGTTTACTTGTTGGTAGTGAAAATAATATGCAGTGCTCCTCCTTATCTTACCATTTTGTTTTGTTTTGCCCTTCCCTGTGGTGACCTTGGGGGAAGTGCAAGTCCCCAGCCCTCTTCCCAGGGCTCAGGGCAGAGGAAGGGGGGGCACAACTCCTGATCTCGACAAAGCCAGGCTGCAGAGCCACCACAGACCAGAGACAACGTTCTGCTGCAGGAATGGAAATGTGACTGCATGGTTTACTTGGTATCTCCCACTTGGGCTAGGAGATGTCCAGGAATTGCTGCAGCCCTGCCCTGTTCCTGTCAGTGTTCCCTGCCCTTTGCAGTGGTCCTGGCACCCCTCTGGGCACACACATGTGCACAAAGCCAGCCCTGCCCAGGCTCTGCAGCACTGCCAGCACACACAGTGCATCACTGTTCCCATATCTCACAGAGTCAGGCTCTGACTGCCAGTTTTACTCCCTGCTTAAATCACATTACTGTAAATAACTGCTCCCCAAGGGTTTGCAATATGTTTGCATCTTTAAAAAGAAATAATAAATCCTAAACCCTAAGTCACTGGAGTACACTACACTGAGGAGTGAAGTGCTCCTTTAAACTCCACAACCCACTTGAACAGTTTATTAGCAAAATGCTTCACTAATACAGCACCAATGAGAGACATTTTAGGGAATTTTCCTACAAACAAGCCAGAAAAGCAAATACCTGTATGGAAGATCACATTCTACACCAGTATCTCTGGTTTCTATACTGGTCTTTGGTTGGTTTTCCATTAAGTAGTCCAGTTTATCTTGTAATTCTTTATTCTGGAAAACAGTAATTTTCATCACAAGTTGATTTTATTTAAATTACGTTAATTAAACAAGGAAATAAAATTGCACATTGCCTTTGCCCCACAAGAAATGATGTAAAAGTATTTATTGAGAAAATAAAGGAATCCTTAACCCTGGGAAATCATTATAATACCCTTACAAAATTGTAAGTTAAGAAACTTAGCATGAAACTTGAGACTTTATTACATACATTGCTCATGTGACCGGTGTTGTAAGTTTAATTGCCATTTGAAGAACAGCAAATACATATAAATAAAATGTAAATATGCATGCAGATAACACTGAATGACAGTAGTTCAAATTTTATCTAGTTTCATAAAATAATCACAATAATATAAACTTAAAATGTAATGCCTTACCTCACATTCTAAGAAAGAGATTTTTTCTAAAAGTTGTATTATAAATAATTCCTTTTCTTTTACTTTCTTCTTTAGCATTTCAATCTATGAAGAAAAATCAAAGACATTTAGTCTGATGGGGCTGGAAAGAGGAGGAAGAAGACCTGGATACCACAGGAAGAAAACCTGTTTAATTTTATTGTTCAGCAACAACTGAATACCTTTAAGTTTCCACAAACTGCTTTTATCAAATTTAGTGGACTTTCACTAAAGTGAGTTCATTCTGTAGAACAGCTAAACTGAAATCAAGGAAAGCTCAGAATTCTTTCTTTTTTTTCCTGGAAGTCATCGTGCTACATTGATATGCAAGAGAGACCATTTGTTAATACTTGGGTCAAATTTTCCAGGCACTCTCACCAGTCACATTTTAACTTTATATCTTAAAACCTGTCTTGTGAACAAACACTGACATCCCCTTCAAAACCACCAGTGTAAAACCTTTCCAGGATGTCTGAAATATGTGATTAGTAGAAATATTCCTATCCTGCTAAAAGAGAGACTCAGCGTACAATAATGAAAACAACAGCAGTACCATCGCCCTCCCAACTAGATATTATAAAATATTTAAACTAAAACACACAGAGCTATGCAAAATAATGAAGCAAAACAAATGCATCAATAAAACCAAAAAATGGAAAGTTATAACACCAACTGAACTTTAATTTAGTTTCCATGACCTGTAGTTATCATACCTCATTGGCACAATGATCAGTTATTACTTGAGAGAGCTAAAATGTAAACACCATGCAGTGTTTTCAGCTGGACAGTTTCAGAACACAGGAGTGCTGTCATCATCCATCCTTCTCAGAATCAGGTATTTCTCTTTTTTCTCTCTTAGTTTAAAGTGCCTGTGAAACTATCCATGTCATCTAAAGCTTTTATCATTTCAGTTTTCAACTCAGAGAAACAAGAAGCTTGTGGCATTTTCAGAAAATCTTAGAACATATCTTCATTTTCATATTTAATTACAATTTTGTTTAATAGCATGACTAAATTAAGTCAGCTATGTCTTCACTGGTTCAGTAGCTTCAGTCCTGCCAATAAATTCCACTTCAGAAAAGATAAACTGTTCTTTTAGGACTTTCAAGTGGATCTTTTCTATTAATATTCTGTTCTCCTACTCTGCATACAAGGAAATAATAGTAACAGCGATAATCAGTGCAATGCAAAGAAGCCCAAAGCCAAGCACAGCTGTGTGAGCAGGGGAGGGGTTTGCCCTGCACACAGCAATTCATGTTATTGAAAGTAATCAACCCCATCAGCTGCTTGGTCTGTTTTTTACATCAAACACAAAATATTTCTGTTTCCAAAGAAGTGATCAGATTATCTGTCACCCAAAAGCAAGACCAAACTCTTGCGTTTCACAGCCATTAAGTTTTATATTCACTCTATGATACAAAGGTTCTAAGGCATGGAATAAACTCTGACAGTAACCGTTATGTTTACCAGTCTGAGGTGCAAACAGATTTTTTGTAAGTTAAAATTGAACTTCTAGTTGTTTATTCTTCACATTGGCTCAGAGACACAAACTCCTGAAGGATGTTTTTGAGTTATTTGAACTAGAACAGTCGGAAAGCAAAAATGGGCATGGACACCTTAAAATCTAACAGAGAATACAAAGAGGAAGACCTTGGCAAACAGTTTCCTCCCCTTCCCAAACACAGAACTGAACTCCAAAAAGGCATTTTGCGGTTGGGTGAGGCTGCTCTAAGGCCTCTCAGACTGACCCCTCCACAGCAGGACTCCCTGCCTGACTGTGACGTGTTTACATGGTACACAGAACCCCTCACACCAATCTCTTTGTCCTTTTTAAGAATGACACCAGATTTTTAAAATATGCCTTCTCTTCTGCAGACAATGTGGTTCTGCAGCACCACATGCTCCAGGTCCCAGCCCAGCAGTAAAGCAGGATGGTGTGGTTGGCCCAGGCAGATCACAGAACAAAAAGGCTGTCCTTGTATAACATGTAACACCTTCTGGTGCATCTTTCGAACACTGGGAACTCAAAGGCACAGCCACACAGACCAAGCACATTCCAGGAGAAATGAATTCAGCAGTGGCTAAAAAGGGGAGGTGTTTCAGCACCAGGAAAGGAGTCCCACAGTGCTGCTCCAGAGCACCCTGTGAGGCCACTGCAGGAGGAAAGCAGGGCCAGAAAGGAGCAGGTATGCTGCACCCCAGACACACCGCCAAGGAGCTGCCTCGGCAGCTACTGCACTCCAAGGGCAGAAACAAGTGGTCTGACACAGATGACACAGCCAAGCACAATAATTTACTATATAAAAAAGTTTATTTACTGAATAAGGACTTGAGTACACATCATCTTATGCCATTAGCACCAGACCAGGAGTTAACAAACCTGATTTCATTAACCCTTGAGGTGATATGCCACAGAAAACCAGGAATAACTCTAAGAAATTGTATTAATATATTAATATATTAAATAAAAAAACCCCAAAGCCCACAAATCCAGGTCTTTAAAGTATCTTTGCTTCAAGGAGCAGCATAAAGCACAAGAACAACAAGCAGGTGGCAGAGCAATCAATTTTGACTTCAGGTTAAATTTAAGGTAAGGAGGCAGAGAGGAGAAGCAAGATAGGTCAAACACAATACTGAACTCCTGGCCTGTGTGGTGGCCAGAACAGTCTGGTCAGAATGGTCAGAAACAAATCAGTGGAAGCCAAAGACTCTCAAATTCCATGGACTGATTCACGTATCCGACTCATTTCTGGACTGACTCCAGGATAAAATTATCACTGAGATGTTCCTATGTTTTCTTTGGTCAATACCCAAGGCCTACACTGCCCTCATCCTTGCTGTGTGTGCAGACTTTAGCCCTTCAGCTCACTGCCAACTCAGCAATGTGTGCCCAAATCTGGCTTTTGCACAACTACCCTCTCAGATTTCTTCACCATTTTCTACAAGGCCTATTCAGGTACATCCTTCAGCCTCTCTCTACCAACCTTCTCCAAAAGTGCCCAGATAGACTTTCCCTAACACTTAACTCCTGACCTGACTTGCATCATTAGGACTCCACATTTCTACCAGTATTTCTAGAACTTTCGTATCCACATTGAGCAGTCAAAAAAAATTGCAACCTACTTAGAAATATCATTTACATTAATGACCCACTCACTCCTTTCAAGAAAGTTCTGTTAACAGTAAAAACATGACTTCTGCAGCCCTGGGCCAGAGTCACCCTTTTTTCTACCACTTCATTCTCTCTTACCTCCTCCACCCCATTGTATTCATTGCTCCTGATTTTTCTTCTCCTGTTGGGAGACATCTGACTATTCCAAAACTGGGAAGGGAAAAGCTACAGGACCTGAGCTACAGTTTGTAACTTATCAGGTCTGTGAGCAGCTGAGGGGCATCAGGAGCCCTTAGGCCACCCCAGGGGTGGGGAGCACCCCCACAGTGCCCCAGCAGTGGGAGAGATGCAATCCCTGGCTCAGGCAGCCACAGGATGCTCCTGTGGGCTCAGCCCCTCGGCCGACCCACCTCAGTCCCTGGCACTTCACTGTCAGGCACAGGAAGGGCACCTGGTCCCCCTCCCATCCTGGCACAATTCCCTGCAGACTATGCTGGGTGTGCAGCTTGCATTTCACATACCTACAGCAATTTCTACTGTTCTGAATCAGCACATAAGGCCCCACGCACAGTGTGAATCATCCCGGAGTTATCCGCTGGCTCAGGATTGACATGGTCATGCACTTCCTTTCAAGCTCTCTCCTTGTTTCCATCCTATTGCTGTTACCACCTCTATGCTTTTGCCTCCTTCAGAAACCTTGAGGTTACTCCTTTCAAACTCCCTCCATCTCCAGACTGTCACCTTATCTTGTGGCAGCTCCCTGAAAAGTCTTATCCATCCCATGAACGAAGATTCTTTCTCACTAATGCACCTTACAGAGTCTCCAAATACCAAGCAGTTGTCATGGGACTAGAATGGGCTGTGTAAATACTTTCTAGGAAGAGCTCCACTTCTTTCTCTTGCACCACCAAGCAACTAAACTTTGTTTCACTAAGGCAGAAAGTGAAGTATGAGAGTCAACAGCATTAAACTGATCTCATGGGTAGAACACCTAAGGAGAACAGTCAAGAGGAGAATTGCAAGACCCAAAAGAAAGAGTCACTAAAGAAATGTTGGAGCTCTGAGTAGTGGCACTAGAAGGGAAAGTCAACAGAATTACAAGGTTATTAAAGCAGAAGGAAAGAGCATCCTAAGAGTAAAATAAATATGCCCAATTGTAGAGCCTTTACAAAGAAAGTCTGAAAAAGAAAACTTTATTGTATTCTGTTTGCTCAGACACAGACCTGGAGGCTTAAAATATACAGTGATCTATTGGATTGGAACAGATCCAGCTATTAGGTAAACACAGTCAACATTTACCACTTGTATTATCGTTCGTTAATTTAAAATATTTATCAGAACAGGACAGCTTTGATATATTTAAATATCATATCTTTTTCAAGTATACTGTATTTTCCTTATTCATCTGCCATCAATGGATGGGGCATCTGTAACACTGACACACAGACATGGACAAACTGGTCACAGATATGACAAACAGGACAAACACATGCCACACAGCATACACAAAACAAGACAGACAAGGCATTGCAACATCAGCCTGAACTCTGAGAGGCAATTGCTGTGCAAGGAGAACAGGATTTTCCTCAGTCCAAGATTTCACTGGACCTTAAGTGATATTTATCAGAGGCTAGACAAGAGTGTTGAAATTCTTTCAGGGAACAATAATACAGTAAATAGGGATAAGCACCTTCACCTTTTAATCCTCCCTAAATCCCTTGAGCAACCTGTCAATACGTTTTGTATCTTAAAACTCACATTGTGTTTAATGAGAAAGTAAAAACTGATTAATATAAGTTAATGCACCAGCTTAGAGACCTTCCTAAACCAACGAGCTGTATGAACACATCAGGCCAGGCTTCGCTGTGCCTGGTTTGCCAAAGCAGGCCCATGGGGCTGAGATGTCCTCGGGAGTGACAGACATTGGCTCTTTGTCTGCAGTTCAACCCACCTGCTTAAGAGCTACCTCAGTAATGGGCAAGTTTTCTAATGAATGACTTGGCCAGGCAATTCCAGCTGAAAGGGCTGATGTTGTGCATGTGCAAACACTCTCACCAAACACCAGCAGTGACTCTACTTGTGCCAATGGATAAGCAACGTGCTGCTTGCTCAAGTCCACTGAGGTGTGCCAAACACCTGAACTGGGAACAGAGGGGTAGGGGGCAACTTATTTATGTTCTGCCCTTTATCTTCTTCCTCCAGTCTCCCAAGGTGGGTTCTCTTTCTGCATTTCTCATTTGTGTTTTTGTTGCTGTTTTGTTTTTATGGTAGGCACTACATAATGCAGATTTTGGTTAAAAAAAATTTGGCATCTGTTGCTGGTGATTCCATCTTCTCATCCTCTACGCTTCTGTACAGCTTCTTTTACTTGACCTTGAAACTGTTTTTCCATATTAGAACAGGGAAATTTTCCTATGTATCTGGAGTTGGAGCATCTTGATACAGCTGTTTGCAGATCGTTAAGTCTTTGGTGGAAAAATTTCTTCTTTACTCCCCACTTGTGCAACACAAAGTATCTTCTGTACATAGGACATTCATTTGTTCATTAGTACTTTGTCCTTTCATGCAAATATCTTCCACAACAGAACAGGAGACAGCTTCTCCCTGGTGTTTGGTCCCCATTTATTATCCAGCGAATCTGAGACTAAAGCTGGAGAACAGCTCATGGGCCATGACCTAGAGACAGTTCAATTCAGTAGTTAGGGGAATTTCATGTGAAATCTGAGTTCTGTTGATAATTTCTTGGCATGAAATCAAATATCCTTTCCTCTCCAGACCCCTTCAGAACAGCTTCCTGTATCTGCATCAACCCACTCATCTTGCTTACGAAATGTAAATGCTTATTTCTTTCCCTCTCCTGCCTCTCAACAGTGAAACAATATTACATATAAAATAAGCTTATTGTGCAATGAAATTGCAATCCATTTCAAGGTCAATTGCACACATCTCAAAACTAAAGTTCTATTCAATCTTTCCATGTTTGAAATTGAGATCAAGCCATTAAATGATTTTATTGGTGATTTAAAAGCAATGTTTTGTATTTCATGTATTTTACACTAAACTCTCATTTCCTACACTGGCACAGGATGAACTGGTTGAGTGTATCAAACAGATACGTAAAAGACAAGCCTTCACCCCTCTCAAAAGCAGTTTCAGCCCTGAATGAAACAATGTGCCATGTTCTCCCATGGCACCTCTGTGCCCACCCCTGCCTGCCCATTTCCATCTCTGCAGTGGAAACTCCTTGGCAGAAGGGCCTGAAGTTCATGTGTCTCCCTGCAAATTCCTCCTCTCATCTTTGACCTTACAGAGTCTCCCTGCAGATTCTTCCTCTCAAACTGTCCTTTTCCTGGATTGTCTCTCTCTGCCCAGCCACACTTTGGTATAGCTACAAAGGCAAGGGCTAAGAACCCCCTGAGCTTCGGGAGACCCACTGTGGCCATCTGCCTCTTCTCACTCTTATTTTTATAGCCTGCAATGTACAAATAGTGTGAGAAAAGGGCCAGGTTTCAAAACACCTGCCAGATGCAGGTCCTGCACTTTCAACTGTCAGCACTGCAGTTAAAATGTACTGCACTAAGCTGTGAACAAACATATTTATTTAACAAACAAGTTCAACACAGCCTTAAATCATCTGCAATCTCTCTCTAATGAGACCATGAGGCTTCAAGACTATGCAGGATAATTTTTTGCTCAGCTGCTGCACTAATGGGCTGTGGTCTTGGCTCTCACAGCAGACAATCCCTACAAGGCTGAAAAATGGGTGTGCATGGGATCTAACACACACAGAGATGTTGATGGTGTCAACTCCAGCAAACTTCTACTTTATTTCTTCCATTTGTTTTTCTTCTGAAAGTGTATTTTCTGTGCTCCTATTTAATTTATGACTGGTTTGACTAGATCAAGTTGAAAAAGGTTCTATTAATGCCTAAGATGGAAGGATTTATTTTCAGAGAGAAAAAAAACAAAACAGAAGCAAATTATGTATTTGCTATGTCTTTGCACACTGAATTGTGACTGTTCTGTTCTGCCTGGGCTCAATTCCCCAGACCACACATCCACTGCATTCAGTACCAACAAGGTGGGACCCATAAAGAGGAAGGTGTTAATACTCCTCCCCTGCATGGCCTCCTACATTTGGTGTCTCTCTGCCAGCATCCCCTTTCATGCATGCCTAAGTTAGGACTGACCACCACCTCCTGAGACATTTTTAAATGCCATCAAACCAGCACTGGAGCTGTTGGAGCTGCTCACAAAACTCCACCTGCTGCCTCACAAAACTCCACTATAACACTTTTGCTTTCTCCTGACTGCTTGCAGTTCTTTTGCAGAATGCCCTGCATCTGTTGCTTGCAAATGATCCCTCATCCTTCCATCAAAAGGCCCAAAGAGCAATCTAGTTCATGATTGTTTTCAGCCAGGAGATTCCTTCCAGTATTTGCTCAATTTTGACAGTTCTCCATGTGAGTTTGAAGCAGTACATCTTGTTTGTTCAGCACCCCTTTGAAGTGATTTCATTTCCCCAGTTTGTCTAATCTGGACATGGTAACAGCATAAACTCCTCTGTTACACTGAAAGAATACACCCATTATTCATACTTCAGATTGGTGTCCAAGGATACTTAGATTAATAGTAAATAAAGCTCATCCTGTAGTCAAGCAAGCACAGGCTTGGCCATCTCTCTCACCCAGTAGTTCATCCAGTAGCTCTGTTTCAGCTTCTAACTAAAGCACTGCCAATAATTTTGACTATTTCCTTTCTTTACACTTCTCTCTTGAGTTTCCCAGGCCAGCCTGTTCTCAATCTGTTCTCATGCTCAACATTTCAGAAAGCAGGATTTCTCACTTCTTTGATCTTCTTTCTCAATTGTCTAAATGCAATCATTGTAATACCCTCATAAACCCTACATACAATGGCATGTTATTTTACAGATACCAATCATGACAGTATTGCAATAATGAGTAACATGTCAGGGGTTTGTGACAACTTTCTAGATATTCCTCCCCATTACATTCTGCAACCAGTTAAATTCAGTGTAGAGAGGATGTGTGTTTAAATATACCCTTATATACATGTTTTCCAGGACTTAAATAGTAGCACAATCTTCCCTATTTACCCTATGAAGTATTTTTAGTGCTGCTACTCACTAGTTTTTAACTTCAGAGCAGACCCTTCAGATAGCATTCTTTTCAGTATTTTTGTTGCCTGTTTCTCAGCTTCTATGCCATAGTTAACAAGTGTTGCTTAAAATACACCTAAAAGACTTATCAAATACTGCACAGAGGAGAGCACAGAATGCTGAGAAGTACCATATGCTGGGATAGCCCAGGGCACACACATCTGCAGTGCCTCTTCTCTTTCCCCATGGTGGGCAGTTACTCTTCCTTACACTAGTAAGGCCTTTATTAAGAGGCCAGTTTAAAGTAGTGCATGCCAACTGTATTGTGGGTATTTCCCCAAACACTACAAACACAGAACAAACACAAGCCACAGACAGCACAAAGTTTTTAAAAACCCCAACATTAAATGCTGAAAGTATTTGGCACCTTCTGACCTGATCAAACTTCTGGTACAGGAGCCATTAGCTAGAAAATACAGATGCAGCTACAGGTGTTCATGCAGTTCTCAAGGAAACTGAATTAAAAGAAAAACTAAAACACACAAAGACTGAAGGAGAGAGCAAAAATACTTTCCCTATGGCTATGTGACAGTCAAGAGTTAACACAGAGGCTTAACTGATTTTGAAAAGCAGTCAGACATCAATTAAAAGTAGACAAATGTGACAGGTAAGTAGTGACTTGGTCACCTACCACTCTACTCGTTAAATATGATAACCAGACCATCTAGAAGGGCTTTCTGTGTATATGAAGGCACCAGCAGAGATACATTACAGGGAATTAGCAAGCTAAACTCACTAATTAAACCTAATATTTATGAAGTCATAACCACTGGCTCAAGCTTTATATATAGTGTTTTATGGCCAAAATACCCCAAATGAGCTGGAAGGATTTGTTCTGCCAATGCAGCCCACTGGAGGTCAAGTTACATCCAGAAGTTTAAAATATATTTCGTACTAAAGGGTAAAATTGAGGTCACCATCTTCATAGAATCATTGTGGTTGCCACATGTATCAAAAGTGACAGGTCCTTTAGAACTTTTGTTTAGAACAAACAGAAAAAACTCAGAATATGATGGTTGGTGTACAGAGATACAAAACAGATTAAATAATTGTTCCTATAATCCATTCATTAGATGGATTGTTAGACTGGAGAAGTTTTCTGTAATAGAGTATCATAGTATAAAGATTGTTAGGTCAGTTTTAAACCAGCTGTGATGCCTGAAAACAGTGAGAATGGCAGCTGAGCTAAAAACAAAACTCCACGGCTTTGATATGACAGAAGAACTTTAATCCTTCTGTGTAAGACACTGAGTATCACACATCTGACCATACAGCAGGACCACATCAGAATCTGATAAAACAAAACAGATATAGGTCAATATATATATAAATACTACTTTGACAAAAATGGAACCACCATGTCCAATCAGAAATCCTGTAACAGCATGTTGTGAATGCAGAAAGAATGCCTTAGATTTCAATGTTTCCAAGCATTTGATTTTGTGAATGTGTGATGTCCAATACAAATAAAAGATATTTCATGAAGGCCCATCCTCTGTGCAGCAGGAGGGCTCATGCAACAGAGCTCTGTCTGCTTTGGAAAGCTCCAATTTAAATTTCATTTACCTGTTTTCTATGCCATTCTTTCATCCACTTGGAGAAACAGAAATGTTTGCAATCACAGCTTTCTGACTGCAAAACAGTTTCCTGACTTTCACTTCTGTACAGGAGGGATACCCTTAATGACCAGCCTGCATTGTGTCAGCAGGTACCCTCTGAATAGTTCCAATTGAGTTGTAAGGTGGATGTTGCATTCCCTGAACTACCACAAAGAGTTACAGAATTAGAGTCAACCTAAAGACCAGAGCTGATAACCCACAGCCACTGGATTAAACTGCTCTCACCTCCTCTTTCTGCCTCACTCCCTTCAAGTGCTCAACTCACTTTCCATTGTAACTAAGGTGCCACAAGGAAACTGCCACAGAACAGAGTGCTCTGTGGAATAGGTACTAAAGGAATCAGTGTTCCCCAAAGACTCAGAGCTGCTTTACCACATCTCACCTCCTCAACCATATGCTTGACTTTCTTCTGCTGGCAGTGGACCATGTCATCCAGGTGTTTGATGCGCTCTCTCAGGCTGGCTGCCACCTCCTCCAGATGCTGTGACCTGGCAAAGCATGAAGGGTCCAGCTGTCAGTGGGGAGCTGTGCAGGATGGGCAAAGCAAGGGCAATCCCCAGAATTCATCATAAATCAGGATAGGCCAGTCAAATTCCACTGAGAGATGTCAATTTGTCCAAAGTACATTTAATGGTAATCTCAGTCAAAGTGTCTGTCGCCACCCAGGTTTACTCACCCTTGCCTTGCATACTGACACACTTACTCAGAGCCTGCAGTGCTGACAATTAAGCAATGTGACAAAACTCATCTTGAGATGTATTTTTCCTTTAAGTGAAAGGTTTTTAGACAACTAGATCTTTATCATTAGAAAGATGTTTAGCCTGACATTGCCACCTGCAAACATTTTGGAAATGTATACTGAATAAAAGCCAGGAAGCAGGTCTGCTTTCAAAGCTGTCTTACTGCAGGGAAGGCTTGAGTCAAGAATTTGGCATCGCTGCCAAGAGCAGCAGAATGCCAACTGGAGTGGCATCAACTCAGCAACAGTCAGCAGGAATTGCTGAGAACATTTTAAGTTTGTACCTGACTCTTCAAACAGATTCTGCATTTCTCTCTTTAACAGAGAAATTGAACACTCACAGAATTCCTGCCCCAAGTTGCTTTGTCAGCTTGTGAGAAAAGTAGTTTGAGAATATGCAAAGAAACAGGAATGAAGCTTTTTAATAATTTTTTGGCTCATTTGCCATGGAAGTCTCCATTTTTATCTGTATGTACAGTTCTCACAATTCCTCAAAGAAAGCGATCATTTGCTTACAAAACAAACTTCCACACGCCTCGGCTCAGGACTGGACAGAATTTGAGAAGTGGAGGAGGGGAATCAAAAACAAAAAGGCTCTTTTCATCTTGGTCTGTGCATAGCAGAAGAAGCTGTTGAAGCTGCAAATAGAACTACCAATCTGAGACAAAGCAGCAGATGGCAAACTGTAAGACATGATTCCAGTGAACGACTGAATTGTATCCTGCTTCTATTAACAGTGAAGTACTCTACAGAAATGTAACTGCAGCACTTTGACAAGGACCCAAAAAATTCAAGACATCACTCCAGATTTTTCAGTCGTGTATTAAGGTCTCTCAAAACTGCAATTTATATTTTGATTGCAATTTTAACACATATTTGGTCTCTCATTGAAAGAGTCAAAATTTTAAGCATGGACATTAATGGAGAAATTAACAGATGTTTGTCCTCAGGTGGAGATCAAGCCAGGCACAGAAAGGTAAAGAGAACTTCAGAACAGACTTCAGCATTCATTGCTGCAGAGCACAGATTGCAACTGTGAGCTCTCTTGCATTGCACAAACTTCTGGCTCAACACTGCCTTTTGCCTTTTACTGCAGTGTAACTTCGAGGCTGAAAGGGATGCACTGAAGCGAGAAGAGCTCTGTTATTCAGAGGTGCAGGAAGAAAGCAATTATCTTTCATCTCCATATTCTATATTGGTGAACATCTGTTCACTTTATTATTTCAACAGGCTGCTGTGAAAGGCCTTTCTTACCCCGACACCAGAGCTGGTCACAGATAACACAACCAGGCAGTGAGAGGCTCTCAGCAGGGACCTCCTTTCATGTTTATACTTCCTAAAGAACAGCAGGATACCAAAACCCTTGAAATTGAATTTCTGGTGCCACAGAACCATAAGCAGTAATCAAGCACAATTATTCAGGCTCTGGTAATAATTTATCTCTACCCACTCAAGCAGACTTTTGAATGGCAGGGCCAATTTTCACTCCAATTGCAGTTACTCCATTTCAGTGCTGATAGAATTCTCTTGAAACTTTGCCTCTGGCTTTGCTTGGAGCTTTCTCTTGCCTGGTCAAGGTGCTCTGTCAGACTCAAAGAAGCAGTAAGAGATGTACAGATGTGGACAGGAACATTAGAACGGCCCCTCCAAGCCTCAAATCTGTTGCCTGCTTTCCTTCTTTTATACTAAAGAGACACCTCTGGCAGTTACATGCAAAACTCTTGCTCTCCTCAGGGGTCCATGTTTTCCAAGAGGATGTCCTACAGCTTAACACAGGATAGAGAATGTCTTGTCGTTTAAAACTGTGTTGAGCAGTCCAGAAGGAGATAAGGACAGTATTCACAGTCAGGATCCCGCTGTGCTGACTTGGGGATCCAGATCTAAGAAAGTTGCAATCCACAAATATGGCACAACTTGTCCCATCTACAATGTACTCTGCATATTTGCAGCAACTTTTCAGGAGAGATGCATGAAGGTGGTCTTTGTTGCAAAAATTAATCATCTTGATATTTTACATGTAAAATATTTTACATGTAAATAAACCTACATTCAGATAGACAATCCCTACAAGACTACAGTTTTAAAGTTAAGAAAAGCAAAATTTGGGTGTCTTCAAAAACAAAGCATCCCCTAAAGTTTCCAGAAATACTAGAAGTTCCACAGACAAGATAAATCTCACCTTTCACTGTCGGAGCTGTTTTCAGATTTTGCTCCAGATATTTGTTTTTCATTTAATTCAAGTTGTTTCTGCAGCTGCTGACGTTCCTAAACAAGAAATGTTATCCTTCAGTTCTCCATGTGTCAAAATGTAAAGGCTTCACCAAGCATATTTCATTGCACTTCAAAACATCATTTGTGAAATTAAAATAGAAACTGATTAAACAAAATTTATGCATTTCCTACAGCCAATTTACACAGAATGCATAATAATAAAATCAAATTCCCTGCTATGCATGGAAACAAGATCAGAGTTTTCACTTTTCTATTTGAAGA
This sequence comes from Hafferia zeledoni, assembly GCA_035583235.1. Lineage (NCBI taxonomy): Eukaryota > Metazoa > Chordata > Aves > Passeriformes > Thamnophilidae > Hafferia > Hafferia zeledoni. Next base: position 14,052,020 of record JAWWEV010000018.1, on the reverse strand, counting down.
TGTATGGCTGTACTTCAAACTGACAGTTTCAATAAAAAGCTGAGTCATCAAAATCTTTAACTACAAAAATGTCAAATTGTCCGTGTTATTACTCCAAAAAAATCTCTCAATCCAAGGCTGTATTTTCTTCCCCCCAGATATCCCTGTTTATTTTTAAGTGTCCACCAGCACAGTGCTTGTGAAGATCTACAAGGACCTGGGGACTGAGTCAAAACAAGTTAACAGAGAATTAAATTTGTTATCCACTTTAATGGGAATTTAAGAGGCATCCAGTCTTATTCAGCAATTACCAGCCAGCCAAGAGTAAATTAAATAACTAGTGTGAAGAAACTCTTCTGTACCTATGAACTATGTTGGAATCCCTCACTCATTGCCCAACACACTCTGGAGCTGAAGCCCAGATGAAGTGAATGGAATCGCTCAAGGGGGATATTAAGCTGAATGATTTCTCAGTGTAGTCACTAATTCTACTAATAGATTTGCCAGTATTAGACAAAAGGGGCTCAATGCACATTAGACTGACCAGTCAAGCCAGTGAGACTGACTTACAAAAACCTATTTCTCAGTAAAATACCATGATTAAATATGAACTACAGTAAAATGGGTGTAAAAACCCCACTTCATTTGTAAGAACAGAAGATTTTATTCTTTCCACTGACTAAATTCTCCCTGCCCCTGTATTTTACATAGTGAGGCACAAATCTTTAAAGATAATGAGATCTCTGCTACTGAATGAGATGAGAAATGCCAAAGTACATCCAAGACCATTTCATGGTCACTGCAGCCCAGGCTGCCCTTGAGCTTCACATTCCCCACCAGCCCCTCCTGGCTGGTGAGACAAGGTCCAGCACAGCATCTCCTTGTTGGCTTCTCTGCCACTTGGAGAAGGAAGTTACCAACACATTCCAAGGACCTCAATTGCTTATGCCCTGATGTCTTGTCCCTCCAATAGATGGTGGCTGAAGTTCCCTATGAGGACCATGGCTTCTGAACATGAGGTGAGAGCTGCTCCTATTTGTCTGTCTGTCTCTGTGTGTGTCTGTCTGTAGAGAGTCTCATCCTTTCAGTACCCCCGCTGGGCAGCCTGTGACAGATCCCCACTGTAATGTCACCTCTCCCTGCCCTCCCTTTGACCCTGACCCAGAAGCTCTCAGTTGGCTCCTCATCCATCCCCAGCTGTTGCTCCATGCACTCCAGGGACCTACCACAACATTTGTAAGTGATTTTGGATCATTTATGATTATTACTTGCTTAGGCCTTGCACACCAAAGAGGGATGGAACAGTCATTTTAATTCTTTCTTTAAAGTAGTGGTTAATTTCCTAAAGAAATGTTGACAGCTTAGCCCTGACTGCAAGACCAGTACAAAGACAGAACCACCATTTCATCACAGTGTCCCTGTCCCAGCCCAGGTCCTTTTACTGATATAAATACCCCAACACAGCAATGGTATGTCACTGAGCAGGGAACTGAGCAGCAGAAAAACAACAGTAAGCTGTTACATTTCCTGCATGCGCTGGTGCATTTCCTTTAGAGGCAGCAATCAGCCACTTCTCCTACCTCCTCCATGCGTTCAATGAGCCGGTCCAGCTCCCCAATCCTCTGGTCCTTTTCCTGGATGCTTGTTTCTGTGATCTGCATCTTCTTATTTGCCTCTTCAATAGCCTTCAGAAGCCGATTTGTTTCTTCCTTCAAATAAGAACTTTTACAGTCACATTGACATCTAATATATTAAGGAGGAACTTTCCTTTTCTTTTAGGGTATAGAGGCAGGCTATGGCTTTTAGGCAAGCTCAGAGCTTTTCACTGCACCCACCCAGAAATCTAGAGATGTGACCCTAAGTGTGAATTACTCAGAGCAAAAGCTTTGGGGTACTTGAAGTACACAGGTATTAGTAAAGCACCACTATGACAATCTGAGAACAACTTCTTAGATATTTCTTAGATATTTGTTTTCCCTTCTGTGGATGCTGTGAAGTAACAGCTAAGAAAAACGGGCTGTGGCAGAAGACAGCTTTTAGAACATCACAATTTGCCACATTCAGCTTTGTACTTTCCTCACATATAAAGCAATATGAATAGAAAGAGATTGGCACATCTATCTTCAATCGCCATCATTATCCCCCTCTATCAGCTAAGAAAATGCAATAATGACTAACTGCTCATATAGCAGTTTTCCTTGGGGGTGAAGAGAAACCAGTGGACAGGAGGGGTTCTTGTTCCAGTAGCATCCAGTGAAGTTGTTTCCTCTCTCCTTTTTAAACTGCCACTAAAATTAGACATTATATTTTTCTTTTTTTTTTTTTTAGAGAATCAGCAATTAAAACTCCAACTAGCTCTACTTCAAATTTTGAAATCTACATTATCATTAACATTACTATGTTTGAACATATTCTTTCCTTAGTCCTGCAACCCAAGAAGTTTGGGAAGGTTCATAACTGGAGCATGACCAGTCACAGAGACAGAAGTGAAGGAACATGTGTCAGCTCTGGAGTATTAAGTGACTGAGACAAAACACCCAGCTGAGTCCCACTCCTGCAGGCTGCCTATACATACCAGCAAGATTTCTTTCTCAGCTTTATGTTTCTGTTCCTCTTCTCTCATTTTTTCCTCATACTGACTGTACAGTTTTCTTGTCATCTCTCTCATGACTTCAGCATTGGCTTCCTGTGCTGATTCCACCTGTGGGGGAGGAAAATTGACCCACCAGTCAGTAAGTGTTGCTGGCAGCAGGAGAAACAGAGTTCACATGATGGGAAGAAACACTTTGAGCTTCAGCTGCACCTTGTTATAACTCCGACATTGCTGAGGCAGATTTCCACTGGCATCAAGAGAATTTCCAGCATTCTGCTAGTGCACACATCATCCCACTCTGGAGAAGTTATGGTTCCAGCATGTTTCAGTTTGTCTGAATTTAACTCATTTACTCATTGCTTATCCAAGAGCAGGCCATGCCACTTTACTGAGCCCTTTCATTACACCTCCCAGTCCCTTGGTTTGCTCCCCCATTGAAAAGATATTGTCTCCTCCCATTCTACAGCAGCCTGGATTAGAGATGGATTAGACTCAATCCCTGTTTCTAAATGACCATGAACACTCACAGCAATAATTACTTTACTGCAGTACCCTCCCTGTTCCCTCTTGGTTTTTCACTTTCTGCTCTTTGTCTAGGCATGAGAATTGGGACGACAATGTAGCAAAGCAGATCAGGGAACAATCAAACTTAATATTCTCAGGGGGTGGAAGGGTTAATTTTTGGCAACAGAACCAGAAACTTTACTAGAGCTACAGGGAAGAGGGCAGGAATGGTAATTCAGAGACAGGATTTCCTCCTTCTGTTGGCTGGAAGCACTGACTGAAACACACCCTCTGATTAACACCAGATAGGATATTCACAGCTTAGGCCCATCTGCTGTGTAGACCAGAATATAAGCAAAGTGAAATAACCAGTCCAGGATTTAGTCTCTTCCTAGAGATGCTATGAATCAACCAACATTAGAGTGAACTTCTGGGGGTGACAGGAAGAGGAGGAATATACTGTCATCTGGGAGAAGGATAAAGTGTTCCCTGCTGATCACCGCACTTCACACAGCTACAAAATACATAGCTCTGATGATTAAGGTTTTGGGTTGGTTCTTTTTTTCCATGTCAAGGACTGAGAGATTTATTAAACCCTTGTGTTCATCTTGCATGGCAGAAACAAGCCTGTTCACTACCCTGTACTAAAACAACAGTGTGTTTCATCCCTTGCAAAGGGGCAGAGCTCTGAAGGATCCACTTGTACTACAATTGCCCCCTTTGCTCTCTCACCTGGACCAACCCTGAGGCACCTGCACTTTGTGAGAGGGAGTGGAATTAAATTAACTTTCCACATTTCACAAAGCCTGAAAGAATCAAATCATTCAGAAAGTGCCAATAACTCAAACCCAGATTCTTTAGTAGAACTGAGACTTAAGCTGCAGTTCTCAGCCCTCGGCAGCAGACATACCCATCCCTGACTCGTTGATGCATGTCCTTAAGATTATAGTGAAGCACAAATTTCTGTATTAAAATCTTAATTGCATCATCTTGGCTTTTTTATTTGATTTTTCCCTCTATTTATTTCCTGCTGACAGCAGCAGGTACAAAATACAGCTGCTTTTATAGCCTGTAAAGCTTCACTGTGAGAGGAAACCGGAACATGAATTGGAAGTTGAAATGCACTTATGTTGATGTTTTCTTGCTTAACCATTCATCATAAGCATGAATGCAAGTCACTGGGTAGCCAAAAAGAAGCATCTTGTCTGATAAAATTGAACATGAATAAAGCAGCAGTCACCTTAATTTCACAAATTTGAACAAAAAATGCACAATTTTTTCAAAATTCGACAAATTCTGATACAGGACTATACCTAATCTAGTTTACTTTGAACAATTTTAAGAGCAACAAAGATTTCCAGAAGAAGGTGTGGTATTTTTGTTTGGGTTTTCTGGTGGGTTTGGATTCTTTGGAGATTAAAGGAATACATTTGGCAGATGAGGGGAGAACATGGTCAAGTTTTCTGGAATATGAAACCCTTCAATTTGTGTTTTATTCCCTTGCATTTCTCTGAAAGAAATAGCAAAATAGCTTAATTCCCTTTCCAAGATGCTCACTGTTACAGCACATGCCTGCTGACTACATGCTCATAAGATTTAACAGATTACCTGCTAAAAATGCTGCAATGCCAAAGAAACTCAACATCCAGAAATTCATATAGCACTCTGAGGTTACAATATTCCTTCACTGAATAGAAATAGATGTTGAATAATCATGGAATGGTTTGAATTTTCACCTGCCAACATCCCTGAATGTTATGGAAAGTCTGACTGTTGCCAGCTGAGATTCTTTGTTATTAAACCAGTATTGATCCACAGCAATATGTGAGCTTTAGGCTCTTTTACAAATAAGGCCAAGGAATTATTTTAACACACTCCTAATGCCCTTACTGTGCAATATTTTTAGGGGAGTTTATTACCACACCTTTAACTTCAGTAGCTGATTTTCAATTTGTGCTGTTTCCAGTTGCTTTTGCTTCTCTCTCAACTTTTCCATAGATTGCTCATGTGTATGCTTTAAATTCCTGATTTGCTCCCTTATGTCAGTGTTCTCCAATGTAACATCCACTAGCGTTTTCTAGAAGAAAGAGGCAAACCGCATATTAAAAATCAGAAATTATGTGATGAACTAATATAGTCAAGAGATTATGAAACAGACAGCACATTTAAAGAGCTTCCTGATGTATTAATGCAGTGTGAACAGTTTTGCAAGTTTTAACATTTACAATTATGGCTTTTGTTGTTGCTAGAAGGTATTTCCATGAGGAACGTGCTCAGTGAAATCAAGTCCTGGAACACCATAAAAAAAATAAAAAAGGAAGGAACATGGACACATTTCAGTATGAATAATCTTCCCCTCTTCTCTCCAAGGGCCATGTGACATATATAAAAGGCACTAAACTGAAAAAAACTGTGACCTACAAGAAAGCAGGAACATTGAGTTGTTCAGCTCAATTACATGGGAATTTGAAAGTCTTTAAAAAAGAAAACTCATTCCCACCTTGTCCCTCCCTCCCCTCACAGGTATAAAAAGTCTTTAGAGAAAGTGTTTAACATCCAAACATGCCACTTCCATTTCTATTAACAGCTGAAGGCAGAAACAAGTCAGGAGATGGACCATCTTGCACTCTAGAGAACAGATCACATTTTCACCTTAGATAATTCATAGAGACACAACCAGTGGCATTAGTCTGCTGCATATCAGTATCTCTTTATTGGACACTATTTTTAATGGGTTTTTTAAACAGAGGTGCTGGAATGGTTTTTTTCTTAGTTTCCTAAATCAGTTGCTTTAGGTACCAAAGCCAGTACTTTATGGTCTTGTTTAGTTTTGGAATCTATAGCTGTCACCCATGTTTTATGTATGCTTTTAAATCCATGTTAGAAAAGGCAGTTGTGAGCTGTGCCACAGCTGGTAAGATGTACCTGCAAGTCTATGGATGCTGAGGTCAAGGAGCTGTTCATTTCGCTAAAGCTATCTAAGGCTGCAGCCTGCACTCGCACATGAGTCTCTAAGGATTCTTGATGAGCATTTGTCACCTGAGCAGGAAAAAACAAAGAAAACAGAATAAACCAAAAGAAGTTTTATATAGGATAATGATCACGCTTACCTATTCTTTCAAAGGGAGCTACAGAAGAGAAAGACCCCAGTGCTCATTTTCACGGTACTGGGATGCTCACGGGCCTCAAAGGATATTCCTGCCCCTCACAGACAACCAAACAGAACTCAGAATCCAGCAATGCTAACAGAAATAAGGCACAAGTATCTGTGTTTATTGTTAGTCTGCAACCGCTGTGCGAGCTGTTCTTTTTGAAAGGACAAGAGGACACTTGGCAGCTGTGTGTTCAGGAGGATTATATACACAGAGTGGGCAGAGTGTAAGTTACAGAGTGAAAAGCAGAAGAACTCAAGAAATAAGGAAATCTAGAAAGGTTTGGGTGAACTGTAGAAAAGCCTCAATTAAGAAGGAACTGACTAATCAGGTACATAAAGAAGCAACATCAAGACTTCAAGATGAAATGATAGGAAGCAGGTAGGAGAAGTCAGAGAGCTTTGTTTGTGACAATTAGTAATTTTCTGTTATGTACAAAAACACATGCTTAGAAACTGAAGGGGACAAAAAGGCACAGAATTACTTCATTCAAGAAGAGGCCAAAACCCAAACAGTGTAAATAATTTTGAACAATTCAATACTAAAGAGGAAAAGCGTGTTACTAACAGAGGACAGCCCAACTCCCATTCATAGGTGGACCAAATTTGTTTCTGGATAAAAACAGAACACCAGGGACTGATATGGAGGACAATGAGAGTTCAGTTACCAAGCCATACACAGATTAGGTCAGCATAGGAAGTACAAGCCAAGGAAGTACTGTTAGCCTTACATGAATGTGTGCTCATGTCAAAACAAACAAACAAACAAAAGTAGAAATGCTTTGGATGGATTAAGAAAGTTACAAGATAAGAACTTGTGTGAAGAAGCCCAGGGCAGGATATTGGAAGTACAAATTTCAAACAAACTTTATGAACAAAAGGTATTCCTGGAAATTGATAGGAACAAAGGCAGAGTGATTGAAAGCTGAAGCAAAGAGTATAGAAAGGATTTTAAACAGGATCCCCAAATAGATGAAAGATGACAGTCATATAAAACCAACATCAAACACCAAATCACCAACCAAAGAGCTGATGTTATTGGTAGAACAACAATTGTGTTTCCTTTCAGGCAGTTTAGAGTATTGAAATGGGGAGGGATGTCTCATCATATGCTGTTTATGTCAGGAGTGCTTCATAAACTGCTGATTTGCTGCAGAACTAGATATTCTGTCAGAGCTGGTCAGAAACCCTTAATTAAGAAAGAATTTCTGACTCAAGCAGGATTTTTACTGGTCTGACAGAAGATCTGGAAGTGCAGGATATCACGAGTGCTATTGAGTAAAGATCAGCAGCAAAGACAACAAAACTGCACCTGAGTCAGCATTTACCTCCATGCACCCTGGGTGGGAGAGCGAGTCTTGTCAGCAGCACTATGGCTATTTAACAGAGTTTACAGAAATTGAGTGGGTTTTTTGTGTGTGTGTGTGTGGGGGGGGGGGGTGTGTTTTGATTTTTTCATTTGGTTTGGGTGGATTCTTTTTGAGACTAGTTGACACAGAATAGAAGTACCAGTTTACAGCAAGTTCTGATTTTTATACCTAATCCAGCATGCAGGGAACTGACAGCCTCCAGATGAGGATGGCAGAAGGGCACAAATCAGAGTCCCAGTCCCTTCAATCAGAATACCTTTAATTGCCAGAGCTTCATCTGAACCAGGGCTGTGAAAATCAATGTGGAATATAAATCCAAAGCAAGTTTTCAGGGAGATTTTTTGTTTGACCACAAAACTCAGCAGTTAATATGAGGGACATTTCTACAGACTGCAACAGTTTTCATTGCTAAAGCAGCATGTCAGAAGAAAGAGAAGTCACCAAATGACCACTGAAATGTTCAATTAAGAACCAAAAGGTAAGAATTTTTTAGAACTGTCAAGCACTTTGATGTGAAAGAATATTGCTACTTCTTTTACTGTAGTGCTTGAACAACAGAGGCCGTAAAACACAGCAAAGTCTGTTGAAATGACAGTTACCCATCACTCCTAACTATGTGTGTTATTTACTCAATTTTCCTGGCAGCTTTCTGGTACATACATCTCCACTAATTACCAATATACACAGACAATGCTACAAAGATCATTCTTTTATTTCCAGGCAATTAGTAATTCCATATGCAAAAGCATCCCTGTCCTGCTTTACCCTCCTGATTGGAAAAATAAATAAAGAAAGGAACTGGAGGGATTTGGAAAACTATCTCTGTTCTGCTAAAGCAAAAGAAACATTTCTGGATAACACCATATGTTTTCCCTACAAATGAATTGATACTTACTTTCAGTTCATTTGTGAGCTGCTGTATTTTTCGTTTCATTTCATCATATTCACCATACATTTTCTTTCTCACTTTTTCCAGAGTTGCTCTCACCTGGTGTCAGAAAAATGAAATGCCTTTATGAAACTTATGGATGACACTGTTTATAGTAGGACACGTTTTTTTTCTATGTTCTTCATTGTTACTTTCCTTAATTTCCATTATTAATCTACCTCTGCATTACAGCAATTTACTCTAAAGAATAAGACAAAAACTTAAGTCTCAAGACTTGCCTGATGATACAAAAAACTGTTGCTATGAGTAATTCTAAACTTCTCTGTAGACACAACATTTGTAAATTAATAATTTAAATAAATGAATTTCAATTAAATGAGTCATAAATCATTCTAACCTGATTACTAAATGAATTAAAATTAATTTGACCACATATTGTTTTATATCTTAAAAAAAGCATCCACATACAGATTCAACACACCTTCATACTTTTGAAAGTGGTTAGTTTTCCCTGAGTATCCTTTGAAGATAAACCCTTTTAATTTCAGACTTTTATTTACCAATGCAATTTCCAATCTGAAGAACAGAGAACTCAGTGTGATTTTAAGAACTATGGATGCAAATTACTCCTTGCCTTTCTAAAGAAAAATCAAACCAAACTCCAGGCTGGCTCCCATCTCAGGTTTACATGCCATAGCACCCATGTTTGCTGCAGGCCACATTCCAGCTACATAATTCAGGCTCCTTTTTTCCCTTCCCCTCTGTCAGAGTGACTGTGGATATCTCGGGCAGTGAGCTCACCTGGGCTGCCCTGCACAGGCTTGGGCTGAGGGGCAAACTGCAGCAGGGCCTTCTCCTAGAGGGGATGTTCCCAGCAGCTCCTCACAGAGCATCCCCACTCCCTCCCAGAGAGGGGCACTGGCCACCAACCCTGTGCCAGGGGAGCTCCCTGACCATGTGCTCCCTTTTCAGGAGAAGCAGAGGAGGAGGCTGACTCCTGCCTTGCCTCAGGAAGGCACCACTCACCCCGGCCCTGCCCTGCCCCACTCACAGGCACCTGCACACACACCCTTGAAAGCTGTAGACTTGCTCAGGTGCAGAAGAGACCATCAGCAGCTCTGACAGGGCCCACATGGCACAAGCTGGGGACTCTTCTTTAAGACTCTGCCTTTAAAAACGAAACTTAGGCAGGCCAAAGTTCACAAATGAGCTCAGCTGAACACAGTTTGCAGGAGACAGGAGAGCCAGTGTGCCTTTTCCTTTGTCTTTCCCACTTTGTCCTGGAAGGATCAGTACCCTGGACACACAAGCAAGACAGGCAGTTCACCTGGTCTGACGTGTCCATCCGTGCCATCAGCCAGCTGTGAACAGAAAGGGCAGGGAAATGGCCCCAGCCCAAGCAATTGCAGCAGGTACCAGAAACAGAGCAGTCTGGGGTGCTGGCCCTGCTGTGTGACAATTTACCTGCCCCTTGACACCACCCCAGCAGGGCAGAGAAACCACCCAGGCAGGAAAAGAGCAGCCAAGGCAGGCTGTGTGCCCTGCCAGCACTGCAGGAGTGACATACCCTGACATTCCCAAAGCTGAGAGAGGCGAATCCTGGGAGCTAACAAACTGAGTAATCAGGGAAAGAAGCAAGTGCTGATAGCTACAGAGACCAGACAGATGTTAAGGGCACACAATTACAGTCTCTCACACTGCTCCTTTGACTCAGTGTTCCACCCTTTATATCAACTCAGTTTGCACTTGAATCAGTGTAACCTGATAACCACTGACCAACAGCTCCATGGGTGGTGAGAGTGCATGGAAAGAGAAGGTCAAATTATTTGCCCTGGGGTAATTAGGGTGTTACTGCCAAAGCCTGAGAGCTGAGGTGGGCAAGAGAGGCTGAGTTTCAAACACAGAAAAATTTCAAGCAGCACCAGAAATGCATTTTTTGTCTTTCAGGAGAGTTTCTGCCAATTATGACAAATGAGCATGCACAGAGAAAGTAGTACAAAGACATCCTTATTAGGCTGCCTATTTTAAGGCTGCCCCAAAATATACCCAAGTGATTTTACTATGTCACCTAATTTAGAGGCCTTTTCAAAAGTGGGGGGGGTCTGGGGACAGGAGGAAGAAAGGAGAGTTTATCCTTCCAGGTGTCTGCTTGCAGAGTTTCTTCTGACAGCACTCACTTGGCACAGAGGCCCTGGATCTGGACTGCACAGTTCCAAGGTATAGAGAATGCTTTTTTTTCCAATCCAAAGGGTAACAAGGACAGCCTTTAAGCTTCAGAGCAGATTCCCAATGCAAATTCAGGTGTTGGGCTGGACAGCAGCATTGTAGGCTCACAGCTCTGTGTGAATATACGGAAAGAATGTTTGACAAATGCTGAAGCTGAAAGTATAACTCACTTCTTTAATGTAATTCATCTCCTCTTTCAGCTGATCAGCTGACCAGCCATAAACCACCATTTCTCTCTTGTGGTTGTTGTCAGTTCGGTGCACGACGCCATAGACCATCCCATGGGAGAGCTTCCCTGGAGACATCCCATTGGGGACATGGTACAGCTCCTGAAGAGTAAAAGAAATACATTTATTTTAAAACCAGTGCTAGAATTAAAAAATAACAAACAAAAATACAGTAACATAGAGCCAGAGGAGACAGCCAACTATAGTGAAAGCACAAGAATAGCTAAGAACAGAAGTACCCAAATGTTTTGGAGCCAAACTGTCAATCTTCAGCTTTTTGGAAGAACAACAACCAATTTCTAATTGATAGAGAATATAGAAAGGTCCAATTTCCACTGCCTATCTTAGACAAATACATCCACATTATGACTTTTTTTAAAAAGAGAAAAATATTCTTAAATAACTTGTAGTATTTGCAAACTATGAACTTAAAAGGAGTGACTATTTCTGAATGGAAAGTTAGAAAGAAAGTTTGGCTGTTACTGCTTAGCTTTGCACTTTGTTTCTGCATCCTATAAAGTCTCCAGTCCTTACCCTGACAGATGAGAGACCAGCATCTGCAGTCTGAAGCAGCAACACTCATTTTTAGTAGCCAAACACAGCTATGGTGGCAATACAAATAAATACTTCTTTGGATAAGGGGAAAATTAACATAAAAATTCACTTGCATTAAGAAAAATGGGTAAAGATAGACATTTGTTCTATATTGTGTCCCTCCTGCTCATCACTGACAAATTTTCCTCAACATTGTAAATCCTACACTTTTTTCTTTATCATATCATTAACAGCTTAATCGTGTTGCTGAAGCTCCAGGGGTGTGTGCAGGGCTGGGAGAGGAACAATCACAGAGCAGACACCTAATAAAGAACTTTTCAGGCAAAGAACAACAAAGCTGTAAGCCCTCATTTAAAAAGAAAGCCTTAGAACAACTTAATGAAAAAACATTGGGCAACCAGCCCTACCTATACATGATATAATTTTGAACTTTGAAAACACTACATGCAAAGCTTCTTATCCTCCTAACCAGCCATTTCATAATTATGTGTTACTGGGTTTTTTGGTTTTGCTGTCTGGATGTGCACAAACAACCCCCCCCACCTGATATTCTGAGAATAGAGAAATTCAGAAACTAGATGGGACATGACTTTAAACTTTTTTGTGTTTGTTTGTTCCCAGGGTTGTACAGTTTCTTTCATAGTTGCGTTGCAGCTCCTCCCCTGCACCTGGATAATGGGATTACATACAAGTTTCCATCTTCCTGATAAGAGAATGAATAATCACTTTGATTGTTTAGAGGTTACCAAGGCGCCAGACACTGAATTCATAAATCCATACCCTTTACCCATGATCATTCATTTTTAATGAGGTGAACAGCTGAATACCAGCAATACCAAGATCTTTTGTGCTTCTGAAACATTAACAGAATTGTCTAAAGTGCTGTTTGCACAGTTCTGTATGAAAAATTATGACCAAGTTCCTTATTTTTAGGATATTGTGAACACATTCCTAAGGAATGCTTTGAAGGATTGCCTCCCTGCCCCCAGGAAAGACCTACAAATTCAGACCAATGCATTTGCAGCTGGAGAATCACCCTTGGCACTTACACATGTCTGTCACAGATGGACAGACTGCCATTTACATCAGAATGGGCAGCACTTGCAGGATTAAGTATGCACAAAGGCAAAGTGGTTACATGTCTCTGGCAACAGTGCTAAACTTGCCTATTCCCTGTGTTTGTACAAGCCTCCCAAGACACCTTTGTTACTTCTCTTTCAGAAGATTAAAGGAATCTCCATCATCTGTTGACTATTCCAGTTCTACTGTGTGCTACTTAAAACATAGGGTACTGTTTTTTCCCTCTCCTTATTCCTCTGTTGTATCACAACCCCCCAACAAGTGCCTGTTAAAGTTTCAGTACAGTTCTTGCTTGATTTACAGCTGTGTCAACCAACAACTACACAAATAACTGCTCTCCTATTTCTTTAGCCATTTTCATTGCTGTCCTATTATAACTGTGCTTATCTTCTACTCCCCCTTTTCTCTGTTTGGTAACTCTTAATTTCCACTCAGTGACCACCAGTTCCAGAGTTCTGTGCAACCAGACAAAAATGGGCTGAGCTGATCAGTCTCCTCTTGGAGGAAGAGTTACCATCAGACAACTCTGCTCAGTGCATGGTTGAGAGGTGGGCAGATTGCTTTGCTGGCTTCTTTAATATGCTTTTGCCTCTAAAGGAGGCCGTGCTGAATAGCTCAGCTCTCACATTTCTCCACAGATCTGCATCACTAAGTATGCATCGAGCACACTTGCTGGCAGTTTGCCTCCTCTCTTGAGCTGCTTCCACCCACCTTTGTCTATTTTTCTCACTTCACTGTTTTATCCATTTCTGCCTTGTCCTCTCTTTTTCTTCTGTCACATCCTCTCTCCCATGTTTCCCCTTTTTTAAATCCTGGATTTTCCACATCCCCAAGGACTACAGAACAGTTTTTTACAGTCAAATCTGTTCATTGTTTTCCTCTGTGTCCCACAGATACCCACTCTGGAACTCATGTTTTTTTCAAAGCAGGTCCTCAGTGATCTTCACTCTTATCTACAGGGAGGCATCCCAGTGGAGAGAAAAGCATAAGTCAAGACATGCAAGTAAACCCTGCAAAGCTAACCAGAAAAGGACTTTAAGACAGTTTCACTAGATTAGTCAACCATTGCTGTTTAAGGTCAAAATATCAGGCCAAATCTCTTCTGATGTGAGCTGCTGATCTGCAAAGGAAGGCTTAGCTTGAGCAATGTGTGAATACTTCTTTGCCCCTGCAGTCAGTCCCACGACAGCCCAAGGCAACAGCAAGAATACATCACGTGGATGCACATGCATCCTGTATCAGCTTCCAGGAACATGCTGTGTCTGTGCTGCAGCAACAGACATGTTGCACTTGCTATAATCTCACACAGAACGTACTAAAGAAATGCAGACTCTGTTTACTTAACTCATAAATATTGAAAACAGAAGCCTACACCCCAAGGTTGCAAAAGTCTTGATAATTGCTATGCATCCTGTTTATGTCTCTGTCCAGGGAGGTAGCACAGGTCACCTACAAGAGGTGCAGCAAAGGCATCATAAAACCAAACCCTAAATATGAGTTATAAGCTGCTTTTTCTATGGTCCATGGTTTTATTGGCAATATGTAAATAAAACTGAGGGATGATTTGCTTCCTCATCTATCTCCATCAGTTTTTCTACTTCAATTCAGATGGCCTGATACTTTATACTTCTCCCTGCCCCAAAACTGAAAGCAATAGAACAGAAGACATATTTTATTTTGAGGAAAAAAGGACATCTAATGTAATGCTCAACATAATTCTGGGTTAAATACTCATGTGGCCTTAAAATCCTCCTGACTCATGATCATCTGTTTCCCAACACCATCTAAAAACTTTGAACAAGAACTACATCAGTTAAGTGAGGGTTTATCTTTTCCTTAACAACCACATTCCAGACATTTCTGAAATATCCAGTTGTCTTTTACTTGTTGACTAGTTACACAAAGAACCAGAATATTCATGTTGGTACTTAGGTTATGTATCTTCTGTACAGTAAAATGACACATTTATAACATTGGCCTCACCAAGAAAAATTACTGTGCTTTGACAAAAGGTAGCTCTGTTTTTATGGGTTTTTGTTTCTGTAGCTTTCATATAGTGTCGGTTTTAATGAAGGTGTCTCTTAATCAGTCCACATCAAAAATCGAGCAGTCAGCACTAAAGAGACTGAGGAACAGCAACATCAGGCACCTGTGGCAGATGAACCACATTTGCCAGGGCACCAGTTCTGCTCTGCAGACACGAGTGGGCTGGAGCAGCAGAGAAAACAGGCACTGTCCCAGATTCAGCGAGCACAGCAGCCCCTGTTCCTGCACTCCTGTTCTTGATCCAGGCCTGACACAAGTTCCTGCTTCATTCTCCTTGTGACACACAGGAACAAACTGCCCTTCTGGCTTCTTTACAGCCTACGTTTTTGCTGGGGAAAAAAATCTTTGCTCTGCTTCTGTATTTCTGCTTAGGGAGTAAAAGGAATTTCACCTCTTGGTTGTGACGTTTTAAAAAATAAGAAAATTAAAGCATTTGAAGATATATACAGGCAAAGTACCAAGCAGAGTCGAAGACTAAACACTGCTCCAACTCCAGTGAGAGCCACAAAGAGAGTAAAGTGACACAAATTTCTGGTGTATTATCTCATTTTCATTGTCTTGTCCATGTGTCTAAATGAAAAAGAAAAGTCTGTCTATACATATCTCCATATTCTGCCCTCAAAAGCTCAGCTGCAGCTTCCAATGACACTTCCAAATTTAGCTATGACAGCAAAGAAAGAGACTGATGGATAAAAATAAGCCCAATCCCAAACAGGGTCAATACAACTGTCTGGTAGCCCTTTATTATGCAAGACAAGACAGGCTCCAGGACATGCAGATTTTGCATACAATCTGCCAAACACAATATTCCTTTGTACTTCGTGGTGCAGTGAACAGCCTCACACCACTGTCACCCATTGTCCATCAGGAACAAAAGCAATGGAACAAAATCTGAATGCTTTGTGATTCTCTATCTAAAGTGCTAACAATTCAGAGGTATCTGGCAATGGGCTTTTAGCCTGTAACCAACCAACCAGCCCCTACTTGGGAGTTAAGTTCTCATATCCTTCTTTCAAGGTACCCCAGCCTAAATATAAACCCCCAGCCTGACACAGTGGAGCACAGGCTCACTCCCCCTTCAGTTTCTGAGATCAGGCTCTAACTGCACCATCTGCCAGCCTGTCACAGAAGACAGGGAGAGGCCACCCCAGCACAGCAATGCCTGCAGCAATTTTGTTGCAAAAAATGGCCCAGATACATCACTTTAATCTCTTACCCCAGTTCACTTTTATTTCATGGATGTATAGCAATAAAACATACTGCACTGATAGAGATTTAATGAAAACAGCCTACAAGCCTGGCTACAGTGAGAAAGGCTAAACCAACAGCCACTGATAAAGAATCCCTTCTGATCTGACATCAAGCAGCCAAACAAGTTATTGGAAGGATCAGCACCAGCAGTTCATTAGCTGGTTCTGCAGCTGAAACATCTCTGAATGGTACTGAGCCTGTGAAAGATGCAGAGCAGTAATAGCCAGTGAGCCATCAGTGTGTCACGTTAGGGCAAATCAAACCCACCTCCCTCTAATGAAAGATTGGAAAGAGGAGATTACCACCAAATGTCACGCCATGGTGTATTTATAGTTTTCTGGCATTCCCTCTGACACTTTGCTCTCCTCCCTTACCAGCAGAGGCAGAGACAGGGAATAGTCTGTCTCTTCTTGTGCTGTCCAAACAGGACAAGTGTCCTGCCCTGCTCTGACTGCCTGATTTGAGTGAGCACTCCAACAAAAGCTGTACAATCCCACAGATTACCCCTGCAGTCCATTTCTGTAAGTCACAATTGTGTATTTTAAAAACCAAAATCACTTTCCATGTTCCCATTTTCTAAATACTCAGCATATAAAGACAGCACAGAATTCTAGATTTCAACAAGGGAACTGATGTTAAATTTCATTCTTGCTGAAGTTAGATTTCTTTCTTTTTGCCTTAAATTGTCAAATGCAAAGCAGAAACTGGAGCAGTTCCCTAACTTCTGTTACCATTACTGCCAAAAAGGGGGCACAATTCTCAAAGGACTGTGTGAGAATTACCTAAATTTGTAAAATTTGTTCTTCTCAAAGAGCTTTAAGCCATTTCATCAACATGAAGCCACCTGAACATCAGTGATCAGCAGAGATAGCTGATCACTGCATTTACAATGTTTAATTAAATGGAGTAAAAGTATCACAGCATGACTAATCATGAGGCATGTGTGCACTATTAGTTACTGTGTAACAAATTCAAATACATAAAGCAATAGATTAGGTAAACCCCAAAAATCTACACATGATATATTTCTGTCTGGCTTTAGAGATACAAGGAAAGACCAATTCATGATCAGTGATTTTTCTGGGGCTGCTTCCATACGCTGCACTCTGTGGGGCAAATTTTATTCCACAGAAACTATAAAACACAAATAGATGGCACAATTCCTCTTTGTTTTTTAATTGCTATGAATTTGACTGATTAGAACCCAACTAGCTCTGAAGCCTGTGTGCATGCTTTCTAGAAGGCTTTAAATTGTCTGAAAGTACTGAACTTTAGAAAACTACTCAGAACACACAGTATTGAAAAGGCATACCCTTTTATTTGGTCTCAGCTATAAAGGCTCCATCTCTTAAAAATCAGTGTGCAGTATACTGAGCCCAAGAATTTATTATCTTTCATCTCCTCTCCTTAACATTCTCTCATATAAAGCCCACTTGCCTTTACTTGTATGGTGTGGGAAATAACAGCCCTCATTAAATACAAGGTCCCACGGAGAAAAACATTGGCCACATAGGAAAGTCACTGCAAATTCTCCAAGCCCTAATCATTCACACTTCTTTCTTATTATGGCACTACTCAGCTCCACAAAGTGAGTAAGCCATGAGTCAATATGTACCCTCCTCAAAAACAAACGCAGACTCCTCTCAGGGCAATGGGCCCATCGGCTCAGGCCACTCTGGGGTTGATGCAATCACACAAAAGCTGCCAAGGGACTGACAGAGAAGCTACTCCAAGTGCCACAACTAAACCCCTCTGTAGAAAATGAATCATTACTACTTAATGGTGGCCCAAATTTAGTTTGCATTAAGGCCTATTTAATCTATTCTGTGGGTAGTATTTCTACATCCTAAAGGACAAATTACTCTGCCAGAGCCCTGTATGAAAACCTGAGTGTATACAAGATTTGAGCACAAGAAATATCTGATAAGGAATCCTTATCTTGACCATTTTCCTTTGCATTTATTTTTTATTGCTATAGAATGTTTATCTTTCTGAGTAATGGTACAGCTATTTTTGCTCTTAAGTATCACTAAGAATTGATTTCAAGTAAATCCTATTGTTTTGCTTCATATTGTCAAATTGCTATTTATTGAGTCTGGCAAACTTCACCAACTTCTTGTTTGATTTTGGTTTACCAAAGCATAAA
>JAWWEV010000018.1:13972538-14033903 GCA_035583235.1 Hafferia zeledoni | reverse complement strand
TTTTTTCTGTATGCACACATTTGCTTCTGGAAAAAAATTGCCCTTTTGAACTGTTCAAGCTCATGACGTTCAAATCACTTTCACTTCAGAACAATCTTGAATTCCTTTTATTGTATGTATTTGTACATCACCCTTTACCAAAATGAGCTGACTGAGCAAAACACCAAGGTCCCTGGCACACCAGCTCCTTACACACTGAGGCTCAAATCTTGGACGTTGTTAAACCTGCATGAAAGATAAACCCCCTCCAGCCGAGCATCAAGATCCTGTTTCATGCCAGACCCAGTTCCTGATAACAGTTCACTGCTCTTTGATATATAAATATCAAATAATCAGATTTTAAAGGTACCTCAGTCACAAATCACCTACAACCCCCTCTGTTGTTCCTCCACCACTGTCCTGCTTTACATACAGCTTTGCCATCCCAAACTCCAGGACTCAGGCTCAAAGCTCACAGCAATTAATACCAGCATTCGTGGAGGGCAGTATTTGCCCCTTGTTTATATAGAATTTAACTTTGATTCTTGAAACTTACACTTTTCTTTCTTTCAGTTTCCTTTGCTCCCTGTTCAGGCTGTGAGACTTCATCAGGTGGCACTGTCAGGCGCAACCTACAGACATTCATCTGAAAGGAAAACAAGAGTCAGGCATTACAAAACATTATTTTAATAATTTGCTTCACAGAATGAACTGTACTAACATGCAAGTTTGAATTTACTATTTTCTACCTCCTGCCACATAGCTGACAAAAGATTTTTCTTTAAAGGTTAGAGGGGTTTTTAGCTGGCAAAAAATAATTCAAAGGCATCCCCTAATTACATACCTGAAGAGCAGAAATTCATTTCGATCAACAACTTGTTCTTATGTACTCATAAATGACATTGAGAGCTGAGATAATAGAACAACGAACACAATTTTCTACTTTCTGAGTTTTGTTTGCTGATTTGCCATACTTTTATTCTTCAAAAGGGATTATTTAGAAACAAAGTGATTTTTAGAGTGAATGTTTCTCTTTTTTTTTTCAGTATATACCCAAGTATTTCATCTAAGGATACCTCAGTACTGCAACTCCACTGAATGTGAATAGGAATATTATTGAAATCTGATACATACCAATTATTTGTAAAAATTGAGTTTCAAAACACTTCAGAAAAAATTTAGAGCTGTTGCTTCCCAAATTACTCCAGAGAACCCATTCCCTTGCCAAGAGGCCAGTAGGGATGATCCCTTTCTGTCCCCAGTGCAGTCTGCCTTGCCTTGGGCTGAGACATGTCTGGTGTAATGATATTTTCAAAGCAATGCTGGTTAAAGCATTCAGTCTCAGTTCTATTCATGAGACATTTTTTATGGAAAACAAGTGTAAGTCCTAAACAGAGCGTAGCAAATGAAGAAAGGAGAAACTTGGCTGGCCAAACTCGAAGCTGCACAATCCCTTCCTGTGAAATCCCAGCTGTCTGTTGACAACAAAGAGAGCTCTTAAAGCTCTTCCTCAAAGTCTGAAGTATCTCTTTCATGATCACTGTGGGCCATCTCCACAGTTCTACAGCCTTCAATCTCATCTGATTGAGATCTCTCCAGATTTTCCCAACTATTTACCTTTGGTCATGCTGAATGTGCTTTCCCTCTGAAACACCTTCCCATTGCACTTGTCCAAGTCATCACAGCACTTCCTTTTGCCTTGAAATGCTGCTGATGTTCTGCTCACAGGAACTCAGAGCACTGCAGCAAAGTCCTTCCCACAGAGCCCATATGCCACAATTCACTTCTTCTTACTGTCTTTCTTATCTATAAGCTAACTTGACTGCACTCTCAAGCCTCTTTACAACTTCCTCAGAGCACCACTATTCAGCATCACAACAAGGATCCCTGTTTTCCCTTTCCAGACAATTGACCTTTTTCAACTTTTCCAACAGGCTTTAATTTTTTCTTCTTCCCAAGCAAAAGCAATTGGAAGAACTATCAGCAAATATCACTCTTTTTTTCCTGGCCTCTCTTTAAATTCATTGAGAGAATGAATCAACAGCGTTTAGACTACTGGTATGTTGTCAACTGTATTTAAAAAATGTTATGTATTGCCTTCCATCTTTCTCTTAGTTTGGTCTTAGTATCACCTTTTCCCACCTATTTAATTTCCTTTTTCCATTAGCTTAGTAATGCTCCTTCCTTTTAAAACATGCCTGTTTACAGCATGGAGGGAAACAGAGGCTGGCATTCCTCCATGGAGGCAAACAAAGACCAGAGTCACAAATAGGAAATAGAACTGAATCTGTGCTGTGCAGGAAGTGATGGCCAAGGCCAACTTTTTCTTACAGTGATTTCAAATGAAGGAAAAATGGACATAGAGGACTCAATGGATTGCTAGGATAAAACATTAAAAACCCCTCAAATAAACAGAAATCGATAATGACTGGCAATTCAAAATTAGGAGAAATGGAGTTGTGTATGATTCCCTGAAGCTGGCAAATAGCTTGCCTACTAATCAGTACGGGGCTAATTATAGGCAACATAGATCCAGAATGCAGAGATTGTAAATACGCAATTACCCCAGTACCTGTGTACCAGTCAGTGAGTCATGACTGTCTGTCACATCACAGCCATTGATCTGCTATGGAGCTACTATGAAGGAAATCACAGAGGCCAGTGTTGATGGCAGTCAAATCATAACAAATAGATCAGAAATATAAATTAACGGTAATTTGTTGAGACTAAAACCACTGTACAGTCAAAGGGTTGTCATCATTTAAACTGTTTTTCTTGCCCTTTTCACATTGCCTTCTCTATTACCTCGAATCATTTCCCCACCCCACCCCACCCGGCAACCAGCTGAGGCTTTTAGCCTTGAAGTGATGCCCAGTAAGGCTTGCACAGCAATGGCAAAGTGCCACCCAGTTCCTTGCTAGGACAAACCTATACAGGCTGTGCTCTCGCTATTGTTTATAACAATAGGACTTCCTCAGCATCCCTGGGGAAACAGCAGCAAACATATAAAGCAGCCATCCACCCCTGCTCCTTGTGAGCCCCAGATGATGCATTCTACACCTAAGGACAGAACTACAGACCAATCTGCCAAAATTCTGAAACACAGAGATTGGAAGGAAAAAACAACAGGCACTGTTTTTGCCTCTAACCTCCAGAAGTAGTTACGAATACTGGACATACACTGCTCTTGCTGTGCAGTGCCTCCTGAAGAAACAACACTGCACCATTTGTCAGGGAGTTCACTTGAGCAAATGAATGAGCCTGGAAATCACAGAGCACTCCTCCAGCAGCAAACATGCTGCAGTGGTGCCTTAAAATGGAAAGGATTGTAACAGGAAGCGCCTCAACTCAGTGCCAAACAATGGCAGGATAATGTGCAACAGAGGATAAAGAGGTGATTTCCAAAACCAATTGGTTAATGCAGAGAGAAGATGGGGAGGAGAACGAGAACTACTCCAACAGGGAAAAAATTGTGATTCTATTTCCTTCAACTACTTATTGACAGTAAGAACAAGTGAGAAAAAACAGGGACAGACACAGCTTCCACCGTCCCTTTAAGTCACTGATACTGTAACTGTGAGCATAACTTTTAAAAAGAAATACTGTGAAGAAGAACCAGGTATATTTTCAATTATCTTTCAGATTTTTGTTTAATTTGCAGCGTCTGTAGCTTTGGCAAGTCAAGAGTATAAGTAATCTTAATTGTGCTAACATTTTACGTTTGCTTCTGGCTTTTTTAACACCAACAACCCATGAGTGGTATTTCCAAAGCTCACATGACACCGTTTGTGAAACAAATATGCAGACGGGAAAACAAGGAGTGACAGGTTCAGTCCGGCACAACACCAGACAGCAAAAGTTTGCTGAGTGCAGTGAAAATTAACAGGTCAAGGCATGCTTTTTTACCAAATTTCTAAGAGGCTAGTGGGGCAGCATAGATGAGAGCTACTGCAGTACGGCATTTGAGAAAAAAAAAGAAAAAACAATCTAGGTTAGTTTAAAATGTTGAGAATTCATGGCCCAGATCCACAGTCCACATTCATGTTTATCATCCTACTCAAATCACTAGGGTGCAACTTAAAACAAATAGAGATGACAGATTCAATCTGAGTAATGTTGTTCAGCCTCTTCTTGCCCCTTTCTAAAAAAACAAAGCACCCAGAAAGGGATTAATCATAGTTAACTATGGACTGAAATAATTACAGATCTAGCACTAAAATAATGAGCAATGTCATTATAGAATAACTGAAGTTACCAGGACAGCAACAGAGAAACACAGGCTGCTTTACTACCAACCACTGTCATTCTAAGATTTTTACAGCAGCCCCACAGGAAAGATGTGGTTCAACACTGATCTACTGTCAAACCAACTCTGGAGTTAAATATCACCAGAATTTAACATTGTTGATATTGTCTGATAATAAAACAGCATGGGGAAAATACTTGTTGAGGAAATACCTCCCACCCTGCCAGCTCAGTGGGCAAAAATCACTCCACTTGCCTGAAGCCCAGTGTTAGCTTTGCACTTTTGAAGGGAAAAGCAGAAAAAGCAGGGTATGTTTCATTTCAGTCAGTTCTAAACAGCCAAGAAGAACTTTGGTCATTTATATGTTGATTAGCTTGCTCCATTTATGAAATCTCTGCTGTGAGATTCCACACACAATTAAAGGGCACTTTACCTGTGACCACAAGCACACAGGAACGTGACACACATCTTTCATTTATTCAGCAGTTATTCTAACTGTCTTCCTCTCCTGTTCTGACAACTCATGGTAAGGGAGTCACATTTCACTAAAAAAAGACACAACTGCTTCCCAGTGGGTTTTATTTGCAAGGTAAATTTTTAGTAGTTTCCCTAAAAGAATGTATGAAATACAATTCATTTTACATCGTGCGCAGTAAATCTATCAAGGGGATGAAAATAAGAGAATTATCACCTAAACACAAGTTCCCTTACTGTAACGTCTTTAAGAAATACCAAAATAGGAAAACTCAATGGGAATACAAAAGCCATACACGGAACATTATGATTTTCAAGTCACCTTAATTTTTCCACATAAATGAGCAATTTCAATTTTTATGAAAACGAGGGATTTTTTTCTGTAGAATAGCCTGACCTTCTTTTTATCACATAAAACAGAGCAACACAGCCTTCCTTCTTCATTGTTTCAATTAGAAACTGATATTTTTTTGAGCATCAAAACAATCACTGCATAAATCAAAAGTGTCATGATCACACAGACAAGATTATCACTTATTTAGATGTATTTCTTCATACGTGGAATGAGCACTCACAATGACAGCAGTGTGGTTACAGCAGCAAGAAAAGGGCTATTTAAAGCTGGGTGGTTGTCGAGACATTCCTGTCATATCTGCCTGAGTTTTAACAACTTTTTAAAAGCACCTCCCAACAGATTAGTACATCATTATTACTTAAAGCATTTATCAAAGTTAGAAAACACATCAATAAATCATATTTCTGTATCTGAGGAACTGATTATACAGATAAATTACTGTTGCCATCTAAAACATTTTGGTGAGCTTCCTCACGACAGAGAGTCTGCACCGGCAAGTTTTCAGCTTAAATCATTCAGGTGAGTTTCAAGGATGCGGGGAAAGTCTCCAACAAGCACACCTTCCTCGCAGGTCTCCCGAACAGCCAAGGACCAGCACTACAAAACCTTGTGGGACACCCCCAAAAGCTCATTATTTCCCCCCACCTACAACGCACACAGGAAAAGATGCTCTCGCATACCGCAAAGACACAAAAAGTAAGAGCGAGAAGGAAAAAAAAAAAAGAAAAAGGAAAGAAAGGAAAAAGAAGGAAAGGAAGGGGAAAAGCAGACGCGAAGTACCAGGTGTCCCGCCGACGCTTCGCCCCGCCGCCCCCCGCAGCCCCGCGCACCTTCCGCCGGGCGCGGCCGCCGTCGCCGGGCGGCCTCCGGGGGGTGGTGGCGGTGACCGTGAGCCCCGAGCTGTAGCGCAGCATCCCCGCGGGCCGGCGCGCACCGACTGCGGCTCCGGGCCCGCCGCTCCGCCCCGCGCACTTGGCCGCGGGCGGCCGCAGGGGCCGGGCGGGGGCGGGCCGGGCAGCGGGGCCGGGGCTGCGCTCCCCTCCGCCCCAGCTGCGCCCCCGCGCTGCGTCCCGGTGCGCCGCTGCGATTCCGGGGATGGCGGCACGGCGGGGTCCCGGCGCGGGGTGGCATTGCCCCTGTCGCGGTAGGGTTGGGTGCATGGGCGCAGGGGGACAGAGGGCGTAGGAGCAGATCCGGACGGGTCCGTCTGTCGCTCAGTCACCTCCCCGGACTGGAGAATCGGGGTTAGGGCTTGCAGGAGCTACTGCGGGCAACTGAGTCCCGTTCTCCGGTACCCACCTCTGAGCACTCTTACCAGAGAGAGCTGGACCCTGTCCTCCCTTTCTTCCCACAGCAGCAATTCTTGAGCCACCCAGGGTAGTCGATTGTTATCCGTGCTCTACCCCGGGCCACTGTCCTCCCTTTCTTCCTTCCCACAGCAGTAAGCCGTGAGCCACCCAGGGCTGTTGGTTGTTATCCGTGCTCCAGGAATGGGTCCCGGACAGCTTCGACTTGACAGGCACGAAGCCGGTGCCGCTCAGTGCATGAGTGACAGCGCCAGCCCTGGTGCCAAAGGTCCAAGAAGGTGAGTCTGGTCTGCTGGAGCTGCCTGGCCCCGAGCCAGATTGCAGGTGTGGACTTCAGCATTTCAGATGCTCAGCTCTTTCGGATCTGGGCTGAGGGAACACCATGACCCTGCACCGGCCGAGGCACACACATCTGCACCTGCAGTCTCTGTCATGAGCAGTACATTCCTCACTAATCAAGGGAGTTATAACCAGAGGAGATGCTTTTGTTTTGAAAGAAATGGTGGAACAAATACCTTGAACAGCATTTTAAAAATAATTTACCTCCTGTCTCCATTAAGACCGCAAGAAAACACAGTTATGGCTATGCAATTTCCGTGCCTGTTAAGATATAGAAGACCAGAGTGTTGAAGAGAGGAAAGTGATTTGGATTGGAAAAATGGAAACTGCACTGAACTAGAGTCTCACCCTCTCTGTGTACAATGCCTCTGTTTACTTCTGCCTCTCAGTTCTTTGTCCCCAGGGCAAGATGCTGAGCTATCAACATGACAAGGATTTGAGGAAGAGAGCCAGAAATCATTTCCCAGGCCAGAGGAATGAATGAAGGGTCTGCATTTAGCATTCAGCATCTTTTTTGTTGTTTTCATAGCTACTACTCTCTTTTCCTCCCAAGGAAGGCAATGTAGCCCAAGGCGAACAGTTAGAACAACCACTTGTATCTGGACTTCTCTCAAGATTGGCTGCAGTTACATGAGTCTTTTTGTGGGAAGGTGTATTATGCCTACAAACAATTGCATTTCCATATGAATCACTTTCTGTCTTAACTCCTGGTTGTAATGCTGCTTTTGTGGGTTTGTAGGTGGAGAAAAGGTTTATCATCCCCAACAGGAACATGTTCCTCCATAAGTATGTTGTCTACCCACTGGGCTGTCATTTACTTGTTCCTGGTCATTCTGGGGAGCAGGAATGTCTATTTAATTTCTGGTACACAGACAGTGAGTGACCTTGTTCATAGACCAGTGAGATTTTCCTGGTTAGTTAGAAGTTGTGCCTTCCGGGATTCGTTTCCCTCTGGGAAAGGGCATCTATGCAGGGCTGCCCAGTCACTGCAAGGCGCAAACAGGAGAACTGCTTTTCTAAGAACAGGCCCAGAGACTAAACTTGTACCCCACTATGGGAAAGGACTTCCCTTCCCATAGGGTAAAGCATGAGACAGTAAGGCACAATAATCAGATCTCTGGGAGAATTTGCAAGGTCTGCATCAACTTTAAGAATACTGATAATTTTGATGGAAATCTTATTGGTGCAGATGAGGAAGAGTTGTCCATGGATATTACAAAGATAATGAAAATATAGTTTCTTCAGTTACATTTACCTTACTAGCAGCTCCCCCCCATTTCTTGGAAAGCAGCAGCACGACATGTTTACCTGATTTACCAGTCTTTGAACAGAAACATCTACTTTTGGGCCCACCTCCAAATTAACATCCTCCAAGAAAGAATAACCTGCAAGCACAGTTAGCAGTATCCCTTTTTGGATATTCTCTGGCTCTCCTTGCCTTCCCCCAGTCAGCAAGCTGCACCAGTGTAGTAAGGACTCTTGAGTTGTTTGTTGCCTTCCCAGTTGACTGTGTATGCCATGCAACACCTGCAGTCTCTTCAGCCCTCGTGTAGGCTGTGTGGCTCTTTGCATGAAAGCAACACTTTGAATAACTTTTTCTCCAACCCCAAAGCTCTAATACACTTCAGGGATTATGAAGCCAAGCACTAATATTGAGTGAACAACTGGTATGCCCCAGGTAGCAAAAGGGAAGCTCAAGAGAAGCTGTTGCAGCAATAAGAGATATACACAGAAGGGCTGCAAAAATGCTCAAAACTATAGAATTATTTTTGGATTAAGACACTATATAAAAAGATTTGCAATCTTCAGCTTAGAAAAAAGACAATGGTGGGGAATGGTCAACAGAGGCATAGAAGCTGCTCCCTGTCTACTTGGGTGCAGCTTGTCCCTGTCTGCCAGGACCTGTGGCCTTACCTCCCTGGTTCTGATAATCTAAAGTAGATATGGCACAGTTTGCAGCTCTTTTTTCCTGCAAGGTTCACTGTACACAGTTGTGAGCATTTCATACTGCCTGTGGTCTGGACATGGCACTGGTTTAGAGAAACACGATGGGGGAATAGAAAGTAAATCACTACTTGGGAATTAGTTTTACTAAATTAACAGGATTCTACTGATTTTTACAGCTGGACAGCCTACTCAAAAGGTGTAGTCATACAGACAGCTCATGATCAAAACACAATAACCTGACCAGGATGCTGAGCTTTGTGACTACAATGATCCAAAGGCACAGCAGGTTAATTACAAGATGACACTGTGGTAGGACTATCTGGAGCGGTAGTTGTTGTGAAATAGCTAATATAATTACACAGAAACTGCAAGAAATTTAAAGTGTAGGCACCTCCTTTGGGTTTTTGTACACTACCTTGTTCCCCCCACCAGTGTTACTGAAATATTTTCCCCCAGGAGGCCCAAAGACCATTGTGCTGTGGGAAAAATGAAACAGGATGTCCAGAATCAACAGGCCTTTCTAAGAAAAGCCCCTGGTCACAAGATGGACAACAAAGCATGCAATACA
Organism: Hafferia zeledoni; assembly: GCA_035583235.1. Lineage (NCBI taxonomy): Eukaryota > Metazoa > Chordata > Aves > Passeriformes > Thamnophilidae > Hafferia > Hafferia zeledoni. The sequence continues at coordinate 14,024,688 of JAWWEV010000018.1, read as the reverse complement.
TGGAGTATCAAGTAGGTCTCTCCTACCAGAATAGCAGATCACAAAGTAATTCCTGCACGAGTGAGTAGTTTGGTCTCACTGTAACAAATTGACTAAATGTGGGCATGATAAAAGGCTGATATTTTTTTCCCGTCAAAATCTCCTCTCCATCTTCAGGCTAACTGCTGACACAGTCCAGAGGAAGAAGAAAAGTTCCAATAGCACATGACCAACTGGAATATTAATCTTATGAGATTTAGGAATAATTGCAGAGTTACAAATTGAACAAGAACTCACACCTGTGGTCATTAAGGTTATAAAGTCCCATTTGTATCGCTACAGAAATGAGGTGTTATAATTAACTTCTAATAGCCTTCACTTTCCAGGGGCATTAAGAACTATTCTGCCTTCATCTTCCCTAAGGCATGAAACCCATTTATAGCACAGATTATCAAATGGACAGGTGCATGTAAAGTATTTCAGAATCAGAATTACTAAGAACTGAAGGCATGATCAACTATTTTTCCTCAAAGCTGCCAGCTCTCACTCTTGTCTCTACAGACATACACTTAGCTCAGCATCATGTAACTATCAAGCTCTTTTTTAAGCAATTCAAATGAAAGTTTGAGCCTGCTAATGGCCATAAACCCGCTTGTTAGGTGATACATACCAGAAAGTGAACCCCCAAATTCAATTGTCACAGGTGCCCTTATACACAATACACAAACCGATATATAATATTGTGCAGTTCTAATCTTGAATAGTATTTGGTCAAATACATCTTTGCTGCATTTGGAGCTACTGTGGTTTATAGTTACCCTTTTGAAGTGACATAACACATACAGCTATCTGGATGTCCAGCTTGGTTTAGACACAAGCACTGTTATCACCTCTCAGACTTGTAACTGTTTACTCTCACTTAACACTCCTGGTACATGGCTAGGACAAGATTACCATAAAAACTCAGAGCCCCTCCTCTGATCTCAGTATACAAATCTATAATTAGAATTCCCACGCCAGGAGTTTTTGAAATGCAGAATACTGGTTTCATTTTGCAAAGCCCTCAGTATCTATTTTATGTAATTATTTCAGTTAGGGTTGAACTGAGTAAAAAAAGAAATTCCTGGAGTTACCTGCATTAACATCTTGATTCCATGCTTACTGAAAATGTAGAGTCACAGACTGTAACTGCAGTAAATGTTTCTTTGAATGTCTTCTGTTTTTAATTGTCCTACTTTCTACTTAAAGTCCATCTTCCTGTTGAGTTTCTCAAAGTACTTTTTAACTATAGATCAATAAAGTTACCAAATGCGAGATAGTTCAATAAATACAATGCAACATGCACAGTAATTTCCTCTGGAACAGACAGAAAGGACAAAAGAGGGTGAGTTAGTCACGACAAGTTGTATCTGGGCATGAATATAGAGCAAGTCCATTGAAGCCAGTCAGGGAATAATAACAGGGTTCTGCTGTCTACCTTTCTGTAAGTCAGTGTATTTCACACAGTTGGTACACCTAGCAGTTAGAAAAATGAGAATCACATCTGGTAGCTATGATCTGTAGAGTCAGACTGCTAAAAATAATTCATACAGAAATAAAAACTACTACTACTAAGATTTTAAAGGCTGCAAAGCCCTAGGAGGGCATGTTATTCAATAAAGAGATATATTTACCTTTTGGGGGGAGGGCTTTTCATTGAGCATGTCCATAAGTCATAATTTTACACAGCTATAGTCATGGCTTTTATTAAATTAAAAAAAAGCTTGGACTTTAAAATCACCTGAGAAATATGAAATTTATCAAGACTAATACAGGACAGTTTCATTTATCATGAATATGCGGCCACATTTGAAGGAAAAATTAGCACCGTAATTTTTCAGGCACAAATTCTTAGGGATTTAGATAGTATCACTCCAGATTTTGCTGAAGCATATAGGGCATCAATCCAGTTCTGATTCAGCAGAAAAAGTACCACCCCTTGACTCATCCTCACCGTTTCCTCTTCCGTGCAGGTCTCCCATTCATCTCCCAAGTGGGTCACAGCCGAGGGCACTGTGGCTCAAGGCACACGTGCAGTGCTGGAAACCTGTCATTCATTCTCCAGTAGCAGGTTTGGGGTTAGTCAGTCTGTGCAAGCAGGACAGTTCAGCATAAATGTCACATAAAAGTAAAGCAGCACAGGAGCAGCAGCATTGTTCACACAGGGGTGTGACCGGCCAGGTCACGCAGTGGAACTGGTTAAGGTGGGTAGGAGAGGGAAAACAGGCACACCCCAGCTGCATTGGTAGGTAGCTCCTTTAAAATCATATTCCACTCCCTAGAGATTGTATCAAATGATAGATCTCTCCTGATTCCAGTATTGTCATTGTGGCAGGAAATAAGGAAATGTTAGAGGCAGAAATGAAGTGTGGAGTGCAAGTTCTACAAATTTAAGGAATGTACGTATTTCAGGGAGTGGGAGTGTTAAGGACAGGAAATACACCCTGAGATTAGCTCAGCTGGTTAGAACAGAGTGCTAATAACATCAAGATTGTGCATTCATAGGAGTTGGACTCAATGATCCTTGTGGGTCCCTTCCAACCCAGAATGTTCTGCAATTCTGGGAAATTACCACATGCATTTCACTGATTTCTAGCTTACAAAGGGGAAGACAAGACATTTCATCTTTGTTTCTCCACAGGATACAAAACATAGAAGAGTAAAAAAGGCAAAAACTGTATTCTGCTTCAGCTCTATTTTATGGTGAATAGCCAGGATAGCAAGTGGTTGACTTCAGCCCTACTTCAGAGGATGAGGGAAGATTTTTCTAATTAACAAAGGCATTTGTTTAGAACATCTGCAAAGATGCTACAGAAATTCTTGGTTGCTTGGCTTCCCCCTTGTTTTAGATCTGGCATAGGGCCTCCACGTTCCCCCATCTCAGAATGATTCACAAGGGAATTCCTAATGACTCCAGCAGCCCATTGCCTGTCTGAACACATGGCTGGGACACAGAGCTGTGCATTAAAGTTGTTTAGTGCAAGTGAAAGACCTCATTCTATTATTTATTTCCTTTCTACATACTAAAAATAAGTTCATTAGAAATCATATAAAAAGAAAATATGGTGGAAGGGGAGGTATTTTAACTATAAAACATCAATTCATACTGACTCCTGAAATAAGAGGACCTTCATCAGGGAAACTTTGGTCCCATCTGCTCCATAAAACATTCTAGCAGACCTATCTGGATCTACAGTATAGTGAAATTGTCTTATGTCACCAAGATCTGCCTTATTTCCTGTATATAAGTCATTACAATGATAGAAAAAAGTAATCATAATCAATACAGAAGATAATGTTGGGTCTAACTGGAGTAAGGTTATTAGGAGGGAGCGTAGGAAGGACTAAATAGTTAAGGGTACTTAATAATAGCTCAGCCACGATGACTAAATATCACTTAGGGGAATGCCCCTCTAAGGACAGACCCAGTCCCAGGAAGGAAATGGATTCACACACCTAAGCACTGATGTACCTGGTCACACACCAGCTGTGAATCTGCACGGCCACTCCCACCCTTCCCATGTGTCATCCTGCAGGACACCACAGACCAGGAGGGTGTTTTTCTTTCTCCTACATGTAGTGCATTGTCCAGTCAGCAAGAATGCAGCTGAGAGTGGCCTGGTTCTGGGTCCTGATCACAGAGCAAGAGATGTGAACCATTCCAGATGTGAACTATTCCAGGAAGGCACTTCCAATACTACAGACTTTGAAATAGGTCAAACCTGCACCAGTGACTTGGACCACTAGAGCAGGATTTCCTGACATTCTGCCTGCTTGTTGATAATGTGTAATCTGAGCAAATCTGTGGCTTTTGAGTGACAAAGGCTGGTCAGAAAAAGGAAATAAACCAGTTTACAAGATCACCCATAATTCAGAAGTTAAGGTTTCTATAATAAAGTCAAATTGATTCTGCAGTGAAACTATTTCCATCAGGTTTCTCTGTCCAGAGAAAACCACAACAAAAAGTAGTGAGTACTTGATCAAAAGTTTATTCGCTTCCATTGGGTTTTGATTCATTTCATAAATTTATTCCAATCAGGAGATTTGGATGGCAGAAGTATCTATAAAATTATTCTGCTTTTCCCACATTTCACCATGTGCCTAAAATTCAGAGTGCCTGATGAAACCAGATGCAAACAAGAACAGAAAGACACCAAAAATCACTAAAAGACAATTGCCCTACTTGTGCTCTCATTTTTTACTGCATCTGTCTGATAATAACTGAGAGGCAAACGGAGATGCTCTGGATATTAATGTGGGTTAATAGAATTAAAGTAGCACAAAGGAACTGTCTTAATGCTTTTTATAATTAACCTGGAGATCCATTGCTGCTGCAGGTCACTGAATGAATGAAGTTATTAGCACTGAAGGAAGAGATGGATACACACAGATGGGGACACAGGAGCAGGTTTGGGTCTGACAAAATAGTGGGGGAGCTGGCATGAAATCAGCCTGAGCTATCAGTCAGGGTCACCTTGTGGCCAGTGACAATTTGAGAGAGACTGACACTGGACATGGGGGGAAGGAAAGGAGGGGATTTGCCTTCCTCTGGGGCTCTGGGAATTGGCCACTGCTGAAAACAGGATGTCAGACCATCACTCTGCCCCTGGAAATTTCTATAGCCCTACCTTTTAGAGAAATATTTACATAGTGGTTAATACAGCAACACAAGATCCAATCTTGTCCCTCTAAAGTCAATAGCAAAATTCCCAGTAATATCCACAGATGCTGCACAGACACTATAACGAATTAATAGCAAGCACTGGATACATTGAAAACACCTGAGGGTTGTTCATTTTCTACCTTGTTTTATTTTAGTAAACTATTTGAGGAAGTAAAAAACACTTTAGAAATCTTGAAATCACTGTCCTATGACACACAGGGTACTTTTGCTAAAGCATTAGAATTAAAAGTACACCAAAATATTCTGACAGCTATCAAACTCTTAATGAGGCATTTTGGTACATTTCCCACTTTTCATAAGAGTGGAGTTATGGAGTCTCTATGTATTTGGGGGTTCTTCTGTGTTAACATGCACATTTAGTATTTTGATGAATTAATAAAAGAGAAAACACTTAGACAAAAACATCTTATAAAATTAAACATTGGATAAAAAAAGGTTAAAGTGCCCTCCAGAATTGTATTCCTGCTCAACATTTCTGTCCTGTCCTTGGGGAGACGATGTTGAAGTGGATTTCTCAATAGAATATTGTTTTCCTCTTCTTGGCTTATGCAAAATACAGTGGCCAATGTGGGCGTAAGTTGCAGAGGAAGATGAGTACAACTAGAACACCTTCTGCATCCTGCCCAGTCAGTCAGACCTTCCTGTTTAATAATGTACCTTTTCTGCATAAACCTACTCTAACCAAAACCAGAATCTCACCCTCAGATTTGGAATCATTTCAGTATAAAGGTGATTCTCTGACAACAAGGGGAGGATCTAGCAAAGCAATGAGTTGTCAGGTTTGCATATTTGGCTGAAGTTTCGACCCTGATGGGAACCTGATATTGACTTCCATATCTCTGGATGGACGTTTGCAGTGCAGCACAACCACTCAAGCACCACCATAAGGATGGGGTTTTTTCTGGAAGCTTGCCACTGGCCCATGTCCACAGATTTCTTAAGTGCATCTTGTCAACCTTTAAGGTTCTTCAGAAGTTGTTTCTGTATTGCCAAGATAGCACTGCAGTCATAGTGCCAATGTCTTTAGTTTGTTTCCCCCATCTACAGAACCTAAACAATGTCTTCATTTTCCACCTTTCGTGGCTGATGTTTATTGATTTTCTATGAATGCCACATGTGTTTGCCAGGGTTTCCACAGATCCCATCAAGTCCTCTGGAAAGCTTTGCCTGTCCTTAGATTGCTCTCTGTCCAACAGTGCCAGTAACAGCTGCTGTAACCATGAGGTCACATTCCTTGGCTATCTTTAGGCTACCGTGTTTGGGTATCAGCAACCACTTTGCAACAGCAACATAAAGGGTATAATTCCCTGACTCACTCTGTTAGTAGATACAACCTGAATTCCACTGTTTCTGGAGCCACAAACAGCCTGGACACAGAGTTGCTTTGGCTGAATTTTTATCTGTCTTTTGGTAAATAACATCTGATCATTTTAATGTAGAATCCCTCCAAAAGGATGAGATGCCATAGGGCTAGAACAGTGTGATTTTGTGCAGAGCTTGATAATAGTAAGTGGAGAACCTGTAGAAATTGTGGTCCTGTTAACCTGTGAAGTTTTACAGATTCCTGATGGCATGGCAAATGTAGGCCACCAGTAAATAAACCACACACATCTCCCCACAGCTCATTCTGTCCTGCATGATTTCTGGGGAAGTGGGAGAACTCTCAGGGCCCACAATGTGCAATGGTGACTGCTCAAAACTCATTACTCTGAAATGTCATATTCTTCAGTTCACCAACAGTATTTTTGGAACTGGGCTGGCCACTAGTGTTGATCCATATTCCAGTAAGCAAATTCAAACACATGATGTCTTTGGTGAAAGAGGGTAATACTAGGATCTTGTTAAATCAGATGAAAAAAGGGGAAACTTCTGAGAAAGATCACAAGAAATAGAAACACTCCAGCCCCCTAACGAAAGCATGGACAAACCTGTTCATACTTTTCTTACACTGTTGACACCTTCATAGGTCAGTGCCTGAAGTTAGGTGGGATGAACTCAGGTCTTAAGCAAGGCTGAAAATAATTTGAGATTACATTAAAAAGTTGAGGTAAAAGACAATTTGAATGCAAAGAAATACTTTCTGTCAAAACAAAGTCTAGCCATAGTCATGAACTATCTCATATTGCCTTCCAGAACATCACTTAGTGTTGTCAAGCAGAGCAGTAAAAATGCCCAGGCTCCCTTTAAGATCTGCTGTTTGTCTTCCCCGTCAGTGGCCAGGATTTCCTGCTTCAGAAGGATATGTAAGAACTGCACAGGAGATAGATGCTAATTATCCTCCCACTCCCTCCAAATACCTCCCTGGTTTTCTAATCCTTAGAGACTGGCTTACTTCCTGAACTATAGGTTTAGTAACTCCGGCCAGCACATTTTCATGAATAATGGGTATTCTTACCAGCTATGAACTTCTGGTTTTTGATAAACCATCAGTACCAGTGTGTCTAGTCACACTGTATAACAATAAAGTACCAATTCTGGGGCTCCTCGCTCCACTCTGATGACTGTCCCCTTGCTACAGGGCTACAGAACAGTAAACGGTAGATATTCTATACTTTTTCTGTCCTTCATAATGAATTTCTTCAGACTGAAACCCACTCAATTTTCTGTCCTCTTACAAAGTTGTGCAATAGCACCTGAGTACTTACAGCAGCAGCACTGGCATAGGAAAGCACCATTCCCTTTCTCACATCAGTCACTTTGTGCACCTTAACATCTTGAATGCGATTTCAACTGTGGTTCTACACTGAAAAGGATTTTTGTTGAGCAGCACGTCACTTTCTGTACAGACTGCTTCTTGAATGGAAACCTGGCTGTTCTGTATTGTATTTCAATCCATGGAGGATTAAACAATTTCTCCTATCTTGCAAGTAACATGCTCTGGCAGGAGCTCAATTGCAAGATTCCAAAGCTTGGAGATGCCCTTTAGTTTGTCAATCTCTTTTAGGTTGGTTTATAGATGAACTCCCTTTGCAGCATCACAATTGGCTTCACACCAGTTGCTGCCTAAGAAAACAAGATAAAAGGTGCATTATTAGGGCATAATGTACACAAGTCAACAGAGAGGTTGCAACACCTCAGCTGCAATGACAGCCACTGCAGGACTCCCAGGCTGCTTAGGAGTGCGGAGGGATGGATTCTGACATCCTCCCTGGACTGCAGGATGCCAGCAAAGCCAGGCAGAAGCGCCACGGAGCAATTCATCCTGTTCACGGAAAGTGACCAACAGCTTCATGGATATAAGCGTGAGATACTTCACAACAACCCCTCGTTTTGGCTGAGTGCCTTCAGTCACGCTACACAGGTGGCACACGGAGGGCAGGGCGTCACTACGCGCACTGACGGTGAGTTCAAACACAGCGCACGGGGGAGCCGAGCCGCGCTCTGCTGCCTCCTACGGGCCGCGCTGTCCCCGGGCAGCTCCCACATTTAAGTTTCAAACGTTTTTCCTCCAAAAATACTCTCTCTCTCTTCAGAAAACTTCTAGTAGATTTCCCTTTTTGTGCCTTTTTTTCCCCTTAATTTCTCTCAAGCACCACGATGCTCTGCTAAGCATAAAATAACTTCCAGAGGAGTGGCAAAGTTAATGGGTATCAGTCTCCCATTTTCCCTCCACATTCTAATTTGTAAGAATTATAAAAGTGATGAGAAAAATTGCTTTGAGAAGATAAAGTGCCAATCAAAGCTAAAATGAGCTGCTTTTATGTGATTCTCTGCACTCAGTTCACCCTCGGAGCATCCTCCAAGGGCTCCCAGCTGACAGCTGTGCACACTCAGTTTGTGGTCAGCAGCATGGCATTCCTGGGACTGACTGGTATTCTTATATTCCTGAGAAGAAAAGCTAAAATAACATGACTTCATAAAAGTTTGTGGAATCAATGCTCAGTTACTTGATATCTAGTGCTCTAGGCTCAGTAGGTATAGGAGGTACAGGAGTATTTAATTACTCAGTGTGGAGACCTTGCCTGTGCAGGTCTGTGCACTGGTGGTGAACTTGACACTGCAAAGAACAGATCTAAGCAGAGTCCCCCACCCACTGATCTTCCAGGTATGCTGTTCCCTCCTGCCACCTGCACTGCCCTTCAGCTGTTACTGCTAATGTCATTTAATGGCATTTTGACACCGACAGATGCTCCTGAGGCTTGTGTAATCCAGCTTTGAGTCAGAAACACCTGCATTTGTGGAAACAGCACTGTGAAGCTTTACAGGTGAATACAGACACAATCAACAAGAGGCCAGGTAAGAGGAAATTGCACAAGTACAGAAAGCTCCTTATTTTGCTCAAGTAAAGCTGAAAGACAGGTGTTTAATGTCATGCCCACAGTGAGTCATGACATTTCCTGGGCTGCCACCCTGGCAGGGTCACCAGGACACACTGCAGATGCTGCCTGGCTCTTACTTTACCTCAGGACACATGGTAAGCTTAAAAGTAAAGTAAAATAAAATCCCATACATATAGTACAGATTTCACCCACCAGAGAGAGAAGACCCAATAGACACCTAGAGAGCACAACCAGGAGAGAAATCTCCCCAGATATGGGTTAGTTTTTTCTTTCCTCTGACCAAAATACCCCAAAGCTCCAAACTTGCCCAAAAAAGCAGAATGTCCCAACAGCCACCTATCAAAGAGCCAGACCTTTCTGTTGGCATTCAGGAACTCATATCTGTTGTGAATGAGCTAATGTTAAGTGTTTTCCAGACATCTGGTGGTCAGGTCTCTTCACTTTCTCTCTGGCCTGGTGCATCTAAACCAGGGACTGGGTCTTCCAACAGAGTCTCTGCCCTTGTCACTGATGAAGGATCACAGCTGGGAAGTGCAAGAGAGACCATCAGCCAGGCACTGTGGCAGAAGGCACACCACACCACAGCACAAATGGCCAGTCCTGAGTCACTCACCTGCAGCTCTGCAGGGCTGCTGTGCCATAAGCAGCTGGGCCAGCAGGGCCAGCTTTGGTTCATGGAAGACATCACCTTCACAAGGTGACAGGTCTGATGAAAATCCTGTTTTGCCTTTGAAAAAATAATTTGATGGGACCTATTGCAAACATATGCATGTCTTTACATGATACCTGTTTCATTTGAAAACCCCAAATATTTTGGTTTGTTTTATTTGTACAAAGTCACAGCTACCTTTCTCCTGCAGGACTGCAGCGTACTGAGTAGGGGTTTCCCAGTGCTGCTATAGCCCATTTTCTCAGTAGGAAACCAGCAACAGCAATAAGGACAGAACAGGAAAGGAGGTTCATTAAGCACACTGAAGTTTCCTTCTGCTATGCCCACTCTGTATCAATAGCACCAGTGTGGTACATTCATACACAAGATTCCTTTCCCCTCATACAAGTAGCATCACATGGCCTATATACTTCTCATTCTTTTCTCTTCTCTGCTTATCCCACAATGCTCATTAAATTCCATCTGAAAAAGTTCCCTAGCAAAGGGATAAAGAGAGCAGAGAAAGCACAGAAATCAGATTCACTGAAAAAAATCTGATCCTTGGCATTTCCTCCTAACGTTTTTATCCAGGAAGTTTCAAAGCAGACATAGTATCAAGTTTTCAAGGTCTGGTGCTCCATATTCTGGGCATGTTGACAAAAGTACAAAGGTCAAGGACTGAAACAGCAGCTCTAACAGATTAAAACTCAGAATCCTCCTGCTTCTCAGTGCTCTATTTCCAACTATTAGACCACCCTGTCTTCTCTGGATGGTTCAGCTTCCCTTATTTTCCTTTTGGAAAAGTGTTTAAAAGACACATTAATAGGCTTGTTAGGACTCTGCCAAAAAGCTCTTTCACACAGCAGATATGCAACAAAAAGCTGGAACTCAGATCAAAGTGGTCTGCTCTGGGAAGGATTTACAGTACTCACAGTGTGACCCTGGCCACTGAAATTGTGTATCAGTTTGAAACAGCTGGGATTATGTTTTCAGGCAGGAACCAAATCAGCTGATCCAGCACTTGCAGTGATGCACACCCATCTCTCTCTGCCTCCAGTGTGTGTGCACATCTGTTTGCTCTTGCACGCTGCAGTCTCAAATACCCAGTGAGTCCTTTTTCCTTACACAGAATTTGCTATAATTTAACCAAAAGACTTGAAGAACAAAATTAAAAGTATACCAATCTTAATCTCATTTGCAGTACAGAAATCACATGCTGGCAGCCTCAGCCAAGTCAGGTTCCAGGACTCAGTCCTCATGTCCCAGGAAAAGGCCAGGCTGAGATGAGAACAGCCAGCTCTAGGGGTGTGGGGGGTGAGCTTTTAGTCAACAGCTCAGCTCTCCTATGCACAGTGGAACTGCTTTCTACAGGTCTAGCATAGACTGAGTTTTCCCAGGGATAAGCCCCAGTCTCATCTCTCTTTTCACTGCAAGGCCAGCAATTCTTCCTTTCTCTCTCATTAAAAAAAACATAGAAGTAAATACATATTATAACAAAAAGCCAAATCCAATGGAAAACACAGAACTACACACACGATTTACTTTCTGGAAAAAAAAAGATAATATGTAGGCCACACAAAATAGATGCTTCTGATACCCCATGCTGCCCAGGGACACACAGCTAATCAGTCTCCATTAACAGTGCATCCACAGAAATATCAGAAACATATGCTGCTCCTTTCCCAGCACTATCATTTATCTCAGCTGAACTCTCCTGAGAATCTTTGCTGCAAATACACACAGGAAATAGGCATTTCCTAGCACTGCTTCAATGTGCTCCTTACCATCCTGATCTTCAATCTCTGGTCTTTCCCTGGAAATAAAATCTGGTATTGATCCCAGCCCAAGGTAGGTATTTATACATTTATGATGGTTTAAGCAACATTCAGGGCCTGGATCTTTAAGAAGAGTGAAGGGATGGTCAAAATCATCAAAATTAATCAGCACTGGATCCTGAATTGATCTTTCTTGCTGCCTGTATTTCTCTCTTACTTCATACAACACTTTTTGGCAGGGTCCATCCCAGCCAGACTATGCAACCAAAGTAAAAGGAGTGCTTGAGACTAGTGAAAATAGCTTTGTAACCCAATACAGGAAGCATTGCTCAGAAAGCCCATTCTGCTGAAGAAGCAAAGTACACAGAATGCACTGCAAAACTCAGGTTACCTGTAACGAGCCCCTTCTCTGCCCTTACACTGAAGTGTTCCTACAGTTTTCCTATTGACAACTTGGACAGCTTAAACTTTCATCATCCACCTGTGCTCCAAATTCAAGCAAAATTTGAATTCTTCTAATGGCATGAAGCTTCAGGATCTAAATAAAACAGTAAATTGTTATTAGAAGTGGAGAAAAAAAGCAAATGTTCCTGCTTACATAAAACAGAGTCTCTGCTGCTGTCACGTGAGGTTCTCTGGTTCACTGCAACACTTCTACTGAGGTAGGTGAGCCAAATTGACTACTGGACTTGACCTTGTCTGTTGAACTTTACTCCCCTTCTGTTTAAGTCTTTCCTTTCTTACATGTTAAAACAAACACCCTCAACACAAAAAAACCCTTTCTGTAATTTCTGTACCTTTTCCTTAACAGCCCAATGCTCACGAGTAAATTTAGAAATGACAATGACATTTACCCCACTATAATATAGTGGGGTCAGAGGGTTAAATATGTGACCTAGTCAGAACCTTATGCAAAATAAACAAAATTAAATGTGCCAGAAACCCTGGCAATCTCTGAAGAAAGCTGCTCTTTTGGCAAAGTCTTTGAACACTTTGCAATGTTACTTGATGACTGCAGTTGGTAGAAATTAAGCAGCTGAAACATGTAGCTCTACTCCCAGGATAGGAAGCCCCAGCTAAGCTAAAAGAATCAACATCTAATTACTAAAATATGCTGTGTGATCCAGAAAAGGCTTAGAAGCTGAAGCTAATGCACTGGGTAGCTCACTCAGCAAAGCACACAGCTGGTCTGTAAAAAAATAAGGAAAACACATGTCTTCTGGAATAGCTGAGAAAATTATTTAGAGATCAGAACAGATTATTTAATCAGGAAAAGGATAAGAATTAAGTTGAGAAGAAAGAGGATAAATCAGAGCAATATACAGATTAATCAACAAGTTATAATCTCATCAACAAGGGACTACATTGTGAGCTCTAAAGAGGAAATGCCATTTCCAAGTCTAAATGAACCAAGTAAAGGCGAGTTCTTTTCCTGAAAACACAGGTGAGGAAGGATGTCCTGCTCTCCCAGCGGGAGTCTGCAACAACGTGTCTCCCTCCTCCTAAGATCAAATGAGGAGTCTTCTAGATGTTCCACACGCTTTACAAGCTGCAAAGAAAGTAGCTATCCAAAGACAAAAAATGCAGAAACTTGTTCACAGCATCAGTATTTCCCAGAAAATTGTTTTCTCATTTTGTTTTAAACACATGCATCTTCCATATGGAATCCAACTGTCATATATGCACATACAAGGCAGAACTGGGAGAGCTGACTGACTTTATTTTCACTTTTCTTTTACAGTTTAGTGTAACTGGAGGTAGATGCAACATGAAGTGATTTTCTTCCAGTGGTTTGAAACAATAGTCATCTATGAACATTATAGGATAAAGTATTGGGCATTGGAATCAGCTGTTTAAAGCTAAATCTACATAAACATGCAAATGAAACAACAAAGAAATCACAGCAGGTTCTCTGATGATTGTCAGTACAGTGTAGTGCAGGTCTTATTGGACAAAAGGTTGTTTTTGTGATGTCAAAATAGTAAAACTAGTACTGCAAAAAATATATGATGGATGCTACTTGAACAGATACAAAATACAGAGTATTACAACCATGCTGTTCATTTTACTTCCCATATAAGTTAAATGATCACAATCAAGTTGAAGGGAATTACCTGGCAAAAAAGTCTGTCACCTGCTATGCATGAATATATTTCTGATCCCGCAGGCAGGAGTTTCATTCCATGTAACTCCATGAAAATGGATGCTGCCATTGTCAGGACTTTGCCTTACCAAGTCTATCAGCCTCACTTTCAGAGCTGTTAAATCTGCTGTTTTCAGTGGATTGCTGTGTGGGAAAAATACAACCTCACAGAAAATTCAAAGTATTTTTTACAATTACACCATTGCTTGATCCAACCAATGAAGTGCTCACTAACATGTAACTGGGGACAAACACCAATAAACAGGCAGGACCTAACTAGTTTACTAATAAAAATTTGTAGTAGTGCCCTTTCCTTAGAATTCTAGATTTGCAAAGGAGCAAAACCAGTCTGGTACAATATAAATGGCAAAAAAAATATTTTTTGCAACAAAATTAAAAATGCTTTAAAACTAAAATCTTCAATGCACTTTCTTTTAAATTTCCCATGGAGTTTGTTGAATAGGTGGATCACCCAAAATACAGACCCCTCTATAAACTGAAATACTAATATATATCTGCACATATGACGACACACTGTCATGTATCACAAATAGATGCTCAGGAACAGCTTAGAAAGAAAAAGCAGGTTACGTGTTTTGTGTTTCCTGAGTGCAATTTCTTGCGAGCAGCATAAAATTTTGGTATCAATTGCTGAACAGATTTAAGAATGTATTTAAATGAAAAACCACAAGTCATTTTACTGGAACAAGTGGGACTCTCTAGAAACTTGAAGATTAAGACCATCCCAATGGCCTCAAATCAGAAGGCCTGGAACGTTCTGGCTCTGGCAGGATTGAATTCCTTTCAGGAAATGAAAGACACCAAGTAATAACTGACATCATTCTCACCCTTCCCTACGAAGAACAGAAAGCTTCTCACATCAAGTTTACAAGGAAGTTGTAGTCAGGCCTCTCTTACCAAGCAGATGTGATGGTCCTTTTAAACTCAACAGGCAGCATTAACATTTGACCTCTAATATACAGAACACAATAAAACTTGCACTGGTTTAAAATGTACTTCCTGGCCCAGGAACTGTGAATCTGCTCTGTAATGAACAAATGTAATCATGTTCATTTGTTTTCCTCTTAATGAAAACCCAAATATAGCATTCAATATAAATTTATGGACTTTACATAACAAACTGATTTATATAATATTAGAAACTTTACAAAATAGTACTAAAGTAGTCAATAAAAAGATCAAGTTTAAAATATTTACATTTTATACATAATTTCCCCCTACTTACAATTATTAAATAATCTGCTGTGGTTTCCTTAATTTTAGGGAAAAGCTTTTAGTGACTAAAAACTCATTTTGAATTACTTCCAAATGGCTTTTTACTTAAACAGATTTTGAGAAAAATCCCATTTCCAATGTGAAACATTATCCCCGAGTCTTCAGTAGCAGATATATATATCTTGTGTTTTATAATGCAATCCTCTTTTCTATACTAAACAGTGGAGATCTAAAGAAGAAAATGGCACAGTATGGATGGAAACATTATATTCCCAACTCTTAAATCCCTTTATGTCATTTGGCTTCTAGAATATCCAGTTTCTTGATAATTTATGTTATTTTTCCAGTACTTTCAAGAAATCACAGCAATACTTATTTAGATTTTTGTGTCATCATCTTTTGCAGAGTTATTTCCTGAAGGTACTTCACAGAGACTGTCACCATCTGTGCTGAAATCATCATCATCATCATCGTCATCATCAGAATCAGCCAACACTTTACTTGGTGACTTCTTCAGTCTACTAAAACAAAAATACATACCTTTGCTATAAAACCAGCACATCTACATGCAGAACATTTATACAAAGCTTCAAATACTGACTTGTGGGATTTACATTTTTAAAGGGTGTCAAAGAAACTTGTGCTTAAATAGAGATAGTTTATCACAGACTACAAGTCACATGGAAGAAACGTGCAAGAGAGTGAGGATCAAGCAATCACACCTTCCAGCACCTCTACAGTGACAGGAAGGGGAAACTAAACTGCACATTGGGATGTTCAAAGATGGCTAAGGAAAACTAACACAGGAGAACTGTACAGCTCAGTCATCAGCAGGAAATTTTCATTACTACAAATGGTAAGAGTGTTGAGTCCTACCAGTCTTTTCCATTCTATATTCCCTGCCTCAATGGCTTTACTCAGCAGGGAGATCTTGGAAAGGAGTTTGGGACACTTAGAGCACACTGAAAAGAGTTGGAGGACATGTGCAGAGAAAGGAAATGCAGAAGAGTTTCAGAGGTCTGCGCCTTGCACTCTGCTTATGACAAACTCATAGAGGAAGCCCTCAGTTCATGGACTACAGGAGCAAGAGGTCAAACCTGTGAGTGGTGGTGTGATAAGTCATCCTACCTTAATTCTTTCTTTGCAGTGTTAAGCTGTCCTTGCAATTGTTCATTTATGTCTAATTGCTCCTCAAGTTCTCTCTGAAGTTTCTTTTTAGCACTTTCCAGTCTGTCTATTTCTTCTTCAGCTTCTTCAACTTGACGCTTCATTGCTTTCAAACGCAAACTCAACTGAAATATTTACATGTCAGCTGATTAGAGGACTGTTTTAATTAAAGGAATTTTATTCTTCCAGCATCTATGAGAGGATAATAAAGACAAAACTTTGCCAGAGTAGCGACACTAATCCTCTGCTTCAGAAATACTTGACTTGGAAGTCAGCATTAGACTTCGAGAAAAATTATGGAATACAATTTTTTTTTTAGATAAAAAACCCAGCAAACAAAGCAAAGACAGCCTTGGTAGAGTAAGATGGCCTTATGTGATAGCAAAAGCTGATTACCAATAAGGAAAGACTGGAGTTATGAGTGTGTCTAAGTCAAGCAACTTTAACAGACACTATAAAATACATTTTAAAAATCCAGAGGGTTTTTTTTTTTTGAATCTAGAGGATTTTTAAAGATCATTCCCTTAACAGATGTCTGTTCATTCCCTAGGCAGAATATTAACTGTTTGACTCATGTGCTGAAACAAACCATGTTTTAAGCAAGGAGTCAACAAAGAGCACAGGAAAGGTGGAGCACATTGCTATTGAAACATCCATGTATGTTTAATACTTATGGCCCATATTTAACAATAAACAACCTGTTTCTCTGAACAAAATTTTATGGAGGCAAAACAGAATATATTATTTGTTTGTGTATTTATAGGATTGATTACTGTCTATTATAGCATTGCTTCTACAGTGCTTTCCTTTCATAATTTTCAAAATTAATAACAATTTAGTACAAGACAAAAGCACATGATGACCATGGAAACTGTGACTCTCACTCACCAGGAGTTCACAAACAACAGGGTAATCAGCATCTACCTACGATCTTCCCATATCTTTTAAACATGATGACTTATGCTAGTAGTATTAATATAAAATATTTGCATTTTAAGTCTTTCCCTCTACCTGGTCCTTCTGATCAGTCAATGACAAATGTTCATCATCTACTTGCAACATCAACTCCTTCACTTTTCTCTCAAGTCTGCGGTTACTCAGCTGGAAATTCGCTCTATCCCTAGGAAAAAAGTAAAACAAACAAAAGACAGGGCTGTAAAAAAGGAACTGAAATACTTCCAATCCTGATTATATAATTCCTTAGCAATCTTCTAAGGCTCAAATACTGATGGTCCCTACTTTGATTTACTGATTCCACGCAACATGTGAAGAAATTCGTTCAAAAGCATGAATGACTAAGTGGAATTTCTTCTGTCACCGGAGCAGTATTTAGAAACAAAAATGCACTTCTCCAAGATTAGAGAATGAAGTGGAAGTGTTAAAGTACAGTTAATATTTCTAAGCCTGTTACTGATACTAGACATTGATAAAATAAGGAGCTATGTGGAACCATGTTAGCACTGTGCCTAGTTTTAAATTTGTGAGACAACTTCTATTGTGCTTTCAGTCCAAAAGAAAATTTGTAATAACTTACGAAACGGTAACTATTTTAATTTGGGTCTTGTGAGGGAAAAAAAATCAGGTTAATAGCAATAGAGACTTAATATTAGCAAGGAGACAAAATAACAAACATACACATGCATGTTTTGATCTTCAAATAACTAATTTTACCTTTCTTCATTCTCAAGTCGTTCTTCTAGCTCTGTGATCCTTGCTTCCATCTGAGCAACAAGTCCCTCTTTGCTGGACCGGTAGGAACCCTCCAGGTGAAGGATTCGGCTCTTCAGGTCTTTATTCTGGAGTTGGAACATACCTGATTACTGCTTACTCAAATTGACAAATAGCACCTTCACAGAAAATTAATTTCTCCAAGAAAACATAAGGTGATCAATATATTTTTAATTCAGTAAACATGGGAAAAGAATGTCAGTGAGATTTTGCAGTTTATTGCAAACAAATGTTCCATTACTGTGCCTTATTATGAATTTAGTGTTCAGCTTCAGGTAAAGTTCTAGGATTAAATGGAGCCTTGAATTTCAGATAGTTGCAAGCCCCTTCCAACAGTATTTTTAGTATGCCAATTTTTCTTTTCAAATAGTCTCAGATCTGTCTAATGCTCCGCACAACTCTTTTGTCAAACGTTGTGTTCTTCCCCCATAACTCACTGGTGTATGGCTAAAACAAGCACACAAAGAAATTACTTCCATCCAGTATCATTTTACCCTACCAAAGCTGTTACTTGGTTTCCACCCCTTCCCTAACTATCCACTGCTACTCCTATTATATACATAGCTTGACAAGGACTTGGAAAAGCAGACTTTTTGCTCAGATTCACACTTTCGTTTTTCTGAGGCTCAGTAATTTATGTTTTCAATGGGGACCTAATGAAAGAGTTGCCAGGAAAAAAGGGAAGACAAAAAACCAAACCACAAACAAAAAAAGTTACAAGAGAAACAGAAAATAAAGCTCTTTGTTACAGAACTTCAAACCAAGCAGTCAGGTCTCAAACACCAAAAAATGGAGTATGATAGAAAAGTCAGAACTAAAGCATAAGAATGTACATAATATATACCAGTAGGTGGCATTCTTTTTTCTCAAACAACTAAGATGGGATTAATTTCACATAATTTAAGGCATCAAATTAGATGTGTGGTACAAGCACGTTGTCTAAATTCCCATTACAATCTGTTTTACATTGGGTTTTCCAATAGTACTTGCTAAAATAGCTTTTCTCTGGATCTCAGCTAAGGGCTCTGATAGTAATCTCGCTTGCAAAGACCACTGAGTTGCAGAAAACTTATTTACTCCTACTGAAAAAAACACTCAAGTAAAATCACAATTGTTTGAAATTGTATCTTCAACACGTTTGTGAAACAGTGTTAAGACTTCACAGAACAGCTCCTCAAAAGTGGCCCAAGGATTTACAGCCAGACATAATTACCTGTCTTTCCAATGAAATTTTGTCACACTCCAAATCTTGCTTTATAGCTCTTTCCTGAAGTAGCTCTGTCCTCATTTGTTCTATCTGTTATAGAAGAAAAGAGAAATGTTAATATTTATGTTTATCTATATGACTCTGTGTGAACGTATCTATATGAAGTAGACACACCTATGCAATGAGAAATGTGCTCTTCCTCAGAACTCAGGGCATACACATGATTTCAGATGAGCTTTACAGTTACAATCTTGAACAAAATTGTCCACTGCAGGAAGCCCATGGTATTCGCAGTACTTACTCCAGGCATTTCACACCCCCACAGGATATTGCTGATGTTCACTATATGTATTTTCTGTAGCAAGGAACTGAACTCTAAACTGTTGTACAAGAGACACACCATGTGGCAGAACACCGAGCTCTGGACCACACCAGTCTGTAAACACCTCTCACAGGTGTTTTCTTCATCCTTAAATCTGAACCTCTGAAACCACAGCTTGCCTTTAAGCTGCTGACTAGTCTAAATAAATTTTCACTTTCTTACACACAAACTGGGAGCTGCAGGGAAGTGCCCAGAACTCAATGGAACATCCACAAACAATTGCAGTTGTCTGTATGCATGAGAATAGTAGAAGCTCTTTTTCACCCCTCTGCTGCACAATGGATATGAACATTGCTCCCCTCCTCTGTGTCTCTCATACTGGGCAGGGGGGGAAGGCACCAGCTTCTAAGTTTGGAGAGGGTGGTTTTGGTTGTTTTGTTAAAAGACAACTTTTGCTCTGGTTTCTGTAAATATTTCAGTTGCATATTCAATAACCACAAGGAAGGTACATTGTCCATGAGTAAGACCCTAAAAATCCACCTGATAATCCAGAGTCAATGTAAGAATGCAGCATTAGTTTGTTTTATTTCACTATTGAACTTGATTGGGGAAAAAATATTAAATTTGAGGCTCAGAGGGAAACTCTAAACTGCCCAACAGTTGCTACTGAAACTTTGACGCTAAAGGACAAAATCTATAGTGCTGAAATACTTTTCTTGCCTCTCATTCCTTCTGAGACCACCCTCAAGTCTCACAAATACCTCTGCAGGCACAGCAAACGTTACCACAGCATTTGTGGTATTCTCTGCAGTGCATTTTGATGAATATCACATGGGGAACACAGTGAACATGCCAATTATTGTACCTGCAAACAGACTGGTAAGGATTGCAGTGGCCACAGCACTCTGCCCTGCTTTGCATGACTTACAGCTGAGCTCACATAAACACACCATCCCAGCCAAGCAGCTCAAAGTTACAGATTTATCTCAGTAAAGGTCTTTCAAAAGTCATTGGGAATTCTTGCATAAAAAAATCCAAAAGCAATGCTAAGAATGTGAAGGTCACAAAAGCACAGCACATGAAAATTTACCTTAGGCTTTTTTTTTAAACGCATTATAATATTAAAAGATACATTTTTAGTTAATCACATGTTTAAAGGAAACCATTTACACTGTTTCTGTAACTTTGAAATTAATATATGAATACAAACAATGGCAGCAATGCATGCAGTTGCATATGTTATGTCACACTGTGACCTCAGGGGAGCAGAAAGCCCTTCTGAAAACTAAGGTCATAACAGCTACCAGAACAGAAACGTCAGCATGTGGCTGTGTTCTCAACAGCCAGGTAACTTCTTGAAAGCTCTCAGTGTCACCTAGAAGCCTAATAATAACAAAGTTTTATACATTATATAGTAAAATATTATTTATATGTTAAAATACTATTTTATAGACAAATTAAAATCATGTATATGCACAAAAGCTGCATTTATTGATGAAATGGGTGAAAAAAATTACAAGAGGTATTACATAGAATTTATTCTGCTGTAATTGCTTTAGCCATCAAGACAGACACAGAAAGAAATAAAGCAAAATTTGTGCTGAAATGAATGACTAATTAAAAATGTAGCTGTTAACTGAAGAAAGGGTTTTTGTTTTATGTAGGAACTTGCTTAATGGACCACTCAAGTTCCACTGTGCTCTTACTGTGCTCAAAGGCTGTGACAAATTTGTGCAACCTTCCCAAGATTCAAATTGAGGAATTATTTAGAGGACAATTACTAAATTTCCAAGGTGACTGCTAGTGTTGTTGGACACCTCTTGGTAAAAGCAACCTCACAGAAGAGTGGGAGAGATAAAACATGCAGCATCTGATTGGGATCAGAAAGCCACGTGCAAATACATACACAAAGTTGTAAAAAGAGGACAGCAGGACACAATTCTGGCTGGATGAGATACAAAATCTTTTCACTGATCTCCTTATATTCTTCAATAGTAGACCCATGATTAACAGGCACAAAGGAAAAAAAAAAAGCAGTTGTCTGCCCAAACGTGCTCAGTTTTCACTTCTTTCACAGCAGTAAGAAGACCATACCATGGGGAACTCTGCTTCATGTTCTACTTTGACTTTATCTAATATATTTTAATTATGTTAAAAGAATAAACTATTACTGCAGCTTAAGTTATCACAGCTGGATATGAAGAATGCTAACAAGAAAAAAGAAAAGCAACAGTATTAGATTTTACAAAGCTTTATCAGACATACCAGTGTTTTGTGCCAGCTTTAGGATTAGAAGCAGCTGTTGAATTCATTATTAGTGAAAGCAATTTGATTTCTAATAATATTTTGGATGCTGTCACTATTGTTTACCATCTCATACCAGGTTTACAGCCCAGGTTTCCTGTTATTTCCTAAGTAGAGAAGAGTAAAATATATATATATATATATATATATATATATATATATATGGGGATGTGTGCCTACATATACCCACATACACAATTTCCACGTATTTGACCAAAACCCTGAGTATTTAACAAACAAGCTAAAGCCAAACAAACCCCTTGGATACTTCCTGATTGAAAAGCAGCCTTAATTACTCCAGTTTCATTTGTTTGCTTCCCACACCTGGTGCCAGCTAACGAGCAGGTACACAGCTATCCATTGGCAACACTTTACCAAAAAGAAGTGAATGATGCAGTCAGTGCGATTTTATCCTTCTTTATGTATTCTAAAATTGTCATAAAAACTAATTAGTGCTTCTTTCACACATGCTAGAAACAACTCTGAAGTCAATAGATTCATGTTTGCCTTTTCACAGAACACAAGAATTGATGAGGGTATGTTAAGCACTTTTCAACTATGTTTTCAAAATCCAAATGGCAAAGCGTACTTCATTTCACTGGTTTGCAGGGTTAAAAATCCCTCATGTATTAAAACATGTCCTGTCCCTGCTCACTTCAGACTCAAAGAGCAGCTGAGCACTCAGGCTTCCCATATGTGTGTGTGTTGACCATTTTGGTCTGCCTATTAATATCTTGTAATTTAAAAACTAATCTGATATGACCCACACTTTTCCCTGACATTTTTTCCTCTTTCCACTTTGCTGTGTACCTCCTGAGAACAAAGCAGAGGATTTCATGCAGTCATCCAGATTTAAAAGGCTGTTTAAATAAAAAAAGAGTAACATTTTGTGGTAAGTGAAATGTGAACTATTAGTCTTGCCAATGTTTGTTCAAACATTCAGCTTTTTGTAAAATAGAACCACTTGTATGAACTTCTTTTTACTGGAGATTGGAGTTCATTGTTCGTATGTTAAAATAACAAATTTATAATAATACTTTTTTAATGTACAGAAATACAGATATTACCAAAACAAATCCATTATAATTTCTCATGTCATTATAAATGCTTAGCAGACCCTGAAATACTCTTTAGTAATTTGACTACTTAGTCATTCTGGCATAAAATCAAAACAAAGCAACCTTTGTAACTCATGTGTGAAATGAGAAACTCCAGACCTCAAAATAAACACATTTTTTACCCATTATGTAACATTTTGGTCACCAAACTGTATTTTAGGTTTCCATTCAGTTAGCAAATTAACTTACTATAGTACCCAGTAATGCAGCTATGAGTAAAGTTCTTTTATCCCAGGTTTACAAGACAGGCACAGACTCCAATATTAAAGGCTTCCTGACTGAACAATAGCATAACCCCACATTATTATGGGCCCTTTACATTCTGTTTCACCCACTGGCTCAGAGTCTGCACAGCATCAATGGAACAACAGCAGAGAGTCTGTATCACAGTCAAACAGAATCTCAGTAACCTGAGCCCAAAGGAAGCAGGAACAGTGCCTTGGTGCTCCAAGGATGCGCAAAAGAAAGCTCAGCTCTACCTCACTTCAGACTCTCCAGCTGCCTCAGTGGGACACACAATTGCATCAAAAAGACACAGAAACCAAGATTTTACTTTCTGTTCTCCCTCAGAAGCCAAAGCTATTCAAAAGAATGTCTGCAGGTCTTTTTTTTTGCTGGAGAAACAAAGAGAAGTGAAAACAGGACAGACTGCTGTGGGTTGTACTTCAATGCTAACTGTCTCCTGGACTTCTAGGAAATTCCTATGAGCTGTTGCACTTCATGTAGAGTTAGAGCAGTAGATGTGCTGTAGTGAGTTGTGCACCAGTTTCACAACTTCCAGAATGCAAAACTAAGGCAAGGAACATTGTCCAGTTCACGATATTCCGAGATAGCCACACCACTGTATTCCTGTCCCTGAACTGATGAAACACTTGCATAATCTTGTCTACTCAGCCATGGCTGCTCTGGCTGCTTCTGCAGTAATCAGGCCCTATACTGTTCTTTTCTGATTTATTATAAATCTTTGTTACAAGACTTATAATTTCTTATGTCAGTTCTTTCAGAAATCTTGAATAATATTATTAAGGCCTCTGGTCTTCAAAACAATGAACTCCTAATTCTCTTGGTAATTTTGAACTCCACAACTTCTTTCCTGTACTTAATGCCGTTAGAAACCTTTTAGTTACTTGTTTGAATTACTGTGATAGGTCTCATTTAGCTCAGCAACTATCACTTTATCTTCACATTTTCTGCCCCATGAAATCCAACCTCATTAATAAATCATTCTTCCCCTCTTTCTGGGCTATTGAGTATAACATTTCTGGAACAAAAGATTGTTTTTATGTGGAAAATGCTTTCCAACTGTCTTATCTTTGATATACCTTAATCAGTTTTTACACTTGTAATGAAAATAAAGCTTTCACTCTGTTGAAAATGGCTCGCATCCCCCATTCAGCTGATTCCACTAATTAATTCCACAATTCCTAAATTCCTCCTTCTTCTTTGAAATTAAGGCTCTATTATGCTGAATTACCTTTCAGTAAGATTAAAACTGTCATCTTTCAATTTAAGAGCTCTACAACAGCCTCTCTCTGACAGCCTCAGCACCTAAACCTGAGCCTAAGACAGCATTATCTCTGCACGCTTCAATGAATGCCTGATGAAGCTCATCAAGAATATTAGAGCAGGATAATGGTCTCCAGTCTTTATATACATTCTGTGTCCATTTTCCAGTTAAAAAAAAAAAACAAGAAAAAATTGGTCTGTGATGACATGAAGGAGCATATTTAATCATGTTGGTAAATCTTGGGGGTTTTGGATTTATATACTCTGCTTAAGTAGAGCATATAAATCCTACTGCTAATCATTATTTAGTTGATCAATATTGATTGTGATTTTAATAACACTTTTTCATAGAATCATTATACAAAAGATGGAAAACTTGTTCAAGTACCTGTTCTCTGCATCTGCTGATCCTCTCAGACAACAAATCTGAATTACTCTTTTCCTCATCAAGCTCAAGTTCCAGGTGAGATAACTTGTCCTAAGTGGAGTAAAGAAAAGCAATTTCAACATCCTTTCCATCCTCTTCAGATTGCTACCAGGGAATTCTTCCTTAAACATCAGGACTCAAACTGTCTGAAAGACTAGACCTGAAAAGTGAAATGCCTCTTAAAACACATACAGAATTTAGAGAAAGAGGTGGCAGGTATATCAGCCTTTAAAGTGAGTTTGTTTGTCTGACAGAAATAAAATAGACACTTTGTTTCCTTTTTTTTTAATCACTCCCACCCATTTCAAGAAAATAAGAGAAATTCTGTAATGTTTCTAGAGACTAATTTTGAATGTCTGAATTACATTTTACATTTGGAAGACAAATTTCTTTTCATATGAGCACAATGATAAGAAGTGTTTGTTTCTGAAAGTCAAATGACAGCCTAGTTGGAGTGAACAATTACAAACCCTGAACAAGGCAGTCCATAATCACGATGTTGTTCAGACTCCTGAAACAAACTCACATCAAATGCTAAAGAAAACTTAGACTTCCAAGTACTTTTGTAAAGTTCTCAGTGATGGGCCTACAAATGGAAATAATGCAAATTTGCCTGACAAATTCCAGATAAAATTAATTAAAAAGAAGTTAATTAAAATGATGAAAGAACAATTGTAATTTAGAACACATAATACTACAATAGATATGCTAACAAATCACCTTTAGAATACATCAGAATAATTCCTATAGTAATACTACGTGGATTTTCAACAACATCAAGCTATTTTGATTCTTCCCTGGTAGAATCCATGGGAACTACCAATATTATTTTAATCTCCACAAGTAAGAAACAAACCCTTAAGAATGTCTTTTACCTCCATTAGTTTGATTTGCCTTGCCCGATCATCTTTTAAGTGGCTTTTGGCTTCCAGTTCATACTCCAAGCTTTTCACAGTCTGTTCTAGCAGCTGAGTTTTTGTTATTGCCTCATCCTGAGCTCTCTGGTGGTCCCTCAAGTTTTCTTCCATCAGACGCATCTGAAACAGTAAGTTGATGGTAAAACACTTAACACTGTACTTTTGTAAATAAGTGATGTCAGTAAAGGGGACTCACTGCAAACACTACAGACCTGGAAGCACGACAGGAATTGCACCGAGTTATGGACTTTTCACAGTAATTTTTCTTTTATCCACACGATGGCACCAAGAAAATAACTTGGATTAAATATCAGCTCCAAAGAGATACTTCACACTGCAGGTTTTACACTGACAATTGTCCACGGTGGGTTTCTTAAAATTTATTTCTTTTTATCAAGTTACAGCAAGCCAAAATGTTGACAATTTTCTAAATCTTTGGAACTTGTGCAATATTATTCCTTTCCTTTTCAGACTCCCAATACTTCAGCTTTCAAATTACTATGTAGTTTATATATGTGTTTGATGCACTTTGACGACAGCATTTTACCAATGAAATAACTGTTTACATATATATATATGTATATATGCATATGTATATGTTTATGTGTGTGCATGTATATATATGTATATGTATGTATTAGTATACATTAATGGGGCTATCTGCTGAGGGCAAAGATTTCCTATGCAATAACAGCATGTCCTCAGTAAAAATTATCCAAAACCTTCATGGTACTTCAACAAATATGAGTGAGAGGGTGTTTAGGTGAAACCATGACCATTCCTTGCACATGTAACTTAACATGTAATATGTATATAATACAGATGAGGGGTTTTTCTTTAACATACAGTTTTCCATTTCCTTCCTCTGTTTAGTCAGGTGCTTATTTTAGTGATGAAGCTAAGATAACATATTAGTGAATGTTTGCAGTTTGCTGCCTATTGCCAAGTCCTGACCACAACACACTGGACACCTGCAGGACTTGGGGAGCAGCCAGTTAAGTGCAGAGATCTGTACATTAATAGCCTTTTGTGTGCATTTAATCTTTCAGAATGACAATGGACTGGCAGCTTTCCAGATGGGTATCTTTTATGCATCCACAGAGAGCTTGAAAGAGACGCAGCAATGAAGAACTCCCACATTGCCTTGCCAGACTGTTTCACTCTTTTTCTGCTGGAACAAGATGCAGTTTGTGTTGCCTTGATCATTGCACTCCCTGGCTTTTGGTGACTCTCAAAAAGCAAGTTTTATGCACTGTGACACCTACCTGAGAGGATTCTGACAGACAACAGACCTTTCATGTTAAATGGAAGGACTATTTGTACTTCTTGTTAAACACAAAGGAGGAAGTGATAATAAAGACTTTCAACTGTCCTAATATTTAGTCTCCTAGAAAGGCTGCTGTTTAACCTGCCTGTCTTATATTTTCAGATTTTGTTTCCTCTTTTGCAGCTAGATGCCATACTACATTTTTAAAGCCCTAGGCTTTTAAACATTTCCTCATGGAGATTAGAATTCCACAGCTGGTAATATTTTGTCCATTATATTGTGTTTGGATTTTGTCAAATAATGTAATTTTATTTTTGTTCATTAAGTTTTTCTCTGCATTTGTTTGGTAGCTGTAATAGATAACACCAGAAGTATTCTTAATAATAATAATAACTGTAAACACAATGTGTTTACGCTTTGGGAACATATTTTTACATATTTAATGTATGCATTAGTGTACATTTTTACACACATTTATTCAACTCAAGAGCTCTGCACTCAGTATCACTTTTTATGTTTCACTGTTCATTATGAGTCTTCATTTCTTTACAAAGGCTCTCCATCCCTGAATGAAATCAACACATAAGGAAGACAGAATAATAAACAGGCACAACTCTTTCTTCTATTGGTGTTCTTTTAAATTGAATTTTAAATTATTTTTTAAGGAGAAAGAGCAATGTAATAGAAGTTATAAACTGGAAAAATCAAACCATTAAAATATTCTATGTATAGAAAATATCTATGACCAACGTATTCTCACAGTTTTTCCAGCTGCGTATTTTTAAAAGACTGGATCGCCTTTCTGGCAAAATTTACATACTAAGAGGCAGACACTTCGTGACTGGGGCTGATTCTTGGCTGCACAGACCCCTTTGTTATTTAAATCTGCAACTTGGCTCATATGAAAGAAGAGAAGAATATATGTCAGCTCCTCTAGAGCCAGAATTTGGTTTTGTTGTTTGTGGTTGGTGGCGTTTTATCTCCTAAATAACCGATGCAGTATTTTCCCCTCATTCAAAAGTATTTCTCCCTTCCAGTTCCTTCAGTAGAGGCATTAAAGAGCAGCAGATCATCAGTGGAATCCTTGTCATCTCACTTAAGATACACTCATTTGTCAATCACTGCATGTTTCTGTCACAAACAGGAAAGCCCATTTCCCACAATAACATGCTGATCACCATCACAAAGCATGACACTCAAAAGCACTGACTGAGATCCCTCTCTCGTGATGAAGTACACAAAGAGTATTAGCAAACATTCATTATCTTGAAAACTATCTGAACTGAATTGTAGTCAAAGGTTAGAATTTGTCACCGAACTTCTGAGTCGTTACCTCATCTTGCATTCTTATGGTCATCAGGCGTGATTTTTCTACCTCGAGGTTTTTTTCCTTTAATTGTCTCTGCAGATCTGCAAATTCCCTGCGATTTTTCTCTTTGTATTCATCAAGCTGGCTCTGGAGCTCCAGAGCTGATGTTCTTGAGATCTCTACCATTTCAGACATCTGGGAAAAAAGTACATATTTTTTTTTCATAATACAATGTTACAAAAGGTTCTGTCACACCAAAAGGTTTTTTCTTCAGCTTCAATATTCAGCTCAGTGTTTTCAGACAGGAAATTTATCAAACATGTTCCTAAAATGACTGAATTTTTATGCAGAAGTGTGAAAACACAAAAGAGAAAGGTTATTTTCTAATAGCACACATGGTAAGACTGTTCTCTTTTTGTCTGTCAGCAGTTCTTCCAGCTCAGTGACGCAACGAGCCACACGGTCACACTTCAGTGTCAATATTAGTTGTGCAGTTTACACACAGAGGGCACAGTGAGTCTGATGCTGTAGCATTTTGAGAATCAGCTGAAAAACTCTGAAACATCACTGACATTAGCACTGAACTCATATCTGAAATCTTGTTTAAACAGAACTGGTTTACAATGCTATTCTGAGATAGTGGTGTCCAATCACTGTTCCAGCCCTGAAAGCTTTTACTGAGGACCTCTAGGTTAAAGAGGCTAACAGTAAACTTTGCATTTCAATTTTTTCTGTACATTTAAAAATAAATAACCCTTTACATGAATGACAAATGAATTTGTCAGCTCATTTGCTCCTGTCTGTTACACAGATTCCTGCAGTCTCCTTGAACTCATACCTCCTCCTGTAACTTCTCAACAGTCTTGTTCAGTTGCCATCGTTCATTCTCCATTTCATTCTTTATCTGCTTCAACTCTTCCTTCTGTTGAGTTTCATCTTTTAACTGCTGAGTTAACTGTTGCCGTTCCTGTGAAATACAACGGGTGTTCTCCTGCAGGAAATTCAAAAATACACATAATGAAATGTAGACTCTTGTTCCATGCCTCAAAGGACTCCTACTTCACACTGTAATACAACAGTAATACCAGCAGCTGCTGTAACATTAAGACAAATTTAAATTCAAGATTTGAAAAGAAAAAAAGTTTACAGAGTTATAGTTTGCTAGTCAGTATAATACAAACATTATTTTAGCAATGCAGTGCTTTTTCCTTCCTATAAATTCCTTAAACACTGTTGCAAGATTTGTAGGACCAATTAATTATTCTGTTACATGTAAAAGACAAATTCCTCTGCAACTGCACACCAGCCAGGATATTCTACCTTCTGTATAAGGTCCAATATCCATTCCAGGTTTCACATTTTCCTATGTGCTCCCTGAAAAGTTCTCAACAACCACCTGTTTTTCTAGCTGAAAATAAAAAATCAAAAAAAATCCCAACCACACGCACACAAAACCCCTGCAACAACAACAACAAAACCTCCAAATTTGTTCCTATGATGAGTGAGAAATGACCATTGGGATCTTTTCCCCATTGCTGTGCTTATATAACACCCAGAAGCCCTAAGCAAGATGATGCTGTGCCAACAGAACTTTGCAGCACTCCCAGCACACGAATTCCCTTCCTGACAGACCTTTTGTGATTAATGTTCAAACCAGACTTGAATGCTCTGGATTAAATTTTGAATGACCTACAGAGCTATGCTGTACATCATCTACCAGGGGCTCCAAGTGTCTCTGCTATCACACTCAGGATGTTTAAGAATTTACCACCCTGCTACCCGTAAATACCATCACTCAGCAGAGTCACAGACTGTCAGGAGTTCATTCCAACACAAGCACAATCAGATGGTTCACATGCACAGACATTCTTTTGGGCAAAGTGTGTAGTAGTTAATTGTTATCTGGGCTTGAGGACTTCTATTTGGTTGGAAATGGTGGTTCTCTTATCCCACCATTCTGCATGACCTTCTCAAAATCTATTTAAAAGGTGCCCATATTATGATAGTATTATTTAGCTAGTAACTATGCCATAGAATCATTTATTCTTCAAATAGTGAAATAACCATTAAACTTTTTAAAGTTTAAACTTTAAATTTTTAAAAGTTTAATGGATTGTTTTGCTAGAATCTAGCCAGCAACTGAACTTTCATTTTTATTTCTTTTCTCAGGTATTAAAACCAACGTGCAACTGAAATGGTGCTGCTGAGTATCCAAATGCTGCAGTTTCCTCAGCCTTTCAATACACTGCTGAGTTTCAGTATTTGAAATTTGGATGCCCTACAGCACAGCTTCAATGGCCAGCTCAAGTGTAATCTCTAATTTAAATGTCCATCATATACAAAAATCCTCTTTTCACTGGAATTGGGCCTGTCAGTTACAGTGTAACCCCAAGTCAAGCAAACAGCTTGTCAGTTGCCAATTGAAAGCCAATCATTAGTGGCAATTAATTATTTTCTGAGGAAGCTAAGGTGTTATTTCTGCCCACGTGAGGCTATCTACCTCTATTTTTCAGTTTCAGGTGGGTGGACCAAGTTCCAGAAGACAGGGAGCCCTCAAATAACAGAACATACTAACATTTCCATATACCCAGAGTAGAAAATAAAATAAAATGGGGGAAATAAAAAGTAGTAATTTGTTTACATGGTCACCTATAAATTATTGTTATATTTCCTTATAATACCTAATAATATTCGTTAAAGGTTCTCTTTGCAAAATAATTTCTTTCAATTGAGAACTGAAAATTAAGAATGTACTTCAACTTACAATGCTCTGTAATGCTCATTCTAAGTGCCCACCATTATTTACCACAATGAAAAGATACATTTCATGTTCTTTCACCCATGGAAAGGATCTCATGTTCTGATGGCTTAATTTAAAAAGCACAGATTACTTGGCACTGCCATCCATAATGTTGGTATAATTGATAATTTTCTAAGATATTACAGTACCACGGATTCTGTGGTCAATGGGCATCATAACTAAGATATTTCCTTTCCCAAGAGAGTTCTCAAAACTGTTAAGATGTATTTCAATTCTTGAAACACTGCACTACACAGAGGAGCTACCCTAAATCAGAGGTTATAACACAACGTGAAACACCACAAAAATACTCCTTGCCTGACCATCCATAAAGAAAATTTCAGTATAAAGCACTAATACAAACTGGCTATAAGAATGAAGTGCACACCAGCTTCAACTTTTCTGAATAGAAATCTGGAATGGGGGAGGAACAGATTTGGCTGTTTAGAGTAACTGTTACTGTTCTATTCGTATTGTCAGTCTTTCTTATGCT
Organism: Hafferia zeledoni; assembly: GCA_035583235.1. Lineage (NCBI taxonomy): Eukaryota > Metazoa > Chordata > Aves > Passeriformes > Thamnophilidae > Hafferia > Hafferia zeledoni. Next base: position 13,993,338 of record JAWWEV010000018.1, on the reverse strand, counting down.
AAGCCACCATTAAAAGTAATTTGTGTTATGTAAAGAGCAAGATGGGACAGTCAGGAATCAAATTTCCACTGTGATAAACATTATTATTGTGCCAAAACTTGTCGTCCAAATTGTCAGTGGTAACACAAGGCCAAATCAACCTACTGCACAACATTATTCATTAGAACAAGCAAAACTCTAAAGACAGAAAGGCTGAATTGTTCTAAACAAAAGGGACGACTGATTACATCCTGAAATTCATTAGCACTCACATCCGGTGGGCAGGAGTGCAGAATCAGAAAGAGGATTAAATTTAGTCTGCCACAACTGAGATGTAAGTTGTGAATACAGTGACAAGACTGACTCTTCTATCTGCCACCCTTCCCAGAATTGTTGAATCTGGAGGCCCTGCCTGGAGGCAGCATTACTTGGCATGATGCCCCTGAGGGATGCATAAACAGAAAAGAAAGAACACACTTTTCAAGCATCTCGACCCAAAGGTCTAATCAAGATGCAGGAGCTGCATGTGGGGCACTGGTTCATGTCACACAGGAGGGTCAAGCCAGCCTGGGACAGAAGGGGGTTGTACCAAGAGGGTGCTGAATGCCAGGCAGGGAAGGGCAGGGGCCTCTGGTGGGGACTGTGGGGACCGTCAGCGGCACACACAAGCAAATGAGGAGTATCAGTGAGGTGGCACAAATTTAAAGTGAAAAACCCCAAATATCAGCCCTGACCAGAAGTCTCAGATAAAACACCTATTGATGTAGTTACCAGGAAAATCAGCTTAAAAACATCCTTTTGTAGAAACAAAACTTAACTACCCATATTGTTAAAAACTTATGTTCTTCAAGCATGTTCAGTTTTAAAGATGCAGGAGTATTTTCTTCTTGTTTTTCCTTTTTTTTCTTTTTACCATAATTAACCAAACCATGAGAACACACTGGTTAACACAATCTTACCTTGGTTTTGAGTCCACTTAGAGACAAGTTTCATTTACAGAACAGCAAAGTAAAATTTAGGTTGAAGACAAGGGAAAACATCTGTTCAATTAAAAAAGGGTCACTACCAATGTACACAGACCTCACTCTGGAGTCTGACTTGTTTGATAGAACCACTTAAAAACTGAGCTTCTAGAGGCAAAACAGAGATTATTCTAAACTGATACTGCTGAAATCAATGGTTCCTTGTTACATGTAAAAGGTGAATTACAGAGAAAAAAAATTAGGTTTGTAACTTTTGCAGATATAGAACATAATGTCAATAAGAATAGTGTTAAGATTTATACACAATCATCTCCTTACTGAAGGGATCTGAATTTTCACCCCATCTGAATCATTCAATGTTTACTCACACATAATATTGCCAACATCTCTCTTCACTGCTCTGAAGCAGATGCTTTCTCCACACGTGTAATTTCTGGGCTGATCTGAGAGAAAGCATAACCTTTCCTGGATACTGAGTAGACTAAGGAGCAAAGTGGAAAGAGGACTTCATACAGAGTTTAAGATGCTGCAAATCCAAGTGATATGTGTTACATTTCCAGTTCCACGCAAAATTTGTAAATAAGACAGGCTTGTAAAAACAGGGAAGCCAATTTCCACATCTTTGTCTATTACCAGTATTTTTGTTTATATTCAAGTACAGTTTATTCCTTTACACGGAAACACACGGTTCCTTTACACGGTTCCTTCACACAACCTGATCTGCATGATCATTAAAAATAATAAAACATATTTATAACACCTATTTACAATTCATCTCCCCAAAATTTTGCTAGATGCATGGATATAAAATAACCCCAAACTACAACTTTAGCAAGAAAACAATTTTAATTCGATAATGTTATGGTTTTGGGAAACATTTGAACATTGCAGTGAGGTCTAGACTTTAAAACAAAGTGTCCTTCAAAAAGAATGAGATGTAACTCTACAGAAAACAATAGTGAGTCAAGTAAATAGACTGGAAATTTAAAATTCAAATGCTCCAAATCGTTCTCGTTCTCACCTGCATATCTTCTAGTTGGCTTTCCAAAGACAATTTTAACACTACCAAGTCCTTTGCCTCTTTTTCAGCACGTTTCAATGCTTCTTCCAATTGTTGCTTCTCTTCCTGCAGTGACATAATTTGGTACATTCAGAAATCCTTGCCAGGCCTTTGATCTGACAGGCAAACCGAGCTTAGATTCACTCTGGCCTGTCTCTGGGCTCCCCAGTTCCAAGCTGTGACTTGCTTTCAATCTGGTTTTCACTGGGGAAATCTTTCCTGTACACATCAGCAAACTGCATCCTGCTTCTTGACCATCTGCTGATTTTCCTTACCCTTCCCAATGGCATTTTCTACCCTCCCCTTTGTCCTTTTTTATTCTATAATTAATCCATTGCAAACAGGAAGAAAACTTAAGGGGCTTGTTTTCTTAACTCACCTCATATATCTTTACTTTTTCCTTCACTGAATTTTCTTCTGCTTTCATATTATCGATTTGTCTGTGCAACTCCTCAATTTTACTCTCTAGCTCAGTCACTGTTCTCCTCAGCTGTTCATTTTCCTCAGTCAGCTCTTTGACTCGATTTTCTACACTATTTCGCTCCTCCTGTGCAGCATTTCTTTCACTTGCAAGGACAGCAGCACTCTAGGGAAAATAAATTATGTCATGTTAAAAGTAAAAAAAAAAGGAATAACTGATACTGCACCACAGCAAATATAGCTAGGTTGTAATATTAAATATCAATGAAGACTTTAACATTTAGCATTTCCTTATTTATCTACAGATAAAGTACATACAACACTAGAACAGTCTGAGTCTCATGCTTGTCATCACATATTTTCACTTTAACATCCTCCTCTTTATTGCCCTAAAATATTGTCATTACCAAACTCCATTGTTAGGTAATTCCAAGTAATCTAAAGAACTGAACAGACAACAAAAGCCACATGGACCTCTATGGAAGAACCTATCTATTAGGAGTAATATCCACAGCCACACAAATTTAAGCAGCTTCATCCCACTGCTGATTCCACAAACTAACATACAACACCTTACAGCCATGCAACTATGGCTGAGTAAATGATAGATAAATACAGAGATAGACAGAGTAAATGATAGATAAATACAATGAGATCTTGACACTGAACAAGAAACAGGAAAAAAAAAAGGGGGGAAGCAGGGGGCACTACTGGAAAGAAAAAGTCCTAATGGATTGCAAAACATGGTCCCACAAAGAGCTGTGCCAGCACAAAGAGCAGTACAGACTGGAAGCACCTCCCAGTGGCACTGGTGCAGCTCTACCTGCAGATCAGACTCAGCCCACGCCTGGGGCCGGGCTCGGTCAGCAGCTCTGCTCGGGTTTCAACCCTGCCTAAGGGTGGAGGGAGTTCAACTTGTATTCAAAAAGATACACCTCGGATTTTTCAACAGCTCAAATCAATACATAGCACAAACACAATCACAGTTTATCACATGTGGCAGTAGATTTTTAATTTTTTTTTTGCAAAGCAATTGGCTGCAGCACGTAACTTTTCAGAGCTAAGAATCACCTTGCCACTTACCCTCTAAACTCCCTACCATTTGTTGTGGAAACCATGAGTGGAAGTCACTGTCTACATTGTTATACTATCTACACTATTGTAACACAGACCAGGTATGTACTTAGACACGTGTGGAGTAAAGAGCTGGAAAGATTTCATCTGTACTCTTCACTGACTTCTCATCCAGAATCCCCCTCAAAGAACGTAGAACCACCAAAGATACGATTTGTGGTTCTTGCTCCTTGGCATTCAGGGTCTGATACAAAGCAATGCTCTGTACAAAGACCTGGTTCTCATGTGCAGACCCACTGCCTGCTCCACCAAGACCTTAAACAATAGTAAGGACACCAGAACAGACTCAGTCCAGAGCAGGGCTCTCTCCTGTGGCCATGGTTGATGTGTAAAGGCAAAGAGAGCAGGAATAGCTCTGGGGTGAGCCTTTCTTCATTACACACTCTCAGCTCTCACTGGTTTCCTCCATGAATGTATCATCCACTAATTTCTCTAATCACTTTTAAATCCATTTATACCTTTGGCCTCTGTATTATCTGCTAACAATAGGTAATTGCACATTAACTACTGAAACACAACATTTTGCATGTGAAATTATGCTTATCTGTGTGAAAACAAGACATCCCTACCAAACTACTCTGTAAGAAACTATTTTGTGGAATGTTTTATGAAAGCATGAAAATCACTTTTCAGTTATGTTACTTTTGAATGTTGCTCCTGATTTTCCACTGCCCACACCCAAAAGGAATAAGCAAAGTTATATAAAAGGGTGTTTACAAAGAGTGCCCTCACTAGATTGTTCTCCAGCAAGCAACAGCTTTAAAATCATGCAAATTAATTTGATAAAGCAGTAACTCAGAAAACACTCAGACTGTCTACAGGGTCAATGAACTTATTATACAAAAACTGGCAGCATAAGCAGGCTGACAAGTTCTGGTCCATTGAAAATACTGAAAAAACTTGTTCTTCTAAGTACACAACTGGTTAAAAGCTCTGAAATAAATCTCTGTTGAAGCTTTAAGTTTTCATATACTGAAATTTCAATAGCATTTATATATTCCTTTAATTTTTGCTTTCTGCATGCAGCGAAGTTGTACTAATTAGCAAGCACTCCATCAGTGGCTGCTTTTAGTCTCATTTCCAGTTTCTGGAGCCGAGTGAAAGCAGCTGAGGCACGCTGGGAGCTGAGGCAAAGGAATGTTGATTTGTCTGTTCTTTTTCATCCATCCGCCTCCGCAGGGCGGCACAGCCAGGGAGGGCTGCACAGCCCCTCACTGTACCTGCACAGCCAGGGAGGGCTGCACAGCCCCTCACTGTACCTGCACATTCCACCCCTTCACCTACCGTGGTTTGCTCTGCTTTCCCAACACAGGAAGCATTTTTTACTGAGAAGTGGGTGTACCCATACACAAAAGTAAACAACACAACCACCCCCTAAATCTACATACATAAATACACACAGAAGTAGCATCTATCTATATGTACCATTTAACTTAAGATGCTCAAAATTAACTTCGAACTACACTGATGCAATCATATCCAGAGATCTGCCCCAGCCTGCTTTTTGCTGTACGTATCTTAGGATACAGCCCCTACAATTAAACTGAACTGTTATTTGCTCTCCTTTTTCACTGTGTATTTCAGTAAGCTAGCAAGAAGCTAGGTGAATATATATAAAAGGTAAAGAACTATAAAGGGCAAGTTGTGAGTACTATCTTTATTAACCTAATTAAAAACCTTGGAAAGATATTGGGTCTATAAGTAAAATCTGCCTAAAGTTCCATCTGTTTGAGTGACCAGCACTTCACCAACAGGCTTCACAGATCTCTAATGACCTTGGCACCATTACAAGGGTTACACCTTCCCATGAATGAGCTGTTCCCAAACCAATTTTCTAACACAGTAAGTATAAAAATTTCTTTCTTTTACCTGAAAGAGATAAGTCTGAAAAAATACCAATATAAATATATACACTCACACATACTTTTTTGAGAAGGCAGAAAACCTCTGCTGGGATATATAGGGAGCTGCACTGTATTGTAGTTGGAGAGTGAGCATTTTTCTAACTTAGCTTCTGGGGAAAGGAGGACGAATTTTCTTCTCAATGTGCTTTCACTGTACACTATTGTTTCAAAATCTTTTCAACTTGTTTCAGATAAGACTGAAAAGAAACACAGGAATATCTATCCTATCAGATTACCTTACACAAGTGTACTACACACAAGGCATGGAAGATCACCCTGAGGAGATTGTTCAGGATAATAAAAAAACACACAAGGATCTTCAATTTGATAGTGAAATGTAGTTCGGACAGACCCTGTAGCAACCCCATCAGGGAAGAACCTGGTGGAGAGAGATCCCAACCCATATATTGAACAGTTACATAAGGTTCAGGCCAGCAGCGATCACATCATTGCTGAAGCAGAAAAAGACTGTTGAGCCCTTTGCCTGTGGAACCACACTGGCAGTGCACCCAACCAGTCCACTCACACAGAAACCACAGGCTGAACTGACCAGTCCATCACTAGAGATGGCTCACTGTATTCTGCATAAAATTCCCACAGCAAAACGTAGCTGTAGAAGATATGAAAACCACTGCACTGAAATTACAGAGAAATTATCATGTACTTCAATAAAGTTGGAATGGCAGTTATTGCACTTCATAGGCTAAAACTTAAAAGTGGCAGCAGCAAGGACAGTTGAAGGTATCCAAAGCAGAGCACAACAGAGAGTTCTGTATGGCAGGATTTGCTGACAGCCAGCAGTAATCCTGTTCTGTCCTTATGTCTGCATGAGCAGGGAGGCTTTCATGGAAAGTTCAGGGACTGTGGCTCACACGTTCCAAACAGGAGCTTAAGGGTGTTTGCAAAAGCATTCACTTAGAGTGTGTCAGAGTGGTGAGGATGAAAGCAGAAGGATAACTGAACACTACAGAGCTCGTAAGGACAAAGGAGGAAAAAAGCCAGACAAAGGGAACACACACGTAGAGATTGTGCTGTGGATCCATAACCCTCACTCCACATGTGACTTGTAATGGTCCTGTACACAAACAGCACGAGTTAACTAAAGGTCCTTAAGGCTTAATGACACTACGTCAATTAATGGCTCCTGTCATTGCCCATTCGTCAATCCTTTACATTTATTTACTTGAGGACATTGGAAAAGTTTTGGCAATTATTTGAACTAAGTTTATATAACTTAACCCACGGTAACGGAACTGGGTGAAGGTCACAAAGCAATGATTGAAGTTGAATATGAAACATTAACAAAGATGGTGTTAATATAAGAACTTCAGAGAATGTGGATCTTAAGAGTGTTTAAAGGAGATTATGAACATAAACACATACAGAGCACATAACAGACAAAACTGGTTAAACAAGATCGTGACAAGAAAACCTGGAACAAAATACTGTATATTCAGACATATTTGCCATACAGAAGAAAGACAAAAGAATCCCCCCAAAACCCCCAACCAATCAAAAAAACCCTGCAAAAACCCAACCTCATTGAAAAACAGAAGGAGAAGGGAATTCTATCAAACATGGAAGCGACCTCTTTGGATCTTAAAATTAACATATCTGAATTCCAATATTGCAGTTTCTTCCCTATGATATATAAAACATGCTTATTTCTTTTTAATCCCACTTACTAGTTGTGACAGCACATTTTAGTAAATCAACTTTTTATTATTACTGTTTACTGCATTTTATTACAGAATTATATTCATCCAAGGTAAACACTCTATAGCATTTCTCCTGTTATGTTTATTTTCTTGCATTTGCTTTCTCTTTCCTTTCGATCTGTCTGTCCTCACTGTCCTTCAGAGCATTCAGTGTTCTCTGTTTAGGGTGCTTCACCTTCAGATACTCATCTCCTAAGGAATAATACCTTCCTAAAAACCACATCCTTTACAGACTTCCTAAATACACTCATATCACCTTCCCATTTATTATTTTTGAATACATGAAATATTTTATTATGCTTTCTCAAATTTTATCATGTTTAAACTCATGATTTAAGACTGAGCAAACCTTATCAGCAAAATTACAGTAGAGAGATTACGAAAAAGGAGCTGGAAATGGGTCACTGTGCCACAGGGCACAGGCAGGAGCTTTACATAGCCCAGCAGTGCACTCAAACTACCATGAACAAAAGAGGTTATCAAATCCTAAAAGAAAGATGCACTGAAAAAAAATCAGTTTCTGACAACAAAAAAAGATCACATATGGCAGAAAATAATCTATGGTGGTCAATAACCGCTGATTTCATCTTAATAGTTCTCATACACTTTAATACTAAATCTTAAAGGATTAGTCAATCAGCTTGAGAACTGAGGAGTTTACAGAGAAAGAATGTTGCTGCAGAAACAAAACAAGTGCTGCAGAAATGAGTGAGGCAGGAAAGGACAGTTTCACAGCTAAGGTACCCAAAGACAGCCCTAGAGAACCCAGAATCTATTCTTGTCTCTGCCAAAGACCTCCTGAGGCAAGTCACTCAGCCAAAACTTTCCAGAGGGGATCAGTAACTGCACGCTCCTTAATTTCCTTGGTGCTTGATTTGAGGCACTGGGGTTTGGTTTCCAAAGACTTTGAATGCACAGTTGCAACTAAAGTCAGCAAAAATTGTACCCTGAATATCTAATAATGATTAACATGATGTTAACCAAGGCACTTCAGTCTGAACAGGCACAACTAAAGGATCCTTTTAACATTAATCTCTCTACCTCCTCATTCTCTATACTTAACACAGGAGATAACATTCTTCATAAGCTACACTGAGAGAAGAAATTAGTTTGTGAAAAAAATTAATAGAATTTCTCTTTCAGAAGAAGTTTTTGATAGTATGTACAGAGAGCAGGAGCTGACTAAAGTCTGAAAAAAAATTGAAAAATAAAATATTGTGCTTGAGTACAAACTACATTTAACTCAGATGAGAAGAAAGTGAGAGAATGCAAGAACATATATATATATATTTATTTACATAGATAAATAAATATATATGTGGGTATTGTTTATTTGGTATGTACATCTGATAAAGCTTTCCCTAGCATAGGTCTGCTTATCTGAGCCCACAGTCACTGCTGCTGCAGTTTATAGGCATATGGCATTTGGTTTTCAGCTTTAGGCCTAGAGAAGTTCCCCTCCAGCAGGAAACTTTAGCAGTGAAATTCATTTTCCTCACTTCCCATCCTGCTCCTTTTTGGTGTTTTCCTTAAAAAGAAATTAATGTAATAATGTTTGGGTTTGTGTCCTTGTATATTGTTATATATGTGCCCAGAAATATTTTAAAATGTATTAAATTTGGTCAAGACCAAGTTTAAATTAAGCAATAAATATTGTTCCACCTCCTTTCCTGCACAAAGCTCAGTAAAGCAAATATATTTCTATACTATTCTACTCTCAGCTTTGATGCAAGCAGTGAACAGATTTAAAGAATCAGAGATGAAGCTTAGACAGTATAAAAGGCATTAAAATCAAACAATGGCCCTGAGATATAAATAAAATCTTCTATTTCAACCTGAATACAGGAAAAAAATACTCCTGGATAGGAATGCAGAAAATGTTCTGTGGCTCCACACCTTTTTTTTTTTAACCACACCCTCAACACTGGCAAAGACATGAGTGGGGTTGTGTAAGTGATCATTAAAAAGCGGTTTTGGCCAACTCCAGTGTTTCAGCTGGTGGAACTCCCCTTTGGCAGCAACTACAGGACACAGGAGTGTCCTTTTACGAGCCACAGGAAGAGTTGAAGTGTGTGGGAGTGAAGTATCTCATCCACAGCCTGTTAAAGTAACTATATTTTGACTAGATCCAATGTTTATCAGGCACAACTCAAAATTTTTCTAAAAACCTTTACATTTCCTTTCAGTCTCGACTTCAAAACTAGCTCAACAAATTAACTGTTTACTCTTTAATAGCCATACCTGAAGTACAAACCTAAAGAGTGAATCTCCATTCAAAATGAGCTAGAGCACAAACCAGAGCATTTTAATCGTAGTAACAGACTTTGAAATATTCTTTTTGTACTCATGCTTGTGGAATCAAAGCAAATGACAGGATAATCTTCCAAAGTCTTCAGATAAAAAGAGCATGGTGTTGCTGCTCACTTCATTCTGTTCCTGGTGTAGAACACTTAAGGTACCAAGGCAGATACTGGCTGCTGAAACCAGCTCTACAGACCAATGGGCCACCTTCTTAGGTTGATGCACTGGTTGTTTAACTTCTCCAACTCTACAGAACACGTTTCATGTGGCTTCAAGGAGATACCAAATCGCTTTCTGTTGTCTTTTCCTCTCCTTTTTGTATATAAACAAAACAGTTTATATAAGACAACTAGACACTGATTTCCCAAGGTAACATGCAGATGATTTCCAAAGAAAGAAAAAAAACCCAAACCATTCTACACCCAAAGACTGACCCAAGCAAAAAAAAAGACAAACATGGTGAGACTCAACACAGGGACAACCTTTTAACTGTAATCATTATCAGTTCCTCTGCAAAGAGAGCTTCTGAAATCAGTATTATTTTGCTACAGTCATCTAGTTTTCAAAGCTCATGAAGGTAAATATCAGGGTTTTATTTCTGTTTGCAGCTCTGTTTGTAGTTCCACTATTTTTACCCACTGTCTACCTTTAGGCAACTCTTCTAACCTCAGACATTATTTCTTGAAGCAATTGGAAGCCCTGGGATGAAAAACACAGCAATACTGGGTAGTATGGATAATAAATCCATCTCTACAGAAGGAATATGAAAATTCCATAAAAACAAAATGGAATGTCAGGCTACCAACCCACCCAGAACCAGCCCTCCAATACCACTCCAAAAAAAGGAAAAAAACAACATTAAACAAAACCCCCAAGATTCTGGAAAAGAGACTAAATGGCCAAATGGCTTTACTTACTGTTTTTCTACCTTACATTGATTGTATTTATTCTTCCCATCATCTCAAAATGAGGCCTAGCCAACTTTTAACACATGGCTATGCCTTCGAAAGTCAACTATGATTAGTTATTTATTGATGGTTCTTGTGGGTCCCTTCCAACCCAGAATAGTCTGTGATTCTGTCTGTGAAAAAGGGTCAGTGTTTTTTCTGCCTTAGTGAGGTCTGCTGCAACCAGCTTGAATTCTCAGCTGTACTTCAAGAGATTATTCAGTAAGCAAGTGCACAAATTTACAAGCAAGTCAGGCTGCCTGTCATTTCAGCTGGAGCAATTCTAGTAAGTGGTTAAAAATTCACTTGTGACAGTTTAGAGAAAAGACTTGTTTTCTTCCAAGGTCATTTTCAGTGATTGAAAAAGTAACATCTCCTTAATATTATTTCCAAAACTATTTAGGTTTTCATTTACGAGAGGTAATAAAACATTTAAATGTCTATATTTTAAGACTGGCAACACACCCCTCTTTTACACAGAGCATATTAAGCAAAATTTTCCAATTTAGGCATGACCCTACATTTACACAGTTATAAAATCCAGAGCCAGGAAAGTATTAACTTCTCAACCAGTGCCTGTATCAATGTCATATTATCCCCCTGGCTATGTATCATGACATACTCAGACTGGCTTATACTAACAGTTCTTTGAAGGTCAGAAGTTGTTGCAAAGACGAGAGTAAAATATTAACTAATTCTGTGTTCACATTGTTCCCTACTCTTTGACAGTCAAACACTTCACATACATATGCAAAAAGCATAGACTTCCACAGGACAAACCACCTGAATACACATACTGTCTTCTGCTGATAAGGATTAGAGATCCTCCTGATGGCATTAAAGAAGTACCTGGCTATACAGGCTCTTGCAAAGTTTCAGAAACACAAAAAAACCTCCACAAACAACTCCCCTTCCCAACCCAGTAACTCAAATAGTGCTAGCAGAGTAAGGCTCACAGTAGTGAAATGATTATTACAGATAAAACATAATTATTTTTACATACACTCTATAGCTGTGGTCCAATCCAACTCAAACAGAACTTTGCAGGGCAGCTTTGCTCAGAAGCTTTACTGCCTCTCCAGACAGTATAAAACTCACTCATTTGTAGTTTCATGGCACTGTCTGCATCCAAACACACACAACACACACACACTAACTAAATGGAGGAGCAAATTGCACAAAAATGAAAGACCAGAGGAGGCAGAACTTAAAGACACAGTCACCAAGTTACATCTTCAGTGCATTTTAGAGGCACATTTTATATCCTTGTTGACAACACAGCTAATATTCCATAATTTGTTTGGTACTTCATTTAGTAAGTGCCTAAAAACACGCATGATGCTATTACCAAACAACTTCCTTTGCACACACAGAATAGGCAGAGCAAAACAAATTAAATGTCTCCCAAATTTTCCATGTACAGTTCTAAAATGTGTTTCCAATAATGATGTCTATTTGAGGAGTGCCTGCAGCCCTCCTTCCACCATCACACTGCTGTCTGCACACCCTCCCTCTTCCCCCACTCCACCTGTGTTTGTGCCACACTGAAAACCAATCAGACATACCAGGCTTTTAGAAGGCTGCTAGAAGAGGGCAGAAAATGGAGGGAGGAGAGGGGTTATGTCATGCAAGATGAAACACTGACTTGGACCAGTTGCTCCACTATTTGACTCTGCACTCAGATCAGTTACCAACCCAACCAGCTCCTTCCACCGACACAAAGTGTTTTCTCAACATGGCAAAAGCTGCTTCAGGCAAGCAGAGGAAAGAAAATACACACCAGTGGCACTTGAAATCCTGGTTCATCTTCACTAAATCTTTTCCAATTGCTGTGTGTATTGTTTGAGATGAATGGACTAGACTCAGCATTCAGGATGAGATTCAGAGGAGTAACAGATGTTTGGATACAAGGGCATAACAATGTTCTCATGCCCAAGTAATCTTTGCATGTAATTTGTTTCTTTTACTGCTGTCAAGACCATGGATGTTTAATGTGATTTATTATAACTCAAAGATTTCACCTTAGAGTGGCAAAAGGTAGCTGGGATCCTAATGGGTTTTTCACATATATAAAATTTTACAGGTATACACATTAAATCTGTGCATCATTTTCCGTACCAAAGTGTCTCTGCAAGGCTCCACAGTTGAGTCTTCACTTGACTCTGAGGATCTTGGGTTTGTACAGACTTATACCAAAATAGTTTCTCAGAATATACTAAATTATGTTTCATTTTACATTTAAACTATGTATACCAAACCATTTCTACAAAAAATCAGTGTCATTTACAACACTTAAGTTTTTGTTAAGCTTCTGCTCCATGTGGGGATTTTTATTAGCTATGAGGAAGAAGTATCATATTATCAGGTTAGGTAGAAAAAGATTCAACAGTTCCTTTCATTTCAAAGGTCTCTACAGCTATGTGCTAAATTCACCCAAATTCACAAGATGGGGAAAAACCAAACCCAAAGCTTCTTACTGTATATAATACTCAAAATTTTATATCATTTTCTAATCTTAAAGGAGTACACTTTCAGTTCATAACGTACAGAAGGCAACCACTGCCTTTTGCTGTGGTCAAATTCCTTCTTCTCTGTAATCCTACCACATGTCTAACACATACATGTCAGCTAAAGGTCATGTGACCACACGGTTCATTGCATTCTTACATGTGTTGATAAATTAATCAGCTCTAAACTCTGTCTGTTTTACCATTTTGAGAGCAAGGTCAGACATATAACAAACACTGAATAAACCAGTCGAGGTCAGGCTTAGATAAGCCTCTTCATAACATGATGATTACAGCTTTTCCTGAGCAGCAAAGTTTGTGCAGAATGCTTCTCAAAACACAGACAGGTTTGAAGTGCTGTGCATTTCCAACTGCACTCCTGAGCTGATAACAGTTTCAGTGGAATTTGAACAGTACCAGTTGCAAGAAGTTACAACCTTTTACCTGCAGTATTACATTCCAAAAGCTGTTTCCAAATTTTACTGAAACAGTGGCACTTCATCTACAGTGCCAGAGCACTCGTGGTTAAAGCAGCACAGCTCTGGACTGTTACGTTACAGGGGCAGATTAAGTAACAGAAATCTTTTGTACTACATTAAGAACTGGAGGGAATGCATATTAATTTCTGTTCTAGCACTGAGATTATAAAGAATCCATTCTTAATCAGAAATACATTTATTTCTTAATTGATTATTAAAGGCAATTATCCCACACAGGTATGTTATAGGAGTTTTACTATTGTTAAATGGAAGCAGCCTGATCTGAGTCTTCATGTTAAGAAATGAAGTCAAGATAAATCACAGCCATCTCAAGACCACCAGAAGCAAAAAAAAGTTAAAAAGATAAACTATAGCAAAGAAAGTTAGTACCTGTGTCTTTATATAAAAATATCTATTAAAAAAAAATATCAAAACCAGAAAACAAACAATAAAACCCCAACAAAACCCCCCAACGCAGCATCACAGCACGAGAACAGAATTATACATGACAGACAACCCTGCCCTGTTCTTCTCTTGGATAACCTTGAGTATGTTTCAAATGTTACTTCAAAACAGATCTATGTGCCATTCTAACCACACAAACTAAATGCAATGTACAGTACTTGCCAACCTACCTGATGTTGTCTCCAGCAGCTCAATATTCTGCTGATTTAACACTGGCATAAAACTACATTTCTCCCTGCAAAACCTTCCCTCACAGCCTATATACACATCCCAAAATACCTTTATTCATTTAGATGATCCAAAAGCAACATAAGTGCCAACACTCTTGTACATCCATGTTCCAACAGAACCTGATCTATCAAACATCAGTACCCCTGTTTTCTGTGTGACAAACCACTATTACAGCATTCACAGCCCTGTTCTCCTCACCACATACAACAGAATGGCCCTTTCCACTAATCTCTGATGTAAATTTCTTGTATCCCACCATCCAGAATGAATCATTCCAGCTTGCAATAATATTAAAAAAAATAATAAATTTAACAGATCAAGCAGCTTCAATTGGATATTTCAGATTAATTTTAAACTCAATAATTAACATCATATGTAAGACCACAGCAGATCACTCAGCTAACTTACTGCAGAGGTTGGTTATACTTTCCTAATAGACAATGTATCAAACTCAACAACTAATCCCAACCAGCAGGCATAAAGATAGTGCTGTGCTTCAAAAAACTCTTATTTAAGAGTACATATACCAGCAAGATTTAAACCAACAAACACACAAAGAAAAAACCCAAAACACCACCTTCCAATTAAGCATGTTTTACTTCAAATAAAATCCAAAATCACTTGAACTAAAACCAGAAGAGAACTGGTGCTTAGAGCAACATTAATCAAATAAATTTCGCTTTTGAACATCTTATTACATTTACTATTAAATTTACTATTAGGTAGACTATGTCATGCAAGTAAATAAATGCTATTTATAACTATCTCTAGGCCACAGCAACCCAGTCAAAGAGCCATTTCCCAGACTGTGTCATTGTTATGCTGAACAGACTACTCTTTCATTTCTTGTCAGTTGTAATTACAGTTCCATAATTGAAATACAGTAAATTACCAGGCACTAACTTTGAAAGATGGTTCATTGAGGTTGAGCTGTCACTACAATTACTGTATAATAAAAAATGATAATTTAAACGTTCTACTTTTCTCTCAAATTAAAAAATTAATTCAGCTCAAGCAGCTCAGACGAGTCAAATATCTTCATGATGATGTAAACAAAGAGAAACAACACTTTTAAGCAAAGCTGAACAATCTCAAGTACAAGTCTTAGGCTGCATAAAAAACTCACCACATACAAAGTTTTCTAACCTCTGAAGAAAGCTGCACATTTAAAAACAATCCTTTAAAAGGATAATCTTTATCAGAGTTCACTCATACAGTATCTATCCAGCATCTTCCACATATGCTCCTATTTCACTCATAAAGCCTATAAAGCTTTGGAAGCCTCTTTCAAGTTTCAAGTTTAATTTTAACTAAGATCTACATTACGTTTTAGGTCATGACTAGTAGGATAACTACAACTCACCCAAGTCCAAGGAGGTATAAATAACAGACATAAATTAGCATGGACACTTCTAAGCTTAAAACTGGATCTACAGTTCTGACTTAACATTGCTCAGGCACAGTTTGCCTGTAAAAATTTTCTTAAACATGTGACCAATAAAATGAGGGAAAGGAATACAGAAAAGACACAAATAGCTGTCACTGTAAACATAATGCTCAAAGTTTTATGAGAACAATCTCTTATCCAAAAAAATCTTTCAATATATTCGTAACTGCTGTCTCTGCAAAGAAAACTTCACAAAGGATATCTTTTGGAAAACAGTAACAGATAAGCACATCTGAAACCTGTTCCTATTCTCCCCCTCACAAAGACTTCCTGCTGATAGTGGAAGAGGTAGTTCCTTCAGTCCTGTTTTCTTCCTGTCTGATTCAAAACACCCAAATCCCTGCTGTTTCCCTTGTGCTGGCACTCCTTTGACCATTCAGTAAACAAGCTAAGTTCAATAAATGAAACGGACACAAAATAAACCCAAACCCCCACATTAATACTAAGTAGTGGAATGGACAAGGTGGGACAATATGACCAGGGAACAGGATGTGACACAAGGAGCTGAAGGTGGAACAGTGGGTGGGCTGCAGAGAACTGCACAGAACTGCTACAAGTTCCAAAACTGTAATTTCAACAGCCCCCCTGGCAAAGCAGCAAATCCCACTGGTGCTCCTCAGGGCATCCTCAAGGTGTCTGCAGTTCTGTTTAACCCAAGACAAGCAAATGGTCCTCTGTATTATACTCCAATCTATTCTCTCTCAAAGTTTGCAATTAAGCAAATGTAGTAAATAACTGCTTGAAGAAAGGCCCACAACTTCAGCTGTGGCAAACCATCAAAACTTTAGATATGTATGAAATAGAACTTATTCTCAGCAGCTAAGAATCCCCTAGCCCGAATCTCTGCCTGTTCATTTTGCTAAGAAAATAGCAGTATCTGAAAGCATCTGCTGTAAGACATCTGAGAGGGGTAAGATTTTTCCCTGTAGAGACTAATTGTAATCACTTATGTACCTCTGTTGCTTTCTCCAGGCTCTGTCGTAGATCGAGCAGTTCTTTGTCATGTTGCTCTTTAAGTTTGTCCATCTCTGTGTCATGGCTGGATACTTCCTCTTTAAGGGCTCCTTTTAAAGCTGTGAGCTCTCTCTCTCTTTTTCTCAAAATCTCTTCTTGTTGATCTTTTGCTATTAATATTTCTTGCAGATCCTGCTTCATTTGCATCAGCTCCTAAAGCCCAAAATTAAACACAACTGTGTGACAAACAGCCCCTGGGGATGTTACAGTTGTGTTTCAGAGAAGGAAGGCATGTAAGCTCTCAAAGACCAACTTTGTTTCATATGATGGACACGTTTTCTAGTAAGCTAAAAATTTACTAAACCCTAAGATTATTAGACGTATAATGTATAGCTGATGTTTTATGTAATAGGTCAGTGTATCTGATGCTGTAAGAACTATCAAAAGATTTTGATGGTGTATGTTACACCATCTGTAAATAAAGTAGGAGTCAAATGGAGGTTGCAATTTAACAACTCCCTAAGTCCTACTTTCGGTAGCAAAGACATCGATAAAAACAAAGACAAAACATTTTTTCCCACATGGCAAGAGAAGAAAATCCAATGATAATTCTTTGTTTCATTTTCTGCTGAAAATAATAAAGTTTCTTCTCCAAGTGCTGAAGACAAAACAAGTCCAAACAGAGTCCATGTTTTCACACCCTTCCTCCTCCCACCATGTTCACTCTAGAAGTCATTTCCCCTCCCCAAACTGCAGGGGAGGAAGTGGGTAGTCAGTAAGTATAAAGACACATGCATACAGAGAATGAAATAACAGCAACAATTGAAAATGTACAGCTTCAAGAATTATCTAATTTGCTATTTCTCAAGCTGTGAATAATTGCACTTTCAAAAAGACTGCAGACTCCCCCTGCACTGAAGCAGGATCGGTACATCAAAGCCATTCCTGACACATATCTGCTTTGTCCTTAGAAGCCTACAATGAGAGGGATTCTACTACTAACCCAGAGAGCCATATTCCTCTGTTTAATTACTAGTATTAACAGAAACTTTTCCCAACACTTACTTTAACTCTTTGATGCTAAGTCTCTCTTTTCTTACTCTACCTCCACAAACACAGAAATATTGATCACTATCACCATTACAGCAACATTCTGTAAGATGCTTTAAGAATCAACTCTCAGTCCTCCATTCAGGTTTAAGTCCTCCTTCACAGGTAATGTTTTCCAGTACTGCCACCATCACTTGAGATATTCCCCTACTTATGAACAACTTTCAACTACAGTGCTGAGATTTAAGACAGTAACTTCAGAGAGTAATCAAATCTCACCTACATATAACAAGCTAATTATTTGGCTCGCCATGTCTTGTGTGCAAACATCTTTAATATTGATATGTATTGTCTGTGCTTTGCTCCCTACTTCTTCTTTGCACTAGTGTTAAGACAAGTTAATTGTCTTGGTACTCCAGAGCATTAAGACATTCCGAATGCCAATCTTCTTTAACATTTGTGCACTGATACTTTAACACACCCTTATCAACAAATTTAATAAGCTGTGCTCTGTATTACATCATCAGTATATGAACACAACGAGGGCTACAGCCAATTCATGTTTCATCCCAAGGTGACAGAAACCTGTAACTCTTGTTCCTCTCCAGATTATCCCTTCTCTTTCCTCCTGATCCCATCAATAGTCAACAATTTAGAGGCTGCTTTAGTGAGTTCTTTTCATTTTCTTAGTTGAATTTCATCTGGCCTTGCTAATTTTTATGCCTTCTTTAAACTGATCTTCCCTGTTTTGACCTCAAATCCTAATTGGTAAAACTGACTCATATGATTATCTGGTAATAATGGACAACTTAGTTGTCCCTCAACCATTAAGTTATTTGTTCTCCTGTTTTCTAAAACAATGGTACTTACACTTTATATTCCTTTTAGTGTTAATGTACCTCTTATAGTATGTTCTCTTTTGTCACTTAATAACAGTATATTGCTTTGGATTAATAGAATAGGAAAAGCAAAGGCATGTATTTCTTCTACCTGTGTCCCACTTTTCATGAAATTCTTCTAATTTTTTCATTCTCCTGGTACTTTATAACTAACCTCAATCAGAATCTCCTTCTCCCCTTGGTCAGTGTGCTTTGCATTATCCAGTTCATCGTGCATCTCAGAGAGCTGGTCCTGAAGATCTCTGATCTCAGTCTGGTGCTGTTCCTGTTCCATCTTCACTTGAAAAAGCCTCATCAGTAAAAATCAGACAAGATTTTTTAATTTGTAGAAATACTAATTTGTTCATTCAAGTACTAAAAAGATACACATATCTATTCCCATGTTGCCCACAAGAGAACGGGACATAACAAGGCAGAAAAATTAAATGTCAGAGGGGTAAAAATGAGGAATCTTCTAAGTAGATATTTAAGAGGGAAGTTGTATTTTATTTCAACTCTGGTACTCTAGTCATTCAAGTGTTCCTACATTTCAAAGATTCAAACTAGGTATTATGACCACAAAACACTAAAAGCAATCTGCACAGAGGCAGACTATAAATTCAGCAATCCTTCTCCTCCTTCCAGATACTCCAAAAACATCCCATCAACATACTCAGCAGACACAGGTACCTTTATTCCAAAAGATTTAAGGAAAGGCATAAATTCCAGTGATAACTATTCTACAATTAACTCACTCCTCCAGGTTGTGCCTGAGTTCCTTCTCGTTTTCTTCCAGCTGCTTTTTTAGGGCTTCCTTTTCACGTACACTTTCATCCAGCTGCAGCTGAAGATCTTTCAGGCTTGCTCGTGTAGCATCCCTCTCTTCTTTGGAATTTTGCTGATTCTGAATTTTGTACACCAAAGTTAAGCAAGATAACAGCAGCCACATGAGTAACACAGTTTAACTCAGCCTGTGTCTGCCTCGACACAATCAACAGATTAACATCTACCTCAGGAGACACCCAAGATATTTTATGCACATGTTTAACAGTTTTGTTCACTGCTCCAAAACTCCTTCTCAAATTGAGAAGAAAGACATTTGTCAAAAAATGAGCAACCATACTTAATATAAAAAGTCTTCTGAAAAAACACAGGTATATTGGATTAAGAAGTATATGAAGCAAAAGATTCATCTGGTTGACCAGTTGTCACTTCCTTAGAAAAGTATATTTGAAATAGTCAAAAGCTTTATAACAAAAAAGTGCCATACCCTAATTTCCAGATCCAGTTTTTTCTCTAATTCTTCCACTTTCCTTTCAAGTTCTGCTTTTTGTTCTGCCAATGCTTTTACTTCAGCTGAAGAATCCAAAACCTACAATTAAGTAGAGAAATTTATTACCATAAATCCAAGATGTTCTTTGAGAATAGTTTTGGTTTTTTAAATGTAAAGCAAAGACACAAGCAGGACTAACAAAGTGTAGCATCAACTGCCTGAGCTCACCAGGGACTTTCATATGGGTCAGGCCAAGCTAAGATTATCAAAGGAACCATGATTTGATTTTTATAAAACTTCTTGATAATTGCTCAAGGCAAGTCGTCAGTAAAACAGGAAATACACAAACCTAAACAAAAATTCAAATTAGGCAACATATGAATCAATTCACAAGTATGTGGGCCCAAATTTGACTGAGATATTTCTAATTATGCAAAATGGACATCAAAGGAATTCACATGTCAAGACAGATTTTGAAATACCTTTTTAGGTAATTTCTTAGGATGTATTTTGTCTTCCCCCCACCCCCCCCAAGTTTAGCCGGTCCTTGACCCCTCGATTCCAAGGGGCAGCGCCCCCCGCGTGGGGGATGAGAAACGACACCAGAAACGTTTTATTTTCACTAAAAAAACCCCCAAAAATCTTCATTTCGACGTTTTTCGCTCCTTAATGGCCACGTGTTTGGGGGGGGGGTCACGTGGGCTCGGCGCGGTCACGTGTCCGGGCGGGGTCACGTGAGGTCCCCGCGCCACGTGAGCGAGGTGAGCTCCAGGGCGCCCCCTGGCGGCGCAGAGCAGACCAGGAGCGTCTTCCGCACGTGGGTCCCGAGGCGGGAACTGGCCACGAGCGCCCCCAGCGGGCGAGCGGCGGAACTGCAGGGGGCGAGCGCGATCCCCGCCGCGTGGAACAGGGGAGGGGGGCCTGGGGGGGCAATTAGGGGGTTAGAGACCCCCAGGGGAGGTAAATAATGGATTAGAGACCCCCATGGGGGGCAGCGCCCCCAGCGGGCGAGCGGCGGAACTGCAGGGGGCGAGCGCGATCCCCGCCGCGTGGAACAGGGGAGGGGGGCC